>CAJQZJ010032401.1:906231-922932 GCA_907164525.1 Lophiomys imhausi
CTCTCTCTCTCTCTCTCTCTCTCTCTCTCTCTCTCTCTCTCTCTCTCCCTCTCCCTCTTACACAAACACACACACACAGAGAGAGAGAGAGATATTTTGAGGATTTCTGATGAACTAGCCATGATATTGAAACACATTAGTTCTAGTTCTTTTTCTGAAGGTATGTGATAATATTATAGAGATAATTTATAAACTTCATAGAACATCATCAACTAGCTTTGTGACTCTGAGTGCATCTCCTTACTCTCAGAATCCCACCCTCCTTACTAGATGGTTTCTAATGTGCCCCTAACTACAAAACTCTGTGCATCTTTATTTGCAACAATATATTCTTAATGGAATCTATTTTTCCAAATAAACTTGTGTTCAATAACTCTTGGCAGTCTAAGTAATTTCTCCACTGTGTGATTTAATTGGCATATTGTACCTAAGGTCACAAAACAAAGCTAGACCATACAGTAAGCATACAAGAACTCAAGAAAGATGCATAATATTTTTCAGAAGCAGAGATTTGACACAAAAGAGTTTCAAACCACCTAAATAGAAATTTCACAGGCAAAGTCCCATCTGCTAAATATAATCTAGTATATTGTGCAGAGCGTGCCACAAGCCTCCTCGGAGCTCTGGGACTTGGGCTCAGCAAGTGTGCTCACTGATTCTTACACCTACCAACTCAGAGAGTACATAAACCATTGTGCTGTCTGAGCCAGCTGCATATCTTCTATAACTATGTGGCCATTAGGCACATGTTTGGATGACAGCCCATCCTTTCGAAAAAGGAACAGGACTTTCACCAAAAAAGCACATGGGATTCCTCATCCCTCTCAAACATGGAAAGTTCTCATTTATTACTATTTTGTATCTTTGTATGTGTGTAGGGGGGGGTGGGTGTGTATATTAGTGAATTGTGCATGCGTAATTTCACCTATCTGTGTAAGTACACATATGCATATGTACACATGGAGGCCAGAGGACAGCATTTTATATCCTTTGTTAGGAGATGTATCACAGGGTTTCACATTTTCCTGGAGCTTGACAGGGTAGATTGGCTAGCTGATAAATCCCAGGGTTCCCTTTGCCTCCATTTGCTCACTATTGGAATTGTAAGCATACCATTTTTTTTATATACATTCTGGGGATCAAATTAAAATCCCCATTTTTTTATAAGGTTTGTTCTTTACTGAGAAGCCATTTCTCTAGTCCTCTATTTTGTATCTTTTATGTAGTTTGGATACTAGAGGAATAAATTGTCCAGATCAGTTCAGGTAAAGGACAGAGGGGAGTATTAGAATCATGAATTCCAACTCTTCTAGAGATTTCATGTAAACAAGAGTGAGTTGGAATTATGGGAGACAGAACAAAAAAAATCTTAAATTTCATTTAGCTCAATACCCTAAATTTTCAAATTGGAAAATTGAAACAAAAGAGGATTGATTGAAATGATCTTTGTTTTAGGCTTATCTTGGGTGTTATCATGTTTCTTTCCATGTGGCATATGAGAAATCCACTTCCAACCACACTAATGGTTCTCTTCTTACAACATATAGGTCCTGGGGATAAAACTCAGGCTATCATATTTGGAGGCCAGTGCCTTACCTACTGAGCCATCTGACTGTCCCTTGTTGCTTACTGGCTTTCTGATGTTCTGTTGTTCCTCATGTAGTTGTGAACTGACCAGGCAGTTAAATTTGTAGCATGTGACAAATTCATAGGGTTAGAAAAGCTACTAGCTAGATGGGAGCCTGATGCCCAAGATGGTTCATTCATTATGCCTGGATTCTCAAACAAGATGGTTGCAATAACTGACATTTGGGATTCGTTCCGTTACCATTCTTTCATCTGAGCTTTTCCTATGATGCTAGAAGACTTTCAAGAGGGCAAAGGTGAAACCTAGAGAGCCTCTCTAATTACAGGATGCAAAGCTCAGAGTAATTATCTAGAATTCTAGTAAATAGGAGACATGCCAATGCTATATGATTGTATACATCATGGATGGGGTTCAGCAGATCCCCGTGGCTTAACAGTGGTGACAGAAGTAGGGGTGAGACTGCTTCCCCATAACCAAGCCATATCTTGTCAGTTTATTTATTCACACATATTCTTATCTACTATGAAAAATCATGACCTTCCCAGCTACAAGAAGCAATTACTTTGCACCTGTTGTATAGCAACACAATGGAGATTCAGAAGTTATCTACTACAGGGACGATGAACACATTCAAAAGCAGCCCATTTTTAATCACAAAAACATCATGAAGCAGTTAAGCTTATCAGAGAGAGCATGAGGCTAATGAAACCAAAGCTTTGATCCCCAGAGATAGGCCAATTGATTTCAAGGGGAGAAATCCTTCAGTATATAAGGATAGCCTTGATCATTGCTCACCCTGCTGAGTCTTTCCTTAGCCTCAAGAAAAATGAACAATAGGATCCAATATGAAGCATCTATTTTTTCCAATACCACATACTCTGCTAGATACTGATAGGACTACAAAAGTATGACCTATATAACTTTTATACTTCCAGAAAATTTCAGATTTGTAAGAGAAAAAAACATAGGACAATTAAAATTGCTAATAGCCAACAGATGTGTCTCAAATTGTGGCCTAAACCATAACCCATATATGTTTTACTACAGATATGAATATGACAGGACACATTTTGTAAAGGATAATATCATAATGTCTAGTTATTGGGCAGTCTTCTCTTTTTTCTTTTGTATAAAATGACCAACAGCTGGGCAGGGGTACAGATCATGCCTTGTATTCAAAGAAGAAGGACACTTTTATTAAGGGGTAAAAAACAACGTAGAAAGGGGCTAGAGAGATGGTTCTGCCGTTAAGAGCACTGGCTGCCTTTCCAGACTACCTAGGTTTGACTCCCAGTCCTCACATGGAGGCTCGAAATCTTCTGTAACTCCAGTTCCAGGGCACCGATACCCTCTTCCAGCCTCTATGGAATAAAGTACACACGTGGTACACAGACATGTAGACCAAAAAAAAAAATCATACATATAAAATAAAGTGGTTCATTTACATGCACAAAGATGGTGATATTTGCAGTACATTTAAATATGGGTCAAATGTTCCAAGTTAAAAGGAGAAGGCAGCATTCTATATTTCCTAAAGGGGTTGGGTGGGAGTAGAAAGCAAAGAAGGTTAAAAAAAATCGAGTTGTATGTGAATATAAATCTAAAAGGAGAATAAGATTACGTCTGTGGATGCCAGTCCGGTAAGAGAGAATTTAGAACTGTGTGAGGTGGCACATGAAACCGAAATTCAGAAGGTGGGGTTGTAGTGTGAGTTGTAGTTTGAAGTCAGCCTGGGCTGTGAGAACCTGTCTTAGAAGAAAAATGAAAAAGAAAGTCAGAAGAGAGGTGAGAGGGAAGAAAGGGGTGGGGGAGCAAAAAAAGAATCTGTCCTGCTTTGGAAGGTACTAGAAAACAACCGTAAGTTATTGAGCAATGAAAATAAACAATAAACACAGTATTTTTAGGAAGCTTATTCTGGGCAAGGTGAATATGGTTGTGTGCAGAGGAAATGGGTGATCAGGAAGGAGACTCGGTAGTTATCTGCTACAATAAATTACATGAGTATACAAATGGCCAACACCATGAGGAAAACATTAACCAATGGACAGGTCACGCCTCCATTAACTGTGCTCAGAGAAGGGCTGACTGAAAAGGCGAAAATGGAAATTTTATATAATTCCTGATAGAAGAATTGTGGCAAAACCTGGACAGCCTCAGAGTCCTCCACTGTCTGATCTCCGGCTTCTAGACAATGACACAAGGCTTTGTTGGGGTCATCCATTAAGCCTGGGGACTTCTTGATTTACAATTCTCAAGTTAAGCTGCATGCTGGAATATGTTAATGAGGTTTTTTTTAATCTGCCATACTCATGTTACGCCAGATAAAAATATCCAGAGGGAAAGATCAAGATATTGCTTTTGAGAGCCTCCAGCTGATTCTAACACAGCCAGAGTTGAAAGTCATGTTGGGCACTGGGATTCCACACTCCATATATGAGAACCAGATGGAGACCTGAGCAGCCAGGCTGGGATCCGTGCTTCTGACAGAGACCCAGTAGCAAAGTTGCTGTGTCTCAATGAACAGTGCACTTGAAAGCCCTCATTTGCTGTAACAATCAATTTAGGAAGTAATCTTGTCTTTCCAGATAACACCCATGTCTAATGGCCATTCTGACCTTTTTGCTGCAATGGCCAGTCTGGCTGGAATTGGGAAAATCAGTTCAGAAACCATTACAAAAGAATTCATATGATGGCCAATGTCTGGGGTTGTCATTCCTTCACCCCATGCACATGTCAACCACTCTACTTAGAAATAACCACTGATATTAGAGCTTCAAAAGTCTCTCTGACATTTCTTCAGGAAACAAACAGTAAAGGGCACTGGTGAAAAATAGGTTTTGGAGAAAGGCTTCAAGGGAAAATTTGACTCATAGAAATTAATCATGCAACCTTTGGATTCTCACTGAATGGTGCCAGGCACAGGTTTCTCCATTGCATAAGAAAAATAAGAATATATGACTACAAGCTAAGCACTTGGCAAAGGCTCATATGTACTGTTGCTAACCATAACTCGTACTAGAATTACTACTGTTAGACAAGTTCCCACCCGCCTTGGCTTGCCTGAATTGTGTTATCTGGAATTGCTCTCGTTTTCAGTGCCCAAATTCCTTTGTCTTTATTATACGTGATTGTACCTAAGGAAAAACAAAACTCTTAAATCCTTGACCAAAAAAAAAAAAAAGGTACAAATTCTATATAGTTCAAAAATGCCATCAAATAGCTTTTACGTACATTGTTGTCACGATCAACAAATTACCTTGAGATATGATAAGATAAGCATATATAGATTATGCTGACATTGGTTAAAAACTTCATTTTCTTTTAATTTGATGTTTTTCAGGGCACTTCATATCCTGAAGTCCTATAACCTACCTCAATAGTTGGTGAGTTAAAATAACACATCTGAACAAGAAATTCTTTTTCATGTCAAAGTTTATTCGGTCATGCTGAACTTTAAACCCATTTTTCTCTAAGTTTGGCTTTTGTGCCCATAAAAAAATGGCCAAGTGATAGTTACTATTATATAATACTGATTGTAGAAAGAACTTAAAACCTAAAAATTATATTGGAACCTTGAGGCTTGTTTCCCTTGTACTAAATGTCATATGTAAGGGAAGTTTTCAAAGAATGCCAAACAAAGTATCATTACAGGTAATTTTAACCACAAAGTAGATCCCATTACAGGCTATGAGTTCACAATCCTGGTATCATCTATGTGAATTTTGTCTCTGTGATAATATTCACATAATAATGCATGCACAGGTGGTAATTATGAAAAGAACACTTCAGAACCTACTGTGTAGAAGGGTGAAAGGTATAAAAATGGGATCAAGCTATAAAACTTGCTCATTTAATATTTTTAACATTATTTAGTACTTTATTTTGTCTTTAAGAAGCATCTGGTCATCTAAAACCATTCCGTCTTTTGGCCGGGTAGACAGAGGTATTTCAAAATCTTCACTATAAAAATAAATGTATTTAAAACCAGGGAAATTCCCAGCAATCTACTGAAATTTCATTTGAGATCTTCATATTCCTCAGGACTATTTTATATTGAAAGTCAAGTGTAGTTATGATACACTAGAAATAATTAACACTAAAATCCTTCTCTAGCCTGGGAAGAATTTAGGTCATTCCATGATAGGATAATGTCTGTGTTAATTCTTTAAATCCCACAGGATTCAGGTCAGAGATCTACATACTGCCACAATGCGGGAAGAGCGAACATAATTTCAAGTAATATCTTAAGGAAATTTTGCAAAATGATTAAGAATCTGTATCAGCATCTTCCTTGTTGGAACATACACCAAGGGCAAATATTTATAGTATAGAGCTACCTACCTGCTTGTTATGTTCTATAGTTAGCATGCACGTGCTAGCTCTCCACAGCCTCAAGCTGTCTCATTGTGGCAACTGCTCCCTAAGGATCCGCTAAGTCTGTCTTTAAATGTATCTTAAGTCAGACTAGTTTGCTCTATCACAATGCCAACTGGAACTGATGTGGTCATACTACCTCACTATCCTGCCCCACAGAGAAGATGCCACACTCATTTAAAAGTGCACAGGTGGGGGTCAGTGGAGAGCTCACAGAGATGGCCTAGAAGTTAGAAGCACTTTCTCTTTTTACAGAGGTCACGGATTCAGCTCCCAGCACTCACATGATAGTCTATAACATGCCTTCTTTTGCCCTGCAAGGGTACCAGGCACACTCATGGTGCTCATACATACATGTGGGCAAAAAACATACAAAATAAAAATAAGTAATTATTTTTAGTGAACAATATCTACAACTAACATTGCTATGTCTTTTCCGTATCTAAAGCCATTCAATGACTTTCAGAGTCTGAGAAAAAGGAGATCCTAAGTGGTCTGGTACAAACTACAACCCTGGCACAATCTGTGATGGGATATGAAGCGGTTTTGTTAAGTGGGGCAGACACTGTTATTTGCTTTCCCTATATCATCGTGGAATATGTCCCTTAATGTATAACCTCAGATTTGTCAGGACTGGTGATTTTCCAAAATTTTCTTAAAATCTTAAGATTTTAAGATTCACTGCTTGATTACAGCACCTGTGACAGGTAAGAATGTGTCTCTAATTGAGGGGCTTTTCTTTTTAAGTTTCCAGTTAGTTGTCAAAAATAAATTCCCTATCCAGCCTATAAATTAGGTTCCCTACCGTTACTGTGTGTCATAGAATCGTGTCCATTGTAACACTGATGACCATTTCTTTTTTTTTTTTTTACTTTATTTTTTATTTCTTCAAGTTACATCTCAATTGAAATCCCCTCCCTACCCTGCCTCCAGTCCCACCCTCCCACCCACTTCCGCCTCAACCCACCCATCCCCTTCCTTTTTTTTTAAGTTTAAGATATATCTTTTCCCCCCAACAGCTCCCCCTTTCAGTCCAACAAATGGCTCTTACTCTTATAATAATAAATACAATACAAAACAACAGAGGTAATTAGGCCAAAATTATGAGAATTATATGGCTTGGCATACAATCCCAATGTCCAGTCTATATGTATTTGGCACCTGACTTCAACATTCTACTGTCGATCTATCTCCATGAGTTTAAAGTTCTATATCCAACTCAACTTTCATCACAATTTAAAAAGCATCTTCTTAGAACACCCTCTTGATTCCCAAACAACTCAAAATTTAACTATGAGACTCTAGCTATCTATTCTTCAACCACCTCAGAGACCTGAGAGGGACAAATATATCTGATTATATAGGAAGTGCAGGGCTGCAGCTTCCCAAACTAAGAAATGACATACCAGTGGCTGCCTGGACAGCTCCCATTTTCTCTCCATACATTACAGCATCAATCTTCAGTCATTTGGCCCCATTTCTCTGACAGACATTGATTGTAGAGCAGGGCTTATGAAGGACTCGCCTACCCTGTCTTGGCAGAGCTAGGCTGTCGACTTACCTGCTTCCAAGTTTTGTCCTTTTTGGACAGCAGTCTGTCTGCAGTTGGTGCAAGGGGTTTTTTCATGCCAAGAGAAAGGCTTGCCACCAATTCAACCATCTTACAGTGGAGGTTCTTCGATGCTTATCCTCTACTTGGAGTAGAATAGGGTTGCCATCAGGCGCTGATATGTCTTGATATAAAAAAAAATCTTGATTTAAGATAACATCTTTGAATGCCATATTCTGCAGATCTCAAGGGGTTTTTGAAGATGCCCTATCCATCTCTTGTATTTAGATAAGCAAATGTTGCTTGTCTCTTAGCAACTTGATTACTGGGTAGTTTAGAGAATATCTGTGATAGACTGTCATAGTAGCCAACAAAGAGACATGTTTGCATGACTAGGAGTTTGTTTTAACTATCCTAGACCGTTTTAGACGGTTGGTATCAAGAGGTCAGAGCTTCACATTTTATTTTTAAGTATCTCTAGGTATGATACCATTGGGAAGCATTACCTTTATATTTGTATCAATATACAAAGATCTATTCAATTGTGGTTAAATATACTCTTAATTATGTATCAATATACCAAGATCAATGCCTATGTAGCCCAATATAATCTTAATATTACGTCCCAAACAGGTCTACTATGACCCAAATCAGCAGGAAGTCACTTTAAGAGAGCGACGTCCCATGCCCAGAGGGTGGGGAGGGTGTTTCTCCGCCCTTCTTTTTGGTTATTTGAAGGATAACTGAAAACTCTGTTATGTAGGGGAAGAGTCTACAAGCTGATAAATGGTCCTGTCTTAATGGGTTTTGGAGGTTAGCCCCAGGGAATTCCTACTGATGACCATTTCTAATCACACCTTTGTAGTTTGTTTGTGTCTCTTATCTCCTCTGCAAGTTCTATAGTCACCTTTTCTGCCTTATTTATAGTTGGTCATTGTCACCTCTCAGGTTGTTAGTACTGAAAAAAATACTGTGGTGGATAAGAAAGAACAAAATCATTTATTTTATAAGAACTAAACATCGTAAATTATGTAGTAAACCCATTACATCAATAAGCATTTGTGACACACTTATCTTGTTTAAGACTTTGATGTTGATGCTCTAAGAGTTATTAACAGTAACTGTGACATGACTCATGCTCTTAAAAAGTGCAAAGATCAGAGCAAAGGGAAATACATGGGCATACACAATCATTATGGGTGTCACAAGCATGATACAGTTGTCACAAGGGTTCCACGGGAAAAGAAGTCCTTAGTACTGAGTACTGGGAAAGCGACGTGACTGATGTCTAGTCTGACAACATTTGGTCCTGTTTTCATGAAGTGAGAAAGCAGAGTGAACAGTGGGATGAGCAACGTCTCAGAGACACAACCCAAAAGGTGCTTCCAGAAGCTTGGGTTGCAAGCAAGGAGCATGGTTTGCTCACTTCCTTTAGTTCCATCCTCAAGACAACCCAGTTTGATCCAAGGAACAATAACAATGGTGCTCTGGACTGGCAAGATGTCTCAATGAGTCATGGCACTGGGTGTCAAGGTTGATGATCCCTGTTTGATATTTAAAACCCATATGTTCCAAAACAGGAATGGATACCTACCAAGTTGTCCTCTGATCTACACACACATGATGTGGCAAATAAAAGTACACACACACACACACACACACACACTATATAAATTAAAAGGAAAATTTTAAGGGAGTAAGGAGTAATTATGTTCCAATGTAGGCAACTTACAAAAGTTCACTGTGGAGATGGAAGAGAAATGAGGCAAAAGATGTGGTGTCCTGCATAAATTCTGTCAACATTTACAGACTGTGAAATAAAATTGTTCATACTCTTATAATCTAGACAGATAAAAAGAGGAGTCAGTTATTGTTAAGGTATAGACACAGCTTTGTGTTCAACAGAAAGTTGAGAGGAAGAACATATGGACTACAGAATTTGTAAAATGCAAAAAGAATTTCCCTATAAAAGTTTATGTTCTTGTAATCATCCCTACTTCAAATGACTTTGACCTCACTATAACTTCAATATCATCACCAGAGGCAAGGTTCAGAAAATGCTAGGGCTTAAAACCTAATTTTAATTGCCTCTTAGAATCTAGTAGCACAAGCCTACATGCCAAGTGTGTGTGTCCATAAGTTTTCAAATTTTTCAGAGAGTTCCACTGAATTTACTATTTCATATGTTTATGTCAATTTAAAAAATATAAAGTGTTGTCCCTTCATATGGACTACTCAATTAACTCAATAACAGGAGGGTGCATGTAAAAATGTAAAGAGGAATATATAAGAACATACATTATACAGAATTCCTTTTTTTATAGTTTCGATGCTGACTACCCCCTAAAGACCCATGCATTAAAAACTTGGTCCTCAGAGTGGTGGATATTAGGATGTTGTAGACCTCTAAAGAGTTTGTGGTCTTACAAAATATACCTAAAATCAAGGAGATGCACTTAAAAGGCATCTTGGGACCTGCAAATTTCTATGCTTCCTGGTTCTTTCCATAAAATTTGCTCCGAAGGGACCCCATTCTATACCTGTTTGACACCAAAACCCCAAAACAATAGGGATACCAATCCTGAACCTCCAAAACTGTGAGCTAAAGTTTCTGCTTTATAATCTAATAACCTCGAGTGTTTGTGCCATAGTAATGTAAAGCTGGCTAATAGACTATAAAACATATTTCATACAAACATTTGTTCATTTGTATTTGAAATTGTCCTCACAGCTCTTAGATTTCTCTTCCTCTTTGAGTTATTTAGCTCTCTCAATACTTCTGAGGTTTGAATAGTATTTTACTGCAGTTTTTGATATGGAAATAAATACAAAGAATGGAATAGCACTGCTTGCTTTAAAGAAACGAGAGAATCTTTGTGCCCAAGAGAAACTGAACAAAGACTTCCAAGACTTCAGTGGATCCGCTCTATATCTAGAGCAGTACCTGGACACCTCTCATAGCAGGTGGAAGGATGATTGAAGTGTGTATCACATGTAATGCTTTCCAAGATTATATATCACATTCCTTCCAGTGGTTTTGAATATTATCTCATTTGTCTTCCAGCATCCCTGAAAGATAAATATGAGCAGGTAGGTTCATATGCATTCCCTGGGATGACTTATTGGAGGCAAGGAAGGGTGATGCTGAGATGAGCTTCTGAGCTCAGGCAGCCCTTAGACCAGAATTGAAGTCTCTGCTTTCATCCTTGGGCTCCTTCTAATGGTCTGGGTAACGGAATGTCTGAATGAAGGTGAGAGTGGTCCAGAGGAACATGCTATGCCTCTCACTTGGCTGCCAGATGTCTAACATCGTTCTGTACCTCTGCCCATCAGACAGTGGGATAACAGGGAACTGAACCTTAAATTCGACCAAATTGAACATTAACATTAAGAGCAGAAAGAACAGTAGTCCCTCATGTTCTAAATAGAACTGCAAACAAATGAGGCTACTTATTTGGCAAGCCTATTCGGGCATCTGAAGTGGAATTAAAGTCACAGTAGCCTTCCAAGTCTCCTTACTTAACTATAAAAGACATAGGAAAGAAGGCATAGAAGAAATGACCAAAGTCTTATATTCTTCCCATAAACTATTACTCTAGTGGGAAGTAAACCCATGCTTTGTCTAACATGCTAAATAAGAAGATTCTAAGAGGCCATCTAATTGATCTGGAGATGGTAGCATCTTTCTTGTATCCACTCTTGCAGTGTTTTCCTGATCTGCCCTGTGCTCATATGGGATGAGAAAAAAAAAATCAAACTGAAACAAAGACTGGCAGCAGAGCAAGGTGATGATGTCAGCACTGCAGCTGGCTGTCCCGTGATGCATCTGATGGGAAGGCAGGCATCTAGGAAGAAAGATGCATGGGTCCTGTCTCACCTTAACCTCATAGCAGTGGACTCAGGGCAGGTGATGCGTTCCTACAACAAGAACCTACAAGCATAGTTATAAGATGTCTGCAAGAAGGAAGGAGTCTCCTACTCCCTGATCCCTCTATCCAGCATGCAAACATTACCAGGACAGACAGCCATGCCACTCACAAGCTATTGCCTAGAAAGCAACAATAATCCCCAGAAATACAACACCCCCAATAATGTAAAACATGATTGGTCTTATTCATCCTCTTTGTTTACTTCCCACTTCTCCATGCAAGAAAAAGAAGAGGAAGGAAGAGTTGAAAGACCAGCCAACAAATCTTCCACTGAAGAGGAAGTAGATAAGAAAGCTACAGCCTCCTCAGAAATCAAAGAACTCAAGACTGGCTAGAGTGCTGAAATTTCTGTACAAGAAATGATACTGGGGTTCTTGACTAGACAGAATGTGAGTTCTGAAAAATGACTTGAAAGTTGTCTAATCTGCCTAGGACATTGCTACCGGATCTCTTGCCCAGCTGGAAAGAAGAACTTGACATAGCACAACAGGGGAGCAAGAGCTGGTGAAAACTAAAACCATTTCATGTTGTTTCCCACTGAGCCTCGCCTTCTCACATACCAGATAGGCATGGATGCAAAAATCAGCAGAGACCCCGGGGAGGAAGGGCAGGCATTAGCAGGGAAGGAAGAGGACTATTTATGCTTCTCCGCAGAGACGATTTACTGTGGTGAAAACAGTCCATCAGCACTATGTGCAAGACACACAAAGAAAACCAAGTGTGCAGCCTTTCTTCCAGCAGCACCTGTGGTTTTCAGATTCCCACTTCTACCCTTGATTGTGGGCAGCTTACACTGAGTAATCTAGAGAGGGTCACACTTGACACTACAAGAACGTTTATTTCAAGCCTGAGCTCCATCAATTAAATGCAATGCATTCACAACGTTAGTCATTTCACACCGCCGCTGATTGTAATGCACGTTCCCTGCAAAAGCAGCCACAATTCAGCAAGGCATAAAACCACAAAATACTGTTCTTGACCATATGTCATGATTTAAAAGAAATTTCACAATTTTCAGTGGCTTAATGCGTGCCAAAATAATCAATCATTTTCCTCACTCGGGATAACTTCCATTTGACCTTATGATCATTTTGGTCATATGAATTAAACCTACAATGACCTTAATCCGGCAATAACTTTTGAAAGTGTTTTCTCACCACCATAAAAATAACAGCTGTAAAGTTGCCATAAATTATTAAAAATAAATATCACCAGATGCAACTATCTCTGATTTAACACTCCTGTGATTAAGTTCTTGAACATGGACAACTATATAAGTCACATGATTGAGAAGAAAAAACGAAAATGAAATTTAAATATATATCTTACTGTTTTTGTACATAAGGAAACTGGCACTCAGTAATTTATGTGCAGTTTAACACACTGCTTGATACAATAAAAAACAAAGAATGTGGTGTGTATCCAAACAAATTCAACAGGCTCTTTAAAGCATCCTAGAAAAACACATTTTGTAGAGGATTTATCAAAGCCCGAAATGGCAAAGACAAGCAGGGTAGTTACAAGGACAGCACAAGACTATAGGTGTTGCCATCAACAAGATGCTCATGACAAGCCACAATGTTTACAGGCTACAAGCAAGCCTCCCTTGCTCTATCACTTAGCATGGTTAAGTGCAAAAGATTAAAGGAAAGGACCATTTATTATGGAGAGGAGGGTCAAGAGATGCAGAAAGGGTTTGCAAAACAGCGAAGATTACACTCTAGTGGTTACTTTAGCCTATCAGGGAAAGAACAAGGTTAACAAAACATTTGTTGAGAGGGAGAGTTAGGAATAGGGCTACCAGTCCCAACTGGAACTGCAGCAGGAGGGGGAAGCTGCTAAATCACTAGAGAGGGAAGCTAGGTGAGGGTCGGATGGTGGAGAGTTCAGATTTGTTCAGCTCCACTCTCTAATCCCTGGTAAGGGCTCTCACACTGCCTACAGCCAATGTAAAACTGAGAGCTGAAGTCTTAGGGTTAGAAATCAGAGAATCCAGAGCAGGGCTCAAAAATGTGGAGAGAATGGGTTTAGGTGGTGGAAGGGACACAAACCTGGTATGTTTGTTAAAGTTAGCATATATTTCAAAAAATAGCACTTCTTGATCAACTGTTTGAGGTCACAAAGCCCTGTATTGACACAGAAACCTACCACAATATTAAATATAGAACAAGAGGTTGAGAAGAGCATAGTATTATACTCTGGTCAAGCTGCCTGGTGTTCTGACACTAAGAGTCCATATCACTAACCATTAATTAAAGAAGTGGCAATGCAAAGCCTTCCTTCCTCCCCAGGCACAGGTTGAGACTTTGGTACAATGAGCACATTCTTTTATATAGTTCTGAAATCTTCTCCAGCTATGCTGATTTTTACAGGATGAATTTGCCACTCAGTGAGTACCTAATGGAAGCACTTAAGCAACAAAAGATTCTACACATTTTAATGATTCAGAAAACATATAGGATAAAATACAGAGAGTTTGAAAACATAATGTTTAATTCACAATACAAAAGTTGAACTACTTAAAGGAGATGGAATGAGTAGCACTATTTGGGGTTAGGAAAATGAAAGTGGATCATGGGAATAACGCAATTGAAGCCTGAAAGGATTCACCCCAAATACTGTTTCACCATAACTCTGATAAAGTAGGCTTGAGGCAGACAATGGATTATCCAAAGCTTTTAATTGAAAGTCCAAGAGAGATTTCTTGATCTCTAATCCTTGACTATATACACACCTTTCTCAATGATTCTTGGCATTCATGGTATGGTTGAATTCTTTGGAACTGATATACACAGGTCATGAGATAGTCAACTTCTTATTCTCTATTTTCATGACTCTGTTCAGGGAAGGGAGTGAATTTTCAATTGTAAATGGAAAATTGTGAAATATCTCCCATGGGAAATGAACAATGCCTGGTCCTTCTTTTGAGTTACTGAATCCTGATAATAAAGAAGAAATGATAACCTAGGCATGTTAGTGGAATTTTCTGAGAGGCCACTAGCTGCACCTTTATCTAACAGAAAGAGAAACACAGACTACTCTCCTGGGAGTCATGTGGCCACTCTAGTGCACTGGGGCTGCATGACTGAATGAGTTCACATAATGAGTTGGATTTTCTGGGGATAATTTGTGTGTGTGAAAGAACATAAAAATGGGTTAGAAGGAACTAATTCCCTCTGGTACCTGAAGGCTGGCTACAAACATTAGCTCTTATTCACAAATTGGTATGCAAACACAAGAGAGATTTCTATCTTTTGAGTTATTAAATTCATATATAACAATGTACATGCAATAATATTTTAATTACATTTATACACACATATATATTATATAAAAATATATATTATAAATTTATATATCGGGGAGATCCAAGATGGCGGCGGCCGGCGCAAACGTATTTTGATTTCGGGGTCAACAATCACAAGGCGGCAAGTGTTCCAGGACGCTGTACAAAGGGCACAACCCCTTCTAAATCTCACCCAGCTACACAGGGATCACGGAAGATGCCTGCGCAGGACGCCCCTTCCAAATCTCAGACATGCTAGGAAGCCTCTGGACCCGGGAATCGGGATAACCCATCCCCCCAAAAGGAGAGACACCGGTAAGTTCCAACCTAATACCCAGCCTGCAGATTCAAAACCCATGCAGAGATAATCCCCACCCTGCTGGGCACTCCCAGGTCTCACACAGACTATCCAATTATCTAGCAAAAGGTTGCGACCCTTGGAAATGAGCGGGAGATCCCCTGCAAAGTGCCTTCAGAACACAGATCGCAGTCTGTGATGTCACTGGCCAGTTTCCAAGCTGCGGGAGCAGCAAGGCTACTGCACCTGAACTGCAGACTTACCCACTACAGGAACCAACCCCGGGGCAAACTGCGAGATATTTGAAACAGTCGTATATTGGTCTTATGTACTAGTACAGGCCCTTCCGGCAGGGAATCAGAGCTTACTTGTAAACAGCTCCACCACCTGAATTAATTAGGTCCCCACCTGGGAGGTGGGACTGAATGACTCACTTTATAGGGGAGGAGTAAGGCAACTCGAATCCTACACCACAGTGGCCGCTTTGGACCCAAGTCCAGAAGACAGCAAAAAAAAAAAAAAAAAAAAAAAAAAAAAAAAAATCCCACATGGCCAGAGGACCCAGACAAAATAAAAAAACAGAGCGAAATGTCTCCAACAAAAGAAAGCAATGTTATTCCGTCCAGCCTGAACCACCTCACCACAACTGAAACACATGAAAACGATGACAATTCTACAATATAGAAAGTGATAGAGTCCCTTCAAGAAGAACTTAAAACTATGAAGGAATTCAAAGAAGCCACAATCTTACAAGTCAAAACAACAAATAACATCATTAAAGAGCTCCAAGCCAAGGTGACCCAGCTTGAACAGGAAAAGGATAAAGCAATGAAAGATCTCCAGACAAAAACAAGCAAACTGGAGAAGGAAATGTACAAAATGAACACTACCATTCAAGACATGAAAATAGAAATGGAAACAATAAAGAAAACACAGTCAGAGTTAAAAGAGGAAATGGAGAATCAAGAGAAGAGAACAGGAACTACGGATGTGAGTATGAAAAATAGAATGCAAGAGATGGAAGACAGGATCTCAGGCATGGAAGATTTGATAGAAGAAATCAGTACAACATCCAAAGAAAATGAGAAAGCTAAAAAATCTCTCACCCACAACATCCAAGAAATCAAGGACTCAATGAAAAGACGGAACCTAAGAATTATAGGCATAGAGGAAAGAGAAGACTCCCGACTCCATGGTCCAGGAAATATCTTCAACAAAATCATAGAAGAAAACTTCCCAAACCTAAAGAAAGAGATGCCAGTTTAAATCCAAGGGGCTTACAGAACACCAAACAGATTAGATCAGAAAAGAAACTCCTCTCGCCACATAATAATAGAAACTCCAAATGTAGAGAACAAAGAAAGGATATTAAAAGCTGTAAGAGAAAAAGGCCAAGTCACATACAATGGCAGATCCATCAGAATCACACCTGACTTCTCCTCAGAAACAATAAAAGCTAGAAGGGCCTGGAGGGATGTCCTACAAGCCCTGAGAGAACATAGGTGCCCAGCCAGACTACTATACCCAGCAAAACTCTCTATCAACATAGAAGGAGAAAACAAGATATTCCATGACAAAATCAAATTCAAACAATATCTCCTCACAAACCCAGCCCTACAGAAGATCCTAGAAGGAAAATTCCAGCCCAGAGAAGATAACTACACCCAAGAAAACAGA
>CAJQZJ010032401.1:974434-988349 GCA_907164525.1 Lophiomys imhausi
TTTTTTTTTTTTTTTTTTTAAGAATTTATTATGTGTACAGTGTTCTGTCTGCATGTATGCCTGCAAGCCAGAAGAGGGCACCAGATCCCATTATAGATGGTTTCTGGGAATTGAACTCAGGACTCTTAACCACTGAGCCATCTCTCCAGCCCCCTATTTTAAGTTTTTTAAAAGAAATTATTTATTTATGTATTTATTTATTTATTATGTATACAGTATTCTGTCTGTAAGTATACCTGGAGGCCAGAAGAGGGCACCAGATTTCATTGTGGATGGTTGTAAGCCACCATGTGGTTGCTGGAAATTGAACTCTAGACCTCTGGAAGAGCAGTCAGTGCTCTTAACCTCTGAGCCATCTCTCCAGCCCCTATTTTAAGTTTCTTAAAAGGATATTAATACTCTTGGCATAGGTCCATGTAGGATGGCTCGATTTATGTCTGTCCCATCAGGTCTTTTAATCTCAAAGTTTGTTGGGCATTATTTTGCCAATTCATAAGCACAGTCTATCTTCACCACAAAGTTATGGCCAGTTTATAAAGTCAATCTCTTCCAACTGCCAGTGTAGGTCTTTCCAATGTGGTCTTTTCAATCAGTCAAGAATTGCCTCTGTGGTCTCCAGTTCCATTGACTTGCTCACCCTTCTGGCGCTCTGGAGCTCCAAGGTAGATGACTCCAAAGGACTCTGCCTTAGCAAGTTTGTGGCATGCTTTTGCATTGGACTGCAGCAGTGCAAACTCTGCCAGTGGCTTACTTTGTAACACCCTTGCTGAATGTGGATTCATAGTGGGTGAGGGCAGGGGAGAGACATGGGAGATGGAGGGGTATCCACACGCCAGGACATGGGGATGACCAAGTGGTTCTTTGACTTATATTTACCAGTGTTTATGAGGGCTTTTTCAAGTTACACCCCTGTGAAGGGGCAGTCTGTGTGGTTCCATCTCGTGATGCTCGATCCCATTGCTTCTCACTGCTAATGATGCCATCTACATGGCTTTGAGGTTTCTTTTTTTTTTTAAATAAGTACTTTATTTTTTTTCTTCAAGTTACATCTCAGTCACAAACCCTTCCCTATTACCCCTTCCTGTCCCATCCTTCCACCCTCTTCCCCCCCAACAGCTTCCCTTTTCAATCCAACAAATGGTTCTTTCTCTTATAACAGTAAATTCTATACAAAACAGCAGAATTAAATATGCCACATTTATAAGAGTTAAATGGCCCAGTATACCTTCCCAATGTCCAGTTCATACATATTTGGCCCCTGACTTTAACCTTCTACCTTCTAACCATCTCCATGAGTTTAAAGTTCTATAACTGACTTAGCTTTCATACTAACTTGCATCACTATTATAACCATCTTCTTAGATCTAGAACGCCCTCTTGATTCCTAAACAACTCAAAATTTAGTTATGAGACTCAAGCTGTCTATTCTTCAACCACCTCAGAGAGCTCAGAGGGATAAATATATCTGATTATATAGGAAGTGCAGGGCCTGCAGCTTCCAATACTAAGAAATGAAAAACCAGTGACTACCTGGACAGTTCCCATTTTCTCTCCATACATTCCAGCATCAGTCTTCAGCCTTTTGGTCCTGTTTCTCTGACAGACATTTATTGTAGAGCAGGGATTATGAAGGACTAACCTACCCTGTCTTGGCAGAGCTAGGCTGTTGACTTCCCTGCTACCAAGTTTTGTCCTTTTTGGACAGCAGTCTGTCTGCAGTTGAAGCGAGGAGTTTTTACATGCCAAGAGATAGGCTTGCCAGGCTTTGAGGTTTCTTAACAAGGCCCTTCAGTGGTATATCATCCAGTCATAGCTGGCTCCACCCATATCAACAAGTGAAGAGACACCAAGTTCCCTGTTGTCGCTAGATGCTAATCTAAACCCTTTTACTAATTCCTACCACAGTCCTGTTTATTTTTCTTTTTGATACAGGGTCTCATATATTCTATCTAGCCTTGCCTAAAACTCTTATGATGACCTAGAGCCAATGATTCTCTAGCCTCTACCTTCTGAGGATTGAGTTGCAGGGTATCTCAAAATATACCCAATTTTTTTCAGAGCTGGAGATCAAACTCTGGATTTTGTTTGTCCCAGGCAAGCACTCTACCATTTGAGCTACAATTCTAGCCCTATTGTAGCAATTACTTTTTATATTATTTTAATATTTTCTGACACTTATTTTATTGTTTTAGAATTTCATTCATGAGTACTATATTTACATTATTCCAACTCACACCCTCACCCCTCCAATTCCTCTCTCATTTTTATTTACTTGTATGTGTGTGTACACCACATATATGACAGTGCCTGAGGAGGTCAAAAGAGGGCATCATATATCCTGGAGCAGGAATTACAGATGTTTGTGAGCTTCCCCAAGTGTAGTAAGTGCTCTTAACCACTGAGCTATCTCTCTAGCCCCTACTAAAACTATTCTTATTGACACTTGGATGTCATCCTTAAGATGGCTATTGGGCATTTCAGACACAAATATGGCCTCTTGGTTCATATCCATACTCCACAGTATCAGTGACAGAGATCAAGGACTTCTTTTCTATATCTACTCCTTTCTACCTGTCACCCCTAAGTGCCTTATTCTGTCCCTCATTCTGCTATATTTCTCAAGTAATCTTGGATATTAACTTTACATATCCAGGACGACTGAACTACAACTGAGGAATTGTCTCCACCAGACAGGCTAGTGGACATGTTTATTTTGTTGATTGGTTAATGAAATAGGACAGCCTAAGTTACATCAGTTAATACTATCCCTGAGTAGGTTGGCCTTGACTGTTTGTTTGTTTGTTTTGTTTTGTTTTAGATTTTTCGAGATGCCTGGCAGGCTTGACTGTTTAAGAAACACAGTTGTGCTGGGCATGGTGGTGCACGCCTTTAGTCCCAGCACTGGGGAATCAGAGGCAGGCCGATCTCTGTGAGTTCAAGGCCAGCCTGGTCTACAAAGCAAGTCCAGGACAGCCAGGGCTATGGGCTATATTACACAGAGAAACCCTGTCTCGAAAAACCTAAAAAAAAAAAAAAGGAAAAAGAAAAAAAATACATAGTTGTACATGAGCCTAGAAACAAGTCACTGAACACTGTTCCTCTGTTCCTCTCTGGTCTCTGTTTCAGTTCCTGCTTCCAGGTTCCCGTTTTGAGTTCCCGCCTTGGTTTTCCTTGGTGATGGTCGTCTGGTGGACTGTATGTAACCTGTAAGCCAAATAAACCTTTTTCTTCCCAGCTTGCTTTTGCTCAGGATTTTATCACAGCAACAGACAAATAGACTAAAACATGCTGGTTCTTTTTGCTTCTCCCCCACTTCATGCTAATATTTAATTATGACCCCATCACTAGACCAGGCAGTTTCTTTCTGCTCTCCCTGCTTTGCCCTCATCACTTACAGTCTGATGTTTTTCCTAAGACCACCAGAAAGAGTATTTATTTATATAGCATCTCAGGTAGCTGTGGTTGAACTTGAACTCACTATGTATCAGGAATGACATTAAATGAATCTTCCTGCCTCCTCTTTTCAAGTACTAAGGATGACAGGCACATATCATCTCTTTTGGCTCAGGGAGTTTTTTTGTAGGAGTTAGATAAATTAGATTTAGGAAATATATAGGAGTTTCTGATACTGTCTCTGTAGGAGTTAGATAAATTAGATTTAGGAAATATATAGGAGTTTCTGATACTGTCTCTTAATTCGGGGCCTGAAGAGCATTATCAGCATGAAGTCAGCAAAAACAGGAAAGACTCAAGACTTGAAGAAACAAAGTATCTGGCCTGACATTGTTTTCAGCTGCTAAGTGGGCGGAGCTCAAATTAAGCTGAAACAGAGTTCCTCCTATTTGAGGACAGTGCGTGGAGCCCAGAGGAGAAGAGGCCCCTGATGCTAGAGAGCTCCAAGAGTCCTGCTGAAAAAAGGGCTGGCCATTGATGGCCAGCTCTCTCCCTGAAGCAGAAAGAAGCCGGTGAGCAAAGAAAGCCTGAGCAAGACACCAAAAGGCCAAGGACTGGACCCTGTGGCTCAGCTTTTGCCTAGAGGGGTTTGATCTGTCCAAACAGTGGCCTAAAGGAAACGGTGCCTGGCTTTAAGGACTGAGGCAGAGCAGCTGAGTTCCTGATTCAAAAGAAGTAAGTTGGCCTGCAGACGGCTGGGGTCTCCCACAGAGAAGAAAGCGTGAAGCCTTATTTAAGGTGAGACTGCAATAACCAACTTACCCTGACGAATCTGCATCTGAGAGATCCAGAAAAAGGACTGCTAAGTGTGTTAAAGAATCTACAACAAATACTGTGTTCCTGACGACTGAGGACCTGCCCCAGAGACTGTATCATTCTAAAAGGTTATGAAAGTAGTTGTTATGATTATCAATAGGTTTAGTGGATAGGTTAAAGGGGTTGTAGGAATTTATAGGATTAATAGTTAAGAAATTGTTGGTGTTTGTTATAAGTGAATTTAGTAATAAATAAATAAGTGTTAAATAATAATTTAAAAGTTCGGTTACATCTTCTTCTATTGTTGTTGTTGTTGTTCATGTTTACTTTGTATCCTTTGTTTTCTCAAACTTGTCAGAAAAATTTGTGTTGATCATACTGTAACTAGTAAGAGATATATAGACAGCATGGATCTCCTTCACATCTTAGGAAGCCATAATGACACTTTTCATGAAATTCAATTTTCCACCTCTAGCCCTCACCCCCCAAATTTCCAAAGGCATCCAGGACAATAGCTTTCCCACTTGGTATTCAGATAAGCTAGGTCCAAGGTAGGTGTACTATTATTTTTCCATTTGGAAAAGTGAACCAAAGAAGGAACTGAGGCATAAATAATGCTGCATAAGAAAGTTTGTAAATTAAAGTTTACAAAGTAAAACTTGGGTAATTGGTCTAGAACATTTACTCAGAGACCCAAGCTCTCTCTTCAGGGATCCTATTGTGTATTCCTCTATGATTTCCAGGAACTAGCTTAGGCTGTTCCAGTAGCCTAGAACACAGGAACAGATGTGGTCAATACAGGCTAGGGTGACATCTTTCCATGTGCTCACTAACAGTCCTTTGTTCTGTGTGACACTCAGCCATCATGGTCTTGTCTCTCCCTTTAATTTCTCAGTAACTCTTTAAGGATTTTGCAAGAGGTCAGTGACACCAAATCACTAAACCCAGTGTTTTTTGTCTTCCTGATATCTCTGCAGATCTAGTAGTCCATCCTTTCTATCCACCTTAAAACTCTCCTATAATTTGGGTTTCACCTGTGCTAACTTCCGCCTTGCTCCTGCTTTTCTTATGATTCTTCATTTGTAACAGAGCCTGACCATCCCTAATGCCCAATATGCCATTATGTTCCAAAGACTCTAATCTGCCTTGGACTATTTTTTCATTCTATTTTTCTTTTTTGAAAAATCTTTTGCTTTCCAAGTTCACTTCTGTAAGACTGCCTCCCTTATCTTTATTTCAAACCTGCTGCTACTCGCTTAATCCACAATCATTTCAACTTGCCATTTTTTTTTTCATACATCCCAGTACAAAGGGCAAAGAACAGATACATGGGGCACAATCCTAGCTAATGAGACACAAGAAGGGGTGGTGGTATGTTCACTAGCAGAGAGAGAGAGAGTGGATGAAATCTTTTCTTTGTGCCTTTCTGGGTCAGACAATGAAACACAAAGCCCCAGAAGTGCAGCACCTGTCTTGCAGCTGTGCAGGAAGAGGAAATGAGCAGAGGTCAGGGTGATCAGAGGAGTGACGTGGTAGGGAGGATACTGGATCTCTGATGGTATCACACACACACACACCTGAGACAACATCAGCAATGGCCACATCTGACCTTTGCCTTATGTGTGTGGGGGCGAGGGTGGTCCTAATCACTTACTCAACTGTTGGACAAATGTTTCTAGAAAACAAAGGCAAGTCTTATTACTATCTCTTCATCCCCTTTGTCCACTTCCAAATGACTTTAGATTTTACCACATGGATTTTTCCATCTGTATGTCAAATAATGAAAATCAATTTGATAGAAAGGAGCCATACATATGTGGCATCTTTACACTTAATACATAGCAGGATTTTATATAGAATAAAAGGACCTTATAAAACTGTGATGCAACTAAACCCTAATGCAGCAAATAGAGTCCCTAGGAAGCCCCTTCGAGGAGCTGGACTATGTAGCTCTTGTTTCACACTTCTCAGGTTTTAACCTGACATCAGCACCCTGGGATAAGATCTCCTCACCACCTGATAACATGTCAAAGATTCTTTCAAATGTCCTTAGCTCACCTATACCTAAGCCTTGCTTCTGTCACTCAGCAAACCATGGGTGGGGGAGTGCACCAGTGACACTAAGTTGTCATTGTTGTCCCTGTTACACAGCAACAAAAGGTAGATTTTTCACAAAAGATAACCAGGGCATTAGGTATATGAACTGAGATCTACTGGTCTCTAGAGAATGAAGCATTGTCCAAGGCATTAGGATGAACACCTAAAGAGTCTTCAAATACTGAGACCCTTTTCTTTCCTTGGGACAATCAACACAGAGGCAGATCCTGATCATATGCACAGGAGAGGTTATCTTCAGCAGTGAACAAACTGAACATTGCCTTCAAAGTGAAAGCGCCAATAAAACTTGGTGTTCTTTAACCCTGTCGCTGAGACACTTCCTATTGCTCAGTGGGCCTACTGTCAGAATTGAACTCTGACCACAATTTCCTATGATCTCCAACAAATTAAATTTACTTTCCAGCTGTCTATGTAGTGAAATAATGGGGACCACATAGGAATTAGATGTGATACTCTGTGTACAAATTACTTGTAATCTGTTGTGTTCCATGACAATTACTTGATCTTTAATTTGTTTTTGATATGCCCCAAACAGAATTAAGAGTGAAGTAAGTACATAGCCCTTTAATCTACCATTCATTAATTACCACCGCTTGACACTGTCCAGTGTGTAATTAATAATACCACTTGTGCCTTTCCTTTATTGATCTTTGATGTTTCCAAGAGTCTGGTTAATCTGTAGGAGTGGGGTAGAGGAGAGCACAGACTTTATGCTTGCTTGGAGCATGGTGATGTTCTTAGTTGCTGCTTCAAATAATTTAATATAGTCAGCCATTCATGACTTTCATGAGATTGAGTTATAAAAGAGCTATTAAGCTAATGTTTCCCCTTTCTAACCTATGTCTTAAAAAAAATTCCGAGGAAGCCTACATGAAACATAGACAATTATTTTCTCCTTGATTTTACACCCTGTCATGCCCAAGGTCAAAGACTTTTGTTCAGTAGGAATAACATCCCAAATAACAACCTACATGGAGACTTAGACAGAAAGAGGGGCAAGGTGACTTGCTGGTCAGTACAGCAAGTATTGAGAAGGATTTATTTTTGTCCCTCTCATTCTTTCTCACAAGTCATCTCAGGAGACAGACCTGTAGACATATGGCCCAATATAATGGAACAGAAATGCGAACACAGAGCCAAGATGCCTAGGTTACAGTGGAAAGTGTGGGCGTGACTGGGAGGTCATCACACTCTGTTGTTTTCCTCCCCTTTCTGAAACAGAGACACTCAGGAAATGAATGAACGTCACAGTATCACAAGGCAGAGAATCAGAGTAACTTTAAAAAAATTAGAAAATGTGGTTTTGTCCATTGCCCCTTGCAGATGTCAAGTGACCCAAACCTGAACCATTTTATAGACCTAGACTAATGACACAGCACCCAGCAAGAAGACAGACAAGTAGCAGGCTGAAGGATACATAGCAGAGACAGTCAACCTCATGTACCCAGCACCATCAAGTCTTCTCTAAGACATATACATAAAGTGTCACTCAAAGGAGAACCCCTGAGTGCAAATTATGCAGCACCTGTTACCAGTGTTGCCATCCCCATTTCATTCTGCAAAGCAACTTTGCAGGAGTTTTATATTTTCCTTCCAGTCATTGATAGAACAGGTATTGAAGTCCCCACTTTAGAAGAGTAGAAGCTGAGGTTCCCCCACCACATAAACTGCAACAGATCTTAAATTTGTGTGTACTTATGAACCACTGCAGACTAGAGTTTCTGAGGTAAGGCCCCAGGTTGCTCTGTTGTTCTGGGGCCTGAGTGAGCATCACTGCATATCCCACTATATCTCAGCTAAAACCTAAGAATGACAAGCAAGTGCAGCACCTGAAACAGTTTCTTCAAATTCTAAATGGAAGCAGAGTGAAGCCATAGTTGAATTCAATGTTTATCAATACTTTCTTCAAAAAAACTCAACTGAAAAAAAAAAACCCAACATGCCACATAAACATAATAAGCTGTATTTTTGTTAAGTCAATCTCTATGGCACGTTCCGAAAGCGACAGTCTTCATCCGGGATGAAAACTAACCCCATAGTTTGCATTCAAGACTGATATCATGGCACACTCACAGGTAGAATTCCTTAGGAACACAGGACAATAAGCCACTGTCAGCACAACATTTAGAGCCCTCCTCTATGAGCACACCTTAAAAGACAGTTTGACGTAACACATGAAACTCAAACAGCCAAGATCATGACAAGGATGAGAACAAAATCTTTGTGACGTGGGAACAGATGCCCCTTAACACTCATCAGCATGGGCCATCACCTCCTGTTGAAGCACACATGACTCTTTCATTCATTTAAAAATAATTTTCCCTTCTATTTAACCTAACCTGGTTGCAATTATCCTTCCATTCAAAAGACTCCAGGAAAACTCTATGTTTCTTTAGACCTTCCTTTTGTTCCCACTGTGCTGTGTATATAAATTATGGTAATTAAAAGCAATTCCTAGCCAGAGCTTTGGAAGCGTTTGAATAACTGACTGCTGCTCCTCTCAAAACAGAAGAAATATTGTGGCAATGCACATCACACTTCAGTTCGGCAAAGCGGAGCATTAGTGGGAATCTAATACAAGACACATGTCCCCAGGGCTCACATTTGGGCTGCTGAAGGGTTCACCACCATCAAACGGCGAGCTTACCAAACATCCGCCCACAGAGACAGCTGTGTCAAAGGACTGTAGTGTAGGTGGACACGCCACTGGTGACCAGACAGATGACGAGGGCTAAGCCACCAGGCAAATGGCAACAGCTGAAGAAAATTAAAAATAAGTCGAGCAGGGCAGAGTCCAGAGTAGAGGAAAATAACGGAGAATACAAATGAGTCAGTCCAGGCTCCAGTTTCATTCACAGACCTCAGAGGTTGGCCAGGCATCAGATGATTTAATTAGCAGGTAAGGGATGTGAAGTCCACTTTGAATCATGAATGAATTATAGTTTACTCACTCTACTTGCACAAGAAGGCGGGTTTCTACATGATATCCGACAGCCCAGGTGAACTTCCTCCTACCTACTTCAGAGAGTTTTTGTATGTTTCAGAAAGTGTGACTGCCATTCTCTTCCTTCTTTACCCCAACCTGCCTTGGAGTATTTTCAGTTGCAGACTCCCTTGCATGTGGACTGTCACTGACAGCACATCCTCATATCTTCATAGGACCACACCTGCTAACACGGGATGTGCCATTTGTTCAAAGTGTACTCGTGTGTGTGTGTGTGTGTGTGTGTGTGGTGGGGTGTGCTGGGGAGGAGAAGGTTTCACCACTGACAGACCTGATATGGAATCTTGTGAATGTGAAGGTGGCATTCTTCACAGAATTATGTGCTTTTGTGAAAGCAATGTAAGGACACTCTTTATTTTAAGTGGTTTTATTTATTTACTTTTTTAAAAATAAGGACATCTTTTACCACAATGGTTTTACTCTGCTCTTATTTTACTTCATATTCTTTTTTCTCTCAATTTTTAATACAACTCATCTCCTCCATTCTTCAATTCTTCAATTGGTATGGATTCTCTTCACATCTTTCTACATACTCTTAGTTGTCTTCTACAATTACACATACATACATAGTCACACTTTCTCATACACTATTTTAAGTGAAATGGTAGCCTGGTATGGTGGCTCATTTCAATAATCCTAGCACTTATGAAACAGAGACTGGGGGACAGGGAATTTGAGGCTAGCACTAGCTACATAGAAAATTCAAGGCCAGCCCTAACTACTTTCAAATCTGTCTAAAAAAGTAATACTAACATTTAAATGAGACTTTATAATGGCTTCTGTAGGATCTTGATACCAGATGGCCTGTTTCAGGGAGTATCCTTTTACCGCTCTAACACATGCATTTCAATCCTTCTGTTACGAAGGCCTCATGCTGTCCTGTTGGGTGACTGTACCTCAGCTTACACACAGTTCACCACTAGCTGTGATGAGCAAGGCTCATCATAGAATTTTTAAAAGTATTTTTCCATTTATTTATTTCTTCAAGTTACATCTCAACCATAGCCCCCTCTCTTCTCTCCCTCCTGGCCCCACCCTCCTACCCTCTTCCCCTCACCCTCCTATCTGCTTTTTTTTCCTTTAATTTAAGGTGTATCTTTTCCCAACAGCTCCCCCTTTTAGACCAATAAAAGGCTCTTTTTCTTATAACAATGAATACAATGGTGAAGTGGTTCAGGCTGGATGGAATAGTGTTGCTTTCTTTTGTTGGAGTCATTTCGCTCTGTTGTTTTTTTCTCTGGGGCCTCTGGCCATGTGGAATTTTTTATAAGAGATAGATAGGGCCTCTTCAAAAACCTCAAGAGATCTGCAGAATATGGCATTCAAAGATGTTTTCGTAACTTTAGGTTTTTTTATATCAAAACATATCAACTCCTGACAGCACCCCCTATTCTCCTCCAAGTAGAAGATGAGCATCGAAGAATCTCCAGTGGGAGATGATTGAATTAGTCGCAAGCCTATCTCTTGGTAGGAAAAGCCCCTTGCTCCAACTGTAGACAGAATGCTGTCCAAAAAGGACAAAACTTGGAAGGAGGTAAGTCGACAGCCTAGCTCTGCCAAGACAGGATAGGTAAGTCCTTCATAAACCCTGCTCTACAATCAATGTCTGTCAGAGAAACGGGGCCAAATGACTGAAGATCGATGCTGTAATGTATGGAGAGAAAATGGGCACTGTCCAGGCAGCCACTGATATGTCATTTCTTAGTTTTGGAAGCTGCAGGCCCTGTACTTCCTATAAAATCAGATATATTTATCCCTCTCAGGTCTCTGAGGTGGTTGAAGAACAGATAGCTAGAGTCTCATAATTAAATTTTGAGTTGTTTAGGAGTCAAGAGAGTGTTATAGACCTAAGAAGATGCTTTTAAAATTGTGTTGCAAGTTAGTATGAATGTTGAGTTAGATATAGAACTTTAAACTCATGGAGATGGTTAGATAGTAGAATATTAAAGTCAGGTGCCAAATACATATGGACTGGACATTGGGAATGTACGCTAAGCCATATAACCCTCATAACTATGGCCTAATTACCTCTGTTGTTTTGTATTGTATTTATTATTATAAGAGAAAGAGCCATTTGTTGGACTGAAAGGGGAAACTGTAGGGGGAAATAAGATATACCTTAAACTTAAAAAAAAAGGGAAGAGAATGGAGGATTGAGGGTGGGAGGGTGGGACTGGAGGGGGGAATAGGGAGGGGACTGCGATTGGGATGTAACTTGAAGAAATAAAAAATAAAGAAAAAAAATTTAAAAAAAACAATGAATACAATACACAACAATAAAAACAATTATAAGGTATAACATACATTCCCAATGTCTGGTCCTTTACATATTTGGCAACTGATATTAATATTCTACTATCTATCTCCATGAGTTTAACATTCTATACCTAACTCATTTTCTATCCTAACTTGTATTACCAACTTAAAAACATCTTCTTAAACCTTGAACATCCTTTTAATTCCTAAACAACTTAAGATTTAACTATGAAACTATAACTATCTAGTTTTCAACCACATCAGAGACCTGAGAAGAATAAATATATCTGCATATGCTCTTAGGTCTCGGTGTTTTTAATTCTATAGTATTGATAGCAAGGAATAATATTGCTGAATCAAAGGCACATTTAACTTTTATTTTAAAAGATCCCATAGATAAATTTTGAAAATGAAGAGCACATTCCATCAACATTTTAACAGAAAACACTTTTCATATGGTAGAGCTTAAGCTCTTAGCTCCAAATTGCAATAATTTTTCTTATCTATTTTATCTCTATTTTTATTCACATATTCCTATATATAAAGCTTAAATTACCATCAAGTCATGAATAGCCATATATGTCTTCTGAGAGTTCCACTTGTCAGAAAATTTCCCTTACCCCAGTCTTCCGTACAATGCTCTTTTTCAGCTTCTTTAAATGTACTCTCTTATTCTCCTGAAATGTTTTTCTCTATGGAACATGATAACTACATCATTTTCTTGCCGATAATTAGTTACCATATCAGCTTATTTTGTGAACTCTTCCATCATTTGCTTGCTGAGTTAAAGCTGTCCCAACCATATTAAATTAGCATGTGACCTATAGTTGGCTTCTGGATCTAATAGGTCTCACTTCTCCGTATGCTTCTGTCGTATCACACAGATTTAAGGACAATTCCTTTATGTTAGATTTTGATACTTGAGCAGGTAAGTGTTATCATTCTATCTAAAAACTTCCTTGATTATTCTCAGACAGTGATTTTTTTTAACCTGTAAATTTAAATTTTTATCTGATACTTTATATCCCCTTAAATAGAAAGAAAACTTTGAGAATTCTTTTAAAACCATAATCAGTTTATACATTGAACTTACACAATTTCTGTTTGGTTTTCTGTTCAAACATAGTTATATCCCCCCAGTTGTAAAGATCATATTGAATATTCTTCCATGAGATACACCATTTTAAATAATTAATGCTATTAAAGAAGAAGCTACTGGTTTATAATGCTCTATGTGGAAGCTTGAATGAGAATGGCCCCCATAGATTTGGATGTTTGAATGCTTAGTTACCAGGAAGTGTAACTGTATGGGAAGAATCATCAGAGAAATGCAACTCAAGATGACTCTGAGACTCTGAGATTCCATCTCACACCTGTCACAATGGCTAAGATCAAAAACTCAAATGACAGCACATGCTGGCGAGGCTGTGGAGAAAGGGGAACACTCCTCCATTGCTGATGGGAGTGCAAACTTGTACAACCACTATGGAAATCAGTCTGGTGATAACTTAGAAGAGTTGGAATAGCTCTACCTCAAGACCCAGCCATACCACTCCTGCGTATACATCCAAACGATTCCTCACCAATCCACAAGGACATCTCCTCAGCTATGTTCATAGCAGCTTTATTTGTAATAGATAGAAACTCTAAACAACCCGGATGTCCCTCAACCGACAATGAATAAAAAAACTGTGGTACATTTACACAATAGAATACTACTCAGCCATCAGAAACAAGGAAATCATGCAATTTGCAGCCAAATGGATGGAACTAGAAAAGCTCATCCTGAGTGAGCTAACCCAGACTCAGAAAGATGCACATGGCATCTATTCACCTATAACTGGATTTTAGCCATATAGTACAGGATAACTATCCTACAACCAACAGACTGAAAGGAACAGGAACATGGACTTTGTTACTTGTTAGTGGGACACTTTGCCCTAGTGGAGCTGTCATGTAGGCCCCCTGTGCAAAAGAATGCTCTTATCCTTCATATAGCTGCTGAACTGAAAGGGGCTGATATGTAGGGCACCCCACACTGGAGGAGTAGGATAAGTGGGAGAAGGGGAGAGGGTGGGAGGGTGAGAGGGTGGGCCTGGAAGGGGTGTAGGGAGGGGATTGTGATAGAGATGTAAATTGATGTAAAAAATAAACAAAAGAAAAGGTGTGGTCTTGTTAGAGGAGGTATACCACAAGGGGTGGGCTGTGCTTTTTCAAAAGTCCATGTAGACCCAGTCTCCCTCCTAATCTCTCTCTCTCTCCCCCCCCTCCTCTCTCTCTGTGTGTGTGTGTGTGTGTGTGTGTGTGTGTGTGTGTGTGTGTGTGTGT
>CAJQZJ010032401.1:998349-1014283 GCA_907164525.1 Lophiomys imhausi
TGTGTGTGTGTGTGTGTGTGTGTGTGTGTGTGTGTGTGTGTGTGTGTCTGCTGCATGTGAACCAGGATGTAAAACTCTCAACTACTGCTCCAGTGCCATGCTTGTCTGCTTCCCACCATGATGAGCATGGACCATCCCTCTGAAACTGTATTTAATCCTTCAATTAAATGTTTTCTTTTATAAGAATTACCTTGGGCATGGTGGCTCTTCATAGCAATAGAGTTGTACGTAACACAGTTTGTAACTAACCAATTATATCCATCTTACCCAATACTAATATTGGTCTTTATTTTTTAATGTCTCTTGAAACTTCTTGATATTTCTATCAGATTAGTAGAGAAGAGTTTGTCTCTGAATATATATATATATATAAAATCATTGCTAATACCCTCTAAGAAATGCTTAGTAATGTTAACCACAGTGGTTAGCTTAGTATTTAGTGGATTTCACTATTTAATTATTTAAAAGATTTATTAATTCTTATTGGTATATATTTTTGTTATGTTCTTATAACCCATTAGCGAAGACACACTATTAAATGTCTCATTTGTACCAAATTTTGTTCTTCAGTTATTAACAATAAGGGATAAATTGACAGAGAAGGTGACCCTAAGTTAATCTAGCTTTCCTAAGATAACTTCACATGGTTCAGGCATATACTTTCTCACATAGATCAACTGTAGCATACACTAGTAGGTTTATAATTTTTTTGCCTACATTTTTAATTGTTATTTGGTCATAGGTTTATAAACATTCATCAGGTTTTGTTGTTCAGCTTACCTAGCACTCAAAAGATACTTTTGGAAACTATTATATCTTTCCTTTATATTTGCATTGATTTCTAGTATGGTGCAGTAACCACAGGGGTTGCTTGAAAGAACAATTCATACCAGGGGATGTAGCTCAGCTCAGCGGCAGAGTGTTTGCCTTAACGCCTGTTGCCCTTGGTGTGACCTTAGTCATCACTTCTCCCCAAAAAGAAAAACAAAAAGGAGTATATGCTCCTCACTTGAACCTGTGGCTCAAAGCTCACCCCTGACATCTTACTTCCTTGTGATGATAGATCAGAAGTATTTCTAAAATCCTGAGCAGACTCTCTTCAAACTCAGCGTAAGGAGTGGGGATGACTCCAGTCTAAGGGTAGAGCAGGCTCAGTCTGTGATCTTCCTATAGTGTCCTCAGTCTTTGCAATATTCTTTCATAATGATTAAACAAAACAATAAAATGACCCACTACTCAAAAGTAGACAACAGTGAACAACTAAAAAACAATCATTGCTGAACACTGCATGGAGGTAAGCTGCTAGGAGATACTGTTTATACAATGCCTCTCTCCTCCTGTGATCAACAGCAATAAAATTGTTCACCTTTCAAAACAGACTGGGGAGTTGCCTTTCCTAACCTAAGGGAAACAGAGTAAGTCATTCCAGGAATGGCAACTTTCCTTAAGTTTTCCTTTGCTAGTTTTACAGTATTAGAGCTCAAATACTTTGTTTTCAGCTCCTTAGTAAATGTATTTTCTTATTCCACTGCAAAGAGCCACCCTTGCTCTATGAAGGAAACATCATCTTAGTGTGAAAAGTGACAGGGTCACAGTGGATATTCTCTGTTCTTTTGTAGAAGTCCAAAACAAAACAGACAAAGAAACTATCAAAATCCTTGAATTAGCTCTGTTATGAGATGGCAGTCACAGGAGACTAGGAGAGGAAGGGGAACCAAAAAGTAGTTACAAAGCAACTTAGGGAAGGATTACCTGACAAAAACATTGCAGAAAAAGTGGGGCAAGAGACAGAGGTGGAAAAGCAGAGGTGTAGAAAAGCTAAGGTGTAAACAGGTGAGAGAGAACGCTACACTGTATGACACTGAGAAGTCACACATATTATGAAAACTTTTCAGAAAACTCAGGATAACATCCAACAAAAATTAAAAGAAATCTAGGGATTACTAGACCCTGTCTAGACTCTTCCACAAAAACATTAAAAATTAATTAATATAATATAGCTATTGTGCTTGTGTGTATCTATCCAAAATCATTAAAATCGGGATTTCCACGAGTTGTTAGCACATCAGTGTCATTGTGGTACTATTTATAATAGTGAGAAGGGAGAAACAAAGCACATTTATAAGCAAATGGATAAAGAAATGGTAGCAAATACATGTGACAGAGCATTATTTAGCCTTAAGAAAACAGGAAACCCCGCACAGGAGACAACATGAATAAACCTTGAGGATATTATACTAAGTGAAATATGTTGGTTATATATGGACAAACACTGCTGACTCTGCTTGTACACAGACTTAAGTTTGCAAACTCTCAGAATGGGGATAAACTGTAGTGCATAACACAAGGGCTGGTGTAATTAAGGACCTCAAATTCCTGGCCATAAAGTCTCATTTATTCGGGATGAATAGTTCCTAGAGATTGTCTAAACATTGAAACTACAGTTAAAAGTACCACATTATGCACAGTCTTGTCAATATGGAGGTCTTCAGTGTTCTTATTACAATTTCCAAAAAGAAACAATAACTTCAAACTAAAAACAAACCAACAAGAAAACTCATCTTAAAAACATGTTGTGGCTGGGCGGTGGTGGTGCACGCCTTTAATCCCAGCACCTGGGAGGCAGAGGCAGGCGGATCTTTGTGAGTTCGAGGCCAGCCTGGTCTACAAAGTGAGTCCAGGACAGCCAGAGATATTCAGAGAAACCCTGTCTCGAAAAACCAAAAAAAAAAAAAAAACATGTTGTGTACTTACATCCAGACTGCAGTTTCCTTTCTCTCCTCCCAGTCCCTCACATCTTAATTCCATGCCCCTCACCCCAACCCACTTCTCCTCCATTTGTCTTCAGAAAAGGGCAAACTTCTGATGTACATTCTTAAGGAAATTACTAGGTCATAGACTGAAGAAACCTTGTAACACATCCATTCAACAAAAGCGTGTGTGCCCGTAACATACAAAGAACTCTCAGAAATAATGGAGTAAACTTTAAAAAATAGACAAAATACTGGCAAACTTCACTAATAAAGATGTACAATAAGCATAAAGATTTAAACATAATTAATTAGTCATTAGGAAATGTGAATCATAAAATCCTGCTGAATGAAAGGACTAGCAATATCAGTAGCAAGGAGCAGTTGTGGCATAGTGCATATGTGATAGTTTTAGGAAAGGTAAACATGAATCTACCCTATAATCTACCAATTATAATACCTGGTATATATCTAAGAGAATATAAGCAAAGATATTTGGTGTTTCATTCATCATTGTGAAACATTAGGACAACCTAAATGTCTATCAATAGGAGATGAATAAATAAATTGCGGCCCTGTCACAACAGCATTCAATTCAGCAATGAAAAAGGATGAGATTTTGGTTCACACAGCAAATGAGTGAATCTGACCATTATGTTGAGCATAAGTCTCTAGTCACTAGATGAAACATACCATATTATTTCAATCACATAAACTTCAAGAATAAATAAAATGCCCATAGAAGACAGTAGTTGTCTGAGTTTGTATAGGATATCAGTCAACTCCATAAAGGCACAAGGGAATTTTCTGGAATAAACAGAACAACTCATGTCCTATCCTGGGCAGAGGTCAAATGGGTAGATGTAGCTAATAAACTTATCATTCCATATCCATCCATGCTATTGTATGTAAATTATTAAGTAATATAAAGCAAGCACCCCATTTCTAAATTCATGCCACTTTTCATCAGGTAGAAGGGAGGCAAATTCATTTAGAAAGAGTAGTGAACTGAAGAATGTGAAGCCCTTCTGTGTGGATAGATAGCTCCCACTATAAACTGTGCTTTTCCAAAGCCCAGAGCTGAGAGAAGGGGTGACTTGAAAGACTATAGAAATCATAAAACCAACAACAAAAACAAACAAGGAAAACAAAACATGGTCAAAGGAACAAAGCAAAAGTTTGGGCCAAAACTTGTAAATTTCACAAAGAGTCTTAACCAGTATTTTTTTTTCCTTTATGAATGCTTGTTAGCCACTCCATTATACAAAATATTTGGGCATTTATATTTGGTTATGTAAGATTTAAGTGCTTAAAATTTCAGTATAGATTATCCCTGTCAGTGAACACTAAGTTTTTCTTTGTAATAATAAACTTTGAAGCTCTATGTTAAGAGTGTTCTTAGCACATCTAATGAAGTAAAAATGGGGGTAAAAGTGAAGGAAGGCTTATCAACAATGTGTGTGTCCACACTGTTGCAGAGCTTGGAGAACTCAAGGGTCTCTAACATCTCCTGACATTCCCCCCAATATCAGCTGCATCTTCCAAGTGGGTACAATGATGGCACACTTAAAGGATGGTTGAGTGAATAAAAGGAAGTGCACATGGAGCACTTGGTAGAGTTTTAGTGGTCGATTATCTCAGTTGCCTTCTGTCTTCCACAGCATCCTGACTTAAGCTGATAACAGAATTTGTATCTTAACTAGTTAGACTGAATGTTCTGAAAGAGCCAATGCAGAAATCACAGACAAAGAAAACTGGATCATTTTGTTTAGGGACTAATCCGTACTAACGTTAGTCCACCCAGGGCAGAGAACATAGGAAGCAATAAATTTGCATCCAATGTTGATATGGTTGATTTTCTGTAAGGCTCTAGTGGGGTGTTATAGCAGTAACTGGGGGTTTTAAGAGTGTCGTAGGGCTGTATCTCCTCCCCTTAGGATTGTCCAGTGTCTACTACACACCAGACTTTATGTTATGAACTAATTCTGTAGTGGATAGAGCAAAGGATTATTTAACCCCAGAGCAAAAAGAAGGAGGTCAATGTGCTCTTCTGCAAAATAGAGCAGAAATTCACATTTCAACCACAGGCAGAAGCAATACTCTGAACTAATCATAGGCTGCCTGAATAGATATCCCTTTTTGGCCAGGGCTGAAGGAACTTTGCCCAGTACCTTCCAACACCCCACGTTGCATGAGAAAGGGGTGAGAAACAAATTTTGGTGCTCATATGCTTTGCCACAGCTTCATCTTGCTCAGAAGGTTCCACAATAATATGAAAGACTCTACTTTCTTACTTGTCTCTGAGGCCTAATATTGTAAATAACGTTCTGAAAAATACACTGGTTTAAATTTCAGGTCCCACAATATTTCACATGCAGCATAGGACCAGAATATAGCCACAAGACATCAACTGCACTTCCAGAGCTCAGCCTCTCTTTAGCCCACGTGCTTCTGCTTCAGGCAATACATTCCTACCACACAGGGGGCTACTAGTGCAGCCCATCCTGAAAATATATTGTTTTTCATAATGAGGGAAGAACCAAACTGTTGTGAAATCTTGATAATGATCTTCACATCTCCTGGCTTCCTCCTCAACCCTCGGCCCAACAGTATCTGTTTGTCTGTGTGAGGGCATGCTGGATGGTATGAAGCACAAGAGGGTAGGAAGCACAGTCATTCTGAAGCAACAGTTAGAATCCTCTCATCTGTTAGGAAGATTAATCATATTTCTGCTGAAGCCACTGAAATCTTAGGTTCATCGGTTTAGAAGGCTATAAGAAGAACAGCTAGGAAGCAGTGTGGTAAGTGTATTGTGTGCACAGAGCAAGTATCACCTTTTCTCTCTAATAGCATCTAATAAAGTATGTCTGCAAATAAACTTCAAGTAGTGAGATACCACTTCCATCTGACTGGTTGGTTACCTTTGAGCAAAGACAAACTCCACTGGAAGAAACAAGCAACCAGGTCATTGGCCTCAGCCAACTAGCGTTTAATCAGTAACAAGATCTGATTATTCTGATCCTGGTATAATTAAATGCTTGTTGAAATCAAGTATTTAAAATACTTTAAAGTATATCTATAGAATCACCAATCCTCTGAAACACCCACAAATTCACAATCTCATTCCTTTTGATTTAGAAGTATTAAGATCTAAAGCTCTTAGGTTGTTAAGCACTTATAATTATAAGCTATACTTTAACCCACCTACTTCCTCTCTCCACCCTAAAGAGAACCTGAAGAGACTGGGGGAAGAGATGCAAGATTGCATGCATTTTTGGGGACTATTAGCATATTAATGAACTGTGTTTCTATTTACACTTCCATCACCAGGACTATATTACCATCTATTTTAAGAAACAGGTTATGTGTTAATTAACAGCATTTGGGGAGTAAAAGCCAGCTGCATCTCCTAAGTATGTTCAAGCTCCAAAATTTTATTCTACAGCAAGAGCGTCCAGCCTACCTAATACTTTATATGATAACATGGGCCACTCAAGAAAGAAACTCTTTAATGGAGTCCACATAATTTGTTTCTAGCACTAAAGCTAGCAAAAAGTATAAATGATGAGTAAACAAACTGTTTACCTGTGGAAGATTAATAAACACATGCATTACAGATGAGGGGGATTGTAGGAGATTAAGATACATAGATAGTTAATATTGTGTAAAAGTTCCAATGGTAAATATACCACAGATTCATGTCTAAATACCTTGTGTCTCCAGTTACTGCCATTGTTCTTGGGAATCGTGGAACTTTTGGACATGTGCCTCAGATGGTAGGCATAGGCTACTAGGTGGTAGCCTTTGAGGCTATAACCCAGTCCTACTTCAACTTCAGTTCTCTCTCTCTCTCTCTCTCTCTCTCTCTCTCTCTCTCTCTCTCATCAGAACCAGCTGTACCCTCTCTCCTCCTCACTGGATGATTTCCTGGCCATTTCTTTCTCTTATTAGACAGAAGTTTGTGGGAAGGGGAAAGTAGTGGGGAGTTTGCACAGAATCCATCAGGCCTCGTGGATCCCCTGCAAAGCCTTCTTCTTCTTTTGTTGTACCCCAAATCAAGGGGGAAAAACTCCCAAGACAATAAAAAAGGAAAGAATGCCCCTAAATTCTTGCCTGTGTTTTAGAATACACACAGTGCAGAAGAGAGAGAGGGAAGATCTTTAGACGCAGAACATCAGGAAGTCAGCTGTAAAAGTCTCTCCTAGAACAGCCTGCATAAACAAGACTTGAAAATGTCAATATCAGTGGACTGGACAACATGGAGGTGAGGGAATTTTGAAGGGTCTCCCCCTATACAAAGGACTGTAGGCAACTAAGCACTTCTGGGATAAAGAGAATTCGTCTCTCCAAAGGATGAGCCCTTTACTGGGCATCCATGTAGAGTGGTCAGCATTGAAACATATATACATGAATAAAATTGAGTTAGAATTCTATTTCAATTAAAAACATAGGTTTTTGGGGGGTTGTTTTAGAAAAGAAGAAAGTTATTAGATACAGAAAATGATGTTGTTCATTAGCTTTTATTTGACTTTGATTTATTTTGAGTTTCTATGAGGCAGTTAGCAAAATGATAGCTAGCTACAGTACTAGTAATTAGCAACTGCACACGTCTCTGTATATGCTGTACCCTCAACACTCACATACATTTTCTTATTTCATCCTTGCAATAATCCCTCACAGGAAACATGTAAGAAGAAACGGATACAGAAAATAAGCTCTCTTAGTCACAAACCTGCTAGGTGAAGTAAATCCAGAATCCTGGGCACACAACTCTACTCCTTACAGATGGGACGGCAGCAGACTCCCATGGCTATTTCTATTCTTTGTGCATGCTGTACATTTAGTGGGACATTTCATTCCGAAATGTAAGAGAATTGAACATTCCCGGTGCTGAGACGTGTATAAATCTATATTCAGTATATATTTTTCTCTACTAAATAGCCTCAACAGTAGACTGCATATGTAAGTTCGTTCTACCTACACTGTATAGTTATTATGGTCAAAACAGACATATCTAAGTAAAGGCAGAGTCCACTACAACCCCCACACACACACCGTGTGGTTATTCAAGTCTATTTGTCTCCCCTGGTTTTAACCAAAACTCTGCTAGGAACCTGCTGGTCTCACTGACATCAAAGCTCTTCCATGCCTCATGTCTCATTCTGCTGCCTTTAAAACACATATGCCTTCGCACTAACACACACACTTAAGGGGGAAGGATTGGCTGCTCTCTTCTCAGTGTCTTGGAGCAGCATCACTCCCTGACCAGAAGTATAAGAAACATCTCCACAGACAGAGTCAGGACGCTTATGTGCCTAACCAGGAGAGAGGACTCATTCGACAAGAAATGATAGTGAGAGTGGAGGAGTGTCCATCTTCACCTTTCAGTGATTGCCACATCTAAGAAAATTTTAACTATTATTTAATCTGCTCCGTTTGCTTTCACCCAAAAAATGTTATCCAATCGGCTTAAAATTAAAACAAAAATATAAACCAAGAGATCAAATCAACCTTCTTAAAAAAAGAGATAAGTCTTGTCAACAAGCATTTGTTCCTAACCATTTGCTGTTTTGGTAACAAGCCAAATGAGTTTGAACAACACACAGCAAAGTACACTCCTAAGACAAATACAAGTGCAGTACGAACAGCCCTCTTTGAAAATTCTGGTAGCGTCCAAAGCCCCACAGCTTGGCAAAGTATGAAGCCCTCTCCCTATTCCCAGAGAACGAAGTTCAAGTACTTACAGTTTCATGAGACTTGTCCTTGACATCATAGACTGTCAGTTTTATTCTAGTTTCTTCATAGATGGGGTACTCAGATGGGAATGTGACACCAGTTAAGAACACTGGGTCTTTTGTTCCCTGAAATAGTAGAAGCAGAAAACTTGGATTTATTAAGGCAGCAACTGTAGCCGGCAGCACGCAGGGACTAATGAGAACACAGAGAGTGTGTCTGTCTGCTTTTCTAGGAAATGGTTCTATTAAGAGAGATCTGAAGAGCCAAGTGTTACTTGTGGGCCGTGGGCCCAGGGCCCCTTTGTACTGAGGACTACTGGGTAAATGAACTTGCATTTCTTTAAGTGGCTAAGGACTCTTGAAAAACACCTTGCTTTTAAGAATTATATTTATAACCTCTCTTTAGGTCAAGTTGCCAGTATATCTAAAACTTTATATAAAATATAATCATTACATATTTATCATTTAGACAAATGATCTAAGATACTGCCCCACCAAATTGAATGAAGCTGCTTTTCCAAACCATTGGGGTAACCTATGCTATCCTTTTAAAATTTTTCATTTTCTTATTCTGCCTAAATTGAATGTTATTCTCTATGAGTGTGTGATTGCTTTTAGATGTTTAACAGTAAATTTTTTTATTCCCCAGAACAACTTGAAAACTAATGAGAAGAATTCTGAACATGATGCATTGAAATACAATTATTGCTTGGAACATGGTCGCCAGGACATTTCAGTGCCTCAAAATTCACTGTTGGAAAGGTGGTACATAACATCACATTTTACACATACACACACACACACACACACACACACACACACACACACACACACAACCGAATATATTTGAAAATGTTTTAAAAGTTCAATAAGCCACTGGGCTACCAAAGTTTCCAAAAGCCTTTGGTATTCATTCACTCGTTAGCTCCTTCTTTCATTCTTTTCTTCAAAAGGCAAAATGCTCTTTTCTGGACACTATGCCAGACACATTTGAAGATAAGCACTGAATAAAACATCTTTTAAAAGTGTGTATATTCTATATCAAAGTCAAAAGTGAACAACATGAATTACTTTTATAGTTATAATATACTTTAGGATGTGTGTGTGTCTGTGTGTGTGTGTGTGTGTGTGTGTGTGTGTATTTTAGCATAGGAGAATAATGAGGGCAGTAGAACAAAATTTTAAGTATTCAAGGTACTCTAAAATTTGGCAATGTTCAAAAATAACCAAGTTGCAATTATACCTGAAGTGTTTCCACTAAGAAAATGACTTTACAATTTTAATCAAACTGTCTTTCTATGAGGAAGACTACTTTTAATTCAACAACAGGCTAACTGTACATCGCACCAGCATTAGAGCCTAAAGTCTCCAAAGGGCAGATTCAGGAATGCATGCAAGGGACAGACACAGGGTTGGCAACATGCAGAGGGGCAGAGTTGGGCTGCATAGAGGTAGCAGATGCAGGATTGCATGAATCGGGGAGCAGAGGAAGGAAGCAGGTTCAGAACTAAATGCAGGGGAAAATGTAGGGCTACACACAGGATTTAGGTCATACCCATAATAGAAACAACTCCAGTACTGTGTGAATCACTTATTCCACCCACTGCTTCAGAGCAACCAGTGAGCCAAGCCAGCCAAGACTAGAGCAGACTATCTAGAGACACTACTCATTCTCAACAGTGGCAGCTCACAAGTCTAAGAAAACAAGAGCTGAAGGAGTTGCGAGTACTCTCCAGAGCCCCAGATGTTCAAATAAGTCTCTCTTATTCACTAAGGTCGTGAAATGTGTCATGAGAACAAAATCATCTACAGGGAAACACTTGTCTTGTTGAATCTGAGCCAACACAATAATGAATATCCTCTGATACATGTTGAATGCTGTATTAGCAACAATAAATGTAAATAGGAAATTTCTCATCCCGTGAGTAATATTTACACCTTTTGCCGGGAAACATTACAGCAACCAAGCTCATCATCTACCTTTCTTTGGAAAACACTGTACTTTGAAGAACACTCACAGCAGAGAATATAAAGTATTGGACTGGAATGGGCCCAGAAAAAAATAAAAAGAGCAAAAACCCCTTCACCTGTTTTGAACTGTGAGTACTTTATACTTTTTCCTTCATTAAATGTGTCTATTCCATTTTATTTAAAAATCAGCATAGATAGATGATGTATGCAGAGACACACAAGTATATAGACAGATATTCTGTTCTGTTTGGAAGCAGAGTGGAAAGTTTTCTGTGGAAGAAAACTAAAAAAATCTTTCAATGGAAAGCCAATCCCCCCCCACCCATGTGCTTATTCTGCATGTACTTAGAAACCTCGGATCTGGATTCCTCAATGACAGAAGAAAGTGGGGGCCATAGACCACAGGCTAATTTATGTCAGCTGTTCAAGGGGCGGGCAGGAGAGAGGGAGAAGTGCGGGGGGGGGGGGAGGAAAGAGCAGGGTACACGAGGCACACAGATACACAGACAGATACAACAGCTTACCAAGAGAAAGGGAAGACAGGCAGAGACAGACACAGGCAGAGAGAAGCACATTCCAGGCTCACCTCCACAATTTCTGTGCTGGAGTACCTTGTCAGGGTCTGCTCCACGGGGTGGATTACTGAGATCTGCACTACTGTATTCAGTTTCCGATCACTGACAGGAGCCACAAGATCCTTGCACGCTGGCAACAGCAGAGAAAAAGAAAGAAAGAAAAAAAAAATCCTCACTCGATCTCTCAGGGCAAACTTCTGTCAAGAGCTGACATAAACTTTGTCTCGCCGCCGCTGAAGGAAATCTCCCGGTTCTCAGCTGGCTTTACAGAGGAAGTCTCTTGGAAGTACCTTACAGAAATAGGAAGTCACGTGCTGCTAAGTTGAATTGAGAGTTCATTTCCACTGACCACATTTGCAGCACATGCAAGTCTTGAGTGCTCTGAGATCCATGTTCCATGTTCCAGTGTGTGATTATGTATGTATGTGTGTACACACACACACACACACACACACACACACACACACACACACACACAGAGCTCAGGGACTGTGGGGGCTTTAGTCATTAACCCCTAGGCTTTCATTCACATTCTTGCAAGAAGTAAGTTTATTTGGGCCACAGCCAGGAAACTAAGATGTCTCTTGTTGACAAAGACTGGGTTAAGTCGATGTCTGAATGCGCTCTTCATGATCCTCCCCTACCTAGGTATAAATCTGGTTTCCTACAGTCCTCCACACTGCGGAAACAGGAAGAGTGATTATCCTACCACGGAGCTCAAGCAGAGGAGGAAGCAGGCAGGGGTTAAAGAGCCTTCTTTAGGAATTCAGGATCATCCACGGAAAGAGCAACTCTGATAAGGGCCGGTAATTGTTGCCCAGGGGCCACACAGTCTAACTTTTCCTTGACAGTCAGCCTCTTGTTCCAGCCCCTGCACCATGTTCACTGGAGTATTTTCTCCTCTCAAGTAGCATTCATTAGTTGTGGAACAGGAAAAACTTTGGGGGAATTTCAGTAAGTCTAGTATCCGCTCTCCCCCCTACATTCCCCATCTGATTTTGAGATAGTATTTCTACTTGCTGAAATTGACTAGTGTGGTTTAAAAAAAAAAAAAAAAACACCCTGGCTCTGGAGAAGGGCCAAATGCTGGCCAGTCACAGGAGGCAGCCCTCCAAGTGAGTGATGATTTTCGGGGTTCCACACCCCCCATCCCACTCAATGACCAAGAAGACAGGCAGAGGAGAAGGATGTGTTTACATACTGTAAAGGCACCTGTACAGTTTGCAGCGTCACTGGGAGAAAGGTAATCCAGTTGGAATTGGAGACTTAAAAGCAAGGCAATTTATAGATGTAATTATCACCTTTTAATCGCTTGCAGATCAACTTATTTATAGAAGCAGAATGAGAAAAACTATAGGTTCTTTAAAAGGGAACCTGCCTGTTTTGGGTCCAGTTCTGATAAGTCAGCAATGCTAGAGGGAGGGGTAATTAACTTCTCAACTTCTTGCCAAATTTTGGGGTCTCTTTATTCTTGTCTGATAGTTTGTTGTTAAATTTTTCTTACTGAAATCACATGCCTTAAGCAAAACAAAAAAGCCAAGGAAAGTATGGGTGGACCAGCTTATTCAACCTTCGCTATTTTGAGGCATCCTGCTCATTACCTATAATCCTCAGAATTTATTTTTAAAAAAATCTTTACCTCTATTTCTCTCTTTGGCATCCCAATTTGATCTCTTGCAAAATGCTTCAGCCTTTGGAAGACCCACTGCCACTATGATTTATTGTTCATCCTGATAAATCTACACTTTAAAAAAGCCATACCAAAAAACTCACCTACACAGTTTCAATAACATCAACACATCAGTGGAAAATGTCTTCCACTGAAAGATTGCCTGCCCTGCTCTTTGCTGGTTATTTTGATGGTTTCCTTTACTTGCCTTATGAGTGTTTCGTTTTAGCACTCTAGGTTTCTGTTCACTGTGAACACCTACTGAAGCCGACAAGCATCTTGCCTTTGGAGTTTAAAGCTAGGGGCTTTGAGATGCAAACACATGCATCTCACCCACTCTCTGGTGGCAGCCTCACCACTGTCTTATGAGCTCTTGACACCTTTGATCAAAACAAGTCACATCACTTCTGAGTTCTTATCTGGTTTGACTGCGGCTGGGGTTATTCCCAGAAGTGAGCAGTTTTCTATTTCAGCAGAGTCGCTCAGCTGCAGTTCCCACAAGAACAGACAGCACATAAAACTGAAGGTTCTATGCAATTCTTCAGATACCCCAAGAGTGGACTAGGAAAAGCGCTGATTTGTATTCAGCTGCTGTTTATGTTCAAAACCAGGCACAGAGAACAACAGCAGCAATGGTTACACTGGAGGGTGTGCTCTCATCTCTTTTCTTTCTATCGAACAGCCCACAGCATTTACTGTTCCTTAACACTAAGGCAGTAAGAGGCATAGAGAAATCCTGAGATCAAACAGAATTCTTGAGATGTAGCCCCAGATTTCCTGTTTTCTAGTTCCACGGCACAGAGTAAATAAATCACAAACTCTGCCACTCAACATTAATCTGTCAGGATGAAAAAAACATGGGTCTCTTATGAATGGACTTTAACATGCCAAACTCGTGTTTACTAGTAACATTATATCAATATTTAAGAGTATTTGATGTTATCGTTATGTAAAATAAATTTTACTGGTATAGTTCTACTCAGATGACTCCTTAAAAACTGTTATCAGAGCCATATCTCTTTATAAGTGCCAGTCTATGGCATGCTACATTTCATAAAGTAAACAGATAAACATGGATCTGTTTCTCCTGCAACTGTCCCTAGAGGGCTGGTGAAGGCTGAATCAGTGAACACAGCACAGAGATGCTAATCATTTGAACGTGAGATTGTTTAGTTGTCAATAAAGAACTGTGGTGGTTTAAATGAGAATGGTTCCCATAGGCTCACACATTTGAAAGCTGGTCTTTAATTGGTAGAACTGCTTGGGAAGAATTAAGGGGTGTGGTTTTATTGAAGGGGGTGTGTCACTGGGGTGAGCTTTTAAGATTTCAAAAGATTGGTGTGATTCCCAAGGTTCCCTCTCTGCCTCCTGTGTGTGGGCCAAGATGTGAACTCTCAAATGTTCCTATGTTCCACCATCATAGACTCTAACACTCTGAAACCACTAGCCTAATTAAACTCTTTCTTCTATAAATTGCCCTGGCCATGGCTTGTTATCATAGCAAAAGAAAAGTAACTAAGACAATAATCCTAAAATATGCTTACAAAATTATATCCATCTTCCAAAACATCCTTTCTCCTTCCTGTTACCACATGGAATTCTACTCCAAGAGTCTCCTAGATAAATGGCCTTCCTCAATGTATAACACTAGGACACTGCAGTATTTGGGGGATTTTTGCTTTTGTTTTAAGAATTCTCCCCAAAACTCCCAAAAGCTCTATGGGTATTTAATGGTTGCTGGATAAGACAGAGACTATTTCTTAGTGGTATAGCTACTGGTAAGGTACCTATGTCTTTATAAATAACACCTTTCTTACAAGGAACCATAATTAAACACACTAGGTCATATAAATAAATAAACAAATAAACGATAAGAAAGTAAAAGGGAAATAGTTAGGCAGAGGAATGGAATCAGTGGAGGGAGACAAAAGAGTAATAGGTGGTAAATATGACCAAATATATTATATACATACATGAAATGTACAATGAAACTCATAGTTAGGTATAATTAATTTATGCTAATAAAATAAGAAAATGCCTAAAGATTAAAAGGTTTAATTCTAACTATTTAAATTAAGTAGGCAGTGAACAAGTGATACACTCATCAGTAGATTTTAACATTTACTTCTGCCTCCTTGCTGATTTTCTTTGGCTGAGCTATTAAAAAACATTTCCCAAGATCAAGAGTGTAAATATAAAGGTGTTGAAAGGTTGGGATGAAAATGTGCTAATGTCCATTGATTGGTTGTTTTATACTAAGAAGCAGAAAGGAGAGAAAAGGAGTAAGTAATTTACAGAAATTATGTTTATGGTTTTCATAGAAATATATAAACTAATTATAAATTCTTCTTTTCCTGGTGACTTTGACATATTATCCAGAAATAAGAGGGTTTACATTCTTCTTCCAATAATATTGAACAAGGTGTCTATAAAACATACCCCAGCTCAAGTTTGTGCAAGAGCCAGGCAGCTCTATGCTCTTAGAAAGAAATCCTCAATAGAAATGTATTGATAAAAACGAATGAATCTTTTGTGTCTTGGGAGGAGGCTATACACAAGAGACACTAGAAAAACAATCAAATGGCAGCTGATGTAGCCCGATTCTAGAATTTGCTCAAACGCTGAAAAGCCAGTCACTGTGTGAATGAACACTAGAAGACCCACACAGTATCTACAGTATCTACTTTCTGCTAACTTTGGCCTGAGAGCCAGAAGTTACCAATGTCTGTTCTAGATGCTTGCAGCATGGCTTGGATGTCCAGAAAAAGAAAAGACCCCCTTCTGCTCTGGTAATTCTTCTAACATTTGAGGACCCTGAGGTCAAAGAGCAAGCATCTTCAAGACTGTTCTTCAGTCAAAGACTCCTTTATCCACAAAATGGTGTTATTAAGTAAATAAGCAGCCTGGGTTTCCATAGATTTATCTAAATCATGACATGTCTACTAGGGTCAAAGAGCCTTTGTATCACTCCAGTCAACTCTGGCTGGAAGTTGAAAACGGCCTCTTGGTTCACACCAGAGAATAATCCAACTGTCCAATTTAAGCAGGTCTGAGCCTCACAATGTATTGAAGTGTTAAAATAAGCATGCTAGGGTACAGGGCTGAGGGGAGGCAGGCTGTAAGCTTCGGGGTAGCCTGTGCTCACAGACCGCTCAAGCAATCATCCCCTGCACTCTAAAACCTCTTTCTTCTGTGAAGTTCAGTCATTTTTCTTGCCTCACCAGCATTCAGTAG
>CAJQZJ010032401.1:1019283-1059556 GCA_907164525.1 Lophiomys imhausi
TGAGTCTCCTGAGTGCTGCCATTAAAAGCATGTATCACCACACCAGCTAAAGGTTGACATTAAAAGCAGAATGTACACAGCAGAACAGCCTGGTGGCGGGGTCCGCCTTGGACTCTGATGTGAGTGCAAGGAATCTCCGCCCTGCCTGCTCCTGAGGAAACCTGAAGGCGTACACCCCTGCCCGTGAAGATCAAGAAAGGCCACACTACAGGGAGCAGGAAGTGCTCTAGATCAGAAGTGTGACCTTATGCACACAGGGCTTGAGAGCAGTAACCACATCATTTCCAGCTTCTCCAGATGACGCTGGTCTTAGTGGACAACCTCTGTGATAAGGACCAGCCTCTTCCCTAAGAAATGAGGAAGACTTTTGCAGCCTGAGTACAGTGTCTTATCGATCTTTCTCCAAAATACCACTTATATATTACTTCTTGCTCTCCAGAAAACATAGATTCCACTACTGAATTGATAATCCAATTTAGCTTGTGTTTCCAGTCCAGTAAACCATCAGACTCCATTTCAGGGTTTCACAGTTCCCAGTGCACACCAGTGATTACACTCAAATTAAGTTAATTTACATCACGCATGAAAAGATGTATAGAACATTTAAGTCCCCAATAGCCCCTCACTCTAATTACTTCTCCAGTGGGTCAGGCTTTCCCATTTTTTAGTTCCCTCTGCCTGGCTCATTGTTTTGTTTTGTTTTGTTTTGTTGTTTTGTTTCCCCTCCTTTCCCTCAGGAAATTCAAGAAGCAATCTTCTGAAGCCTAGGATGTCAGCCTCTACAGCACTATCAGGAGATCTCCTCAGGTCTCCTGAGTAGATTTACTAGTTAACGTTGCCTAGTTGCCAGGCTCTGGGCTGAAGAACACAGACAGATGGAGAAAAGCAGCGTCCTGTACAGTGTTCCAGCCTAGTGCCAACACCCACACAAAGAGAGTTCCATCAGCAGCTGGGGATCCTGTGCTCACTTTGTATAAGTTTAGAGTTACTTCCTAGAAGAACAGGACTCTAAGGGTCCTGAGCTGATCAATGGCTATCAACACATCAGTCCTCAAAGTCTGTTCACTGTTCCCTAAATATTTTAGGCATCTTTCATTCAATAAGTGTTTATTTTTATTTTTTAGGCTTTCTCTCTTTGCTCCTTCTAGTTTATCTTTTATTGAAAATGTCTGCTTTCTGCAATTTTTTAACATTTATTTATTACTTCAAGTTATGTCTCCATTACTGTCCCTTCCCTTCACCCCCTCCCAATTCCATCATCCTACCCTGTGCAAGAGGGCACATGGTAGTACCACTAGGGTGGAGTGTCCTACTAACAGGTAACCAAGTCCATGTTCCTGTTCTTTGGGGTCTATTGATTTTTGGATGGTTATCCTGTACTATATGGCTACAATCCAGTTATAAGTAAATATATGCCATGCGTATCTTTTGGAGTCTGAGTTAGCTCACTCATGATGAGCTTTTCTAGTTCCATTCATTTGGTTGCAGATTGCATGATTTCCTTGTTTCTGATGCTGAGTAGTATTCCATTGTGTAACTGTACCACAGGTTTTTTTTTTTTTTTATCTATTCTTCAGTTGAGAGACATCTGGGTTGTTTCCAGTTTCTACCTATTACAAATAAAGCTGCTATGAACATAGTTGAAGCGATGTGTTTATGGATTGCTGAGGAATCTGAGGTTTTATGCCTCTCTGTTTTCTTCTCTAATATCTCAAATTACCCTCTAACACATATTCTTCTCATTATCCTGAAAGACAAGGTTGCAGGAGCTGTTGTTTGTGTCTTCCTAAGACCTGGGACTCTCAGGGTGAAGGACAAAGGAAAGCTTCTCGTAATGATTTGCTAACAATTTTTTAAACCTCTGTAGGAAAAAAAAAATGCTTTATTTTCTCCATAAGTGTTGTGGAGGAGATTTTAATTAACATATACTTCCCTAAAGAGAATATAAACCATGTATAGCTACCAACACAACCAAGAGTTGTTGGAAAAATAAGAATACATCTATAAAAGTGTGTATGGAGGGAAACCTTTGAAATTTTGAATTTTTTTTTCATTCTTGTAGGTTTTTCTTTCTAGTCACCCAAGTAAAAATAAAATTTAAAAAAAAAACTGGTTTCTAAAATTCAAAATGACTTTATTTCTCTCACAGAAAGATAACATTCACACATTCATATAGCTTGAAATGGCAGGGGTTGAACAAAGGAATGCATGAATAAAAACCAAATACTGGAGGCTGGCCTATCGCTAGAGTCCCTGAGGCACATTGGGATTGCACAGTGTGTGCTTCTAAAGTGTCACCATTCAGATTATAAGACAATACATGACACACTAAGAGTGTGGAGCTGCTGGGGACATTAGTTTCTGGAACAAGGCTCTGCTTGGGCAGCACTGTCCTCAGACCCTTTGCTTCTGCTAAGACCCAGGGTGACAGTGTGCTGCCTGCTGCAGTGCCACCATTCTGTCAGCTGCAAATGACAACTAGTCAGTGAACATCTGTGGACTGTGATGTAAGGCTCAAGGATGCAAACCCCCTTTTTCAGCTTACTAAAAAGTCAGTGTTCAGAGTCCAAGTTGATTTTCTAGACAGCTAGCCTTCTTCTTGCTTAATGGAGGATCGGTTTTGCAACCAGAGTTTCAAGACTATATTCTGGGAGTAGAACTCAAACAACAATTGGGGAAAGCCTGAAGTAATGCTTTGGAGATGAAGCACATGACAGAATTCTTGAGGAGTCAAGGTGATACTTTACAAGTGGGAATTTAAAAGTCCTGACTTCAGAAACATTGCTTTACAGTCCTTGCTGCATTGAAATTTGAGCCCCACTGCTCCTAAATTTGATTACAGCCAATTCACTTACAAATAAAACTGATTTATTTCTTCTAAAAAGCTAGGCTTGGATTGTTGGGAAATATGCCTTGAAATTAAATTTGTTACTTTGTCACATACAGAACAATATAAAAATAAGTCACCATATTGCATGTGGTGTGTGTGTGTGTGTGTGTGTGTGTGTGTGTGTGTGTGTGTGTGTCTGTGTGTAGGACAAACACATAAGAGGAGAAAACAAGTTGTCAAGAATATGAAACTCACTTCTTTACTTAGGGAACACTGGGAATGCTAAGCTACACTCCATACACAGTACCAGTTCAAAATGCTTCACTGGATAGTCTGGGGAAAGAAAAGGAAAATGTTCCTTGCCTGGAACAATGGTGCTCTCTGAAAACACTCTTGGACTGTCTGTGCTGGGGAGCAAATAACGATGCCAGCTGTAGAGCAGACAGCTAATTTGCATATAAAAAAGAACAAATTTCATTCAGATCACTCTTGTCAGTACCAGAAGACTTCCATTCTTAAACTCATCCCCTGCTCCCTCAGCTTCTCTGATATCAATCCTTAGAAAATCCTATTTTGTCTTACTTTCATGAATATTACCTAAGAGGCTAAGATTCCATCTCCCAGCAATTGAATTATAAGCAAGTCTGTGCTTGAGTCTCTTTGGATTTTGATATCTCACATGGCATGCCACAAACCGTCAACTGGCCTGGCATTACACACAGGCATGGCTCGGTCTGTGCTTGCTCCCAACCCACATTCCACTTTGGAGAGACAGACAGCAAGTGCCTGCTGCTTGCTGCTGTTCTTTTCAGCAGGAACATGTGTGCTGCTCAGCAGGCAAGAAGATGGTATTCCAAGGAAGAAAGCAAGCTCCACTGAATACTAGAAGATTCCATTAAGGAGATCTGCAGTGTTAGAGCTAAATTCGGATTACTTTCCTTCAAGCACAAGGACCTGATCTCAAGCCCCAGAACATAGATAAATCAATGTGTGTGACTGTACCCTTGCTTGTAAACCTACTGCTGAGGAGGTAGAGAAAGCAAGATGCCTGGGGCTTGGTGGCCAGCCAGCCTGGCCAGCTTGGTGGGCTTTAGGTCAGGGAGATCTTGTCTCTAAAAATAAGATGGAACCGGAGGAGTAATACCCAAAAGTGATCTCTGGGTCTCACACACACACATACACACACACACACACACAGAGAGAGAGAGAGAGAGAGAGAGAGAGAGAGAGAGAGAGAGAGAGACTTTACTGAGATTCCTACTTCCCCTTCTCCAGGGTAACTTTTTTTTTTTTTCAGCAAAGTTGCCATTGATACAGGACTCTTACCAAGCTTGCAGCTGGTTAGTGGAGTCAGCAAGGCCAATGGTTACTGGTATCTACCTCGCTCTAAAAGATAAGACCAGTGTAGTTGGTGGGTAGAAGCGGGTCTCAGGACAATGGAGGCCTAGGTTACCAAACAGGATGGCCATGCGCTGCATGGGCAAGATTGCTGAATTTTAGTTGAGGGTGCACATTGGTTGGTGTTTAGGAGTGTGGGGAGCAAGGGCCTGGGTTGCCACCTTAAGGGCATGTTTCCAGGGGAACTCTGAGGTACACTTGTCTGGGCAGGAAGAAGCAAGGGAACAGTCATTTCTTGGGTGTTTTCTCATCCAGCACACTGAGTCATGTGTTTGCTTCTAACAAATCTGGAATGAGGCCATTTCCAGATGGATTTTTCTCAATGTAAATTGCTATAAAAAGGCTGCAAGGAGAAATTGTGCCCAGGACTTGCTTTATAGAGAGTGCTACTTAAATTAAAGTAAGTTTTTTAGCTCTTCCTGTGAATATATTGGATTCAATACTTATGTGTAAAATCAATAGTTTTAATATCTGAGAATGACTACATAAGTCAGTAATCCCACCAGGTAGAGGTAGAGGGAAGAAGACCATGAGTTTGAGGTCATCCCCAACTCTATAATTTGTTCTAAGGCAGCCAGAACTATGTGAGGCATTGTTTCAAACAATACCGAACCAACCAAGAAACAGCATGGTATGTGGAGGGATAATCAATTTCTCATTTTAAGTGTCATTGTCTTTACCTTTCTTTACAGAACAAATTTTGATTTTCTTGAAGACAGTGATCCTGATTTGGCTTGACTCTTCAAGCACATGTGAGCTTTTGTGCTAGCAAAAAATCTCAGTGCAAGTTTTGAATAAGAAGACTGAGAATATCAAGCCTTCTGTGTTGACTCACAGGACCGAGAAGGCATATCAAGGTCCACATTACAGCTTCCTGGTATAGAAAATGGGTAGACTGTGGAGGTAAGAAAGCAATACGGAAAAGTTGAGGGCAGAAAGTATGTGATGGTTTGAAGCAAATCCTCCAACTTCAACAGTCTATGGAGAAAAAAGATAAGTCAATTTAAAAGTGAAGACAGAAAAGACTTTATTTTTCCAGAATATTTTGAGTCTTATGGGAGAAGAGTTCAGACCTACAACTCAGCAGAAGAGCTATCTGAGTGCAGACTGCTTGGAACCGAGGAACACAGAAAGTTAAAGAAGACCAAACCACCACATTAAATCTGACAGAACCTCTTGTTTCTTCCAGGGTAATCAGGAGCCTGAGTTAAATGAGAATGGGTTGAAACAGCCGTGCTAGCCCATGCCTACAGCTTGTAATCCTAGTACTGTGGAAACTGCTGGGAGAAGATTGAGAATTTGAGACTAGCCTGTGCTATGTACCACGACCTTGTCTAAAATAAGCAAAAAATCAATAGAAAGGCAACATCTATTTGGGTTTTAGGGAACTTTTTTTTTTTTTAACATCCTGTCATTATTCCAAACAGTCGAAAAAAAAAAAAAGTTCAAGATCATAGATTTCTGGTCCTGATTATCTGCTTTTAATGTCTGTCAGAGAAATGGGGCCAAACGGCTGAAGATTGCTGCTGTAATGTATGGAGAGAAAATGGGAACTGTCCAGGCGGCCACTGGTATGTCATTTCTTAGTTTTGGAAGCTACGGGCCCTGCACTTCCTATATAATCAGATATATTTATCCCTCTCAGTCTCTGAGGTGGTTGAAGAATAGATAGCTAGAGTCTCATAGTTAAATTTTGAGTTGTTTAGGAATCAAGAGGGTGTTCTGGATCTAAGAAGATATTTTTAAAATTATGAGGCAAGTTAGTATGAAAGCTGAGTTAGATATAGAACTTTAAACTCATGGAGATGGTTAGATAGTAGAATGTTAAAGTCAGGTGCCAAATACATACGGACCGAACACTGGGAATGTATGCTAAACCATATAACTCTCATAATTGTTGCCTATTTATTTCTGTTGTTTTGTATTGTATTTATTGTTATAAGAGAAAGAACCATTTGTTGGACTGAAAGGGGGAGCTGTTGGGGGGGGAAGATATACTTTAAACTTAAAAAAGAGGGAAGAGGATGGGGGTTGAAGGGGAAGAGGGTGGGAGGGTGGGACTGGAGGGGGCAGTAGGGAGGGGATTGTGATTGAGATGTAATTTGAAAGAATAAAAATAAATTATTAAAAATATATACTGCTTTATCTTCATCTGAAAATATAAATAATTCTATTCATTCTCACTGGATGCTTATGAAAATCCAATTAAAAACAATGTGTGGGCAAATGATTTATGAAACTCCCAATACTATATTAACAATGCTCTTCTTATGCTCATACTCTTAGGTCAAACCCTGTGGAGGATATAGGAGCTCTCGTCCATAATTTACAGGTAAGGAATTAGAATGTCAGAGAGGGTGAATCACTAACACAAAATAACGACTACAATACCACAAAGTGATCCTTATACACCTAGCATCATACTTACTACTTTAGAAAACTGTCTTGTTCAATCTGAAAAACAGCACAGTGGAAAAGAATTTTTTCATTGTCGTACAGGTAGCCAGGGGCAACATCAGAACTCAAATGTCTGGAGCTGGCAGCCCAGCCAAGTGCTCTCAAATGCAGCCTAGCTCTGCTTCCCTGTGTGATACCCTACAGGCTCAAATGGAATCTCAAATCTTCTGACCAATCCATTTCTGTTATCTTAGTGGCTTATGATTCTTCTTGTTGCCATCTGTATGAATCTATTCTTAAGAACATCTCAGCACGAACTGCTTGCCTTCCTACTGTCATCATAACACAGGGCTTTCAAAGTTATTTTGTGAGGAATTTTGAACATCAAATTGGGCACACATGTGATTCAAATCTTCATTGTCAGATACAGCCCGGTTATAGAACTGATTTGCTCATCTGAGCTCATAACTGATTCCTTATGCCAGTCCTCTCTAGAAGAACCCAAAACCTGTAAGACTGTTCTTCTGAAGAGAACTTGGAGACAATGAACTGTGAATGATTAACTCATTATATACATTATAGTCTCAATTTATTTTTTCAAATCATATGCTTACAATCAGTATGAAACATTTTCAGAGGCATCTGTAAGGACATTAACGTACTGTATGGAGAAAGGCATAAGGATTAGAATTCGTGCATGCATCCAGCTCAAGGAAGTTTGTTGAATAGTGGAAAGGTTCCCTGTGTTGTTTAGGTGAGAGTTCTATACAGCAGTAAGCAAGCCTTCTAAACAGGGGGAAAAAATAGACAGAGCTGGGGGAAAGTGTCAGGACAAGCTTCCAGGACAATCTGGAATGTTCAATATGTAAGCAATGCTCAGGCACTTGAGGAGTAAAAAAAAAAGATCATGTATTTGAAGTGGCCAGGACCAGAGTAGCGTGTATTAAGGTAAGACCGGTATGCTTCCCTAAGATCCAGGCACTGTTCAGTAAATTACTTTGTGATATGAGAGGCTGGGCACCATTGGAGAACTACAGTTGGGGGAAAAAGAAGTCACATTAGTTTCCTCTGGCTACTGTGTCAGGAAAGGAATGCTGAGAGACAAAGAGCCACATTGATATCTAAGGACATTTGTGAGTGGTCCAGATGAGAACTCCCCACAGATTGGCATTGAAGGGCAGAGGTGGGGAACAAAGATGTCACTGCTTGAACTCACAGTATGTGTCCAACACAGCATGGACAGCACTAGATGGCAACTCTGAGGAGAACTGACAAGAGGAGTTGTCCTAGTGGAGCTAGAGAGGGTATTTCATTGAGTGGATGGGGGTATAGTTTACAGACATGTGCATCCTACATTTTGGGGCCAGGAATGCAGATTAATAAGTCAATTTTTAGTTGGATGAAGCTTAAAAATAATTCCTAGACAAATAAGTGAACAAATCCAGCAATGCTTTGGAGCAGAGTAGAAAGGTCTGGCCACATGAAGGCAAGGCCTGCAAATTTGGGAAAGGCCTTTAAATATTATTTTAAACCCATAGGTCAGTACATTGCTTTGGATATTTACTTTTTTTTTTTTAAAGATTTATTTATTTTATGCATATGTGTGCTCTATCTGCATGTACACCTGCATTCCAGAAGAGGGCACCAGATCACCTTGTGGATGGTTGTGAGCCACCATGTGGTTGCTGGGAATTGAACTCAGGACCTTTGGAAGAGCACTAGGCAGTGCTCTTAACCGCTGAGCCATCTCTCCAGCCCCAAGGATATTTATTTTTTTATTAAAACAAAACTGACACTCTAAATATGAATAAACTTCAACTTGGGAAAACCTTGTTTGCTAAAAGTGATTTCTGCTCCCATAGCAGAGCACTGTCTGCCATTGGTAAAGACAGAGACAGAGAAAGCAGAAGAATAAAAAAGCTTCATACTTCTCCCTCCCAGACATGACTGCAGACTAGTTGCTCAACAAGAAGGCTGACTGGCAACATTCAACCACACAGACAGTGTTAAGGAACCCTGCACCCCACATCCTCAGTGGTTTTAAATTTAACACAATGCCAAAACCCCCAATGAACAAGGCCTTGAAGTAGACCTGATTCCTCAATTACCCATAATACTTCAAAAGTATCTCTTTCTAATGACCAGAGCTCTCAGCAATTAGACAGGGCAAGGAAGAAAGTAATTAGGTAAACTACACAGAAAGAGAAATAAACGGGATAAGGACTACTAGCCATGAATAAAAGGCACAATAATAGTCAACTTAGAGCTACAGTGCAAATTTAGTTTAAAAAAAAAAGACATCACGAGGTCCCACTTATTGATTGTTGGTCTTGGAGCCTGAGCGGTTGGTGCTCTGTTCAGGAAGTTGTCACCTGTGCCAATGAGTTCGAGGGTTTTTCCCACTTTCTCTTCTATTAGATTTAATGTGTCGGGCCTTATGTTAAGGTCTTTGATCCATTTAGACTTAAGTTTTGTGCAAGGTGGTAAGTATAGTTCTAATTTCATTCTTTTACATGTTGACATCCAGTCAGACCAGCACCATTTAAAGATGCTGTCCTTTTTCCAGTTTTGGCTTCTTTGTCAAAAATTAAGTGACCATAGGTGTGTGGGTTCATTTCTGGGTCTTCAACTCGATTCCATTGATCCATTGGTCTATACCAGTACCATGCTGTTTTTATTACTATTGCTCTGTAGTATAGCTTGAAATCTGGAATGGTGATACCTCTAGATTTTTTTTTTTTGATTTAGATATTCTGGATTTTTTGTTATTTCATATGAAGTTGAGAATTGTTTTTTCCAAGTCTATAAAGAATTGTGTTGGTATTTTGATAGGAATTGCATTGAATCTGTATATTGATTTTTGCAGGATGGCCATTTTTACTATGTTGATCCTACGATGCTTGCAGACAGGAGCCTAGCATAACTGTCTTCAGAGAGGCTCCATCCAGCAGCTGATGGAAATAGATGCAGAGACCCATAGCCAAGCAATAGGTGGAGTTTGGAGAGTCTTGTGGAAGAGTGGAGGAGAGGATTGAGAGATCAAGGACACCAAAGAAGACCTACAGAGTAAACTAACCTGAGCCCATGAGGCCTCACAGAGACTGAACCTCCAACCAAAGAGCATGCATGGGCGGGCCTGGACCCCCTACACACATGTAGCATATGTGAAGCTTGTTCTTCATGTGGGTCCATGAATAATAATAATTAGAGCAGGGGCTGTCTTTGACTCTTTTGCCTGCCTTTAGTTCTCTTTACCATAGTTATGCTGCCTTTTCTAGCCCAAATGGGAGAGGAGGCACTTAGTTCACCTGCAACTTGATTTACCAGGGTAGATGGTACCCATAGGGGTCTTTCCCTTTTATGAGGATTAGGAGATTGGGAGAGGGGGAAAGGGTATAAGGGTGGGACTGGGAGGACAGGAGGGAAGGTTCTGTGATCAGGCTACAAAGTAAATAAAATAAATAAATAAGTTTTATTTTAAAAAATAAAAATGACAATACTTTCATTCCATGGTCCTGCAATATATTACACAGAATGAAAAATGAAAGGGAAAATATACCCATATCATAGCATCTCAACTGCATCAAAAAGAGATAGGCAACAAGAAGCAGGAAGGAAAAGTTTGCTCTTACATATTTCTGGCTTGGTGACTGATGTCACGCATCTCAACAGCTGCAGAGAGTGTCATGCTGGCATTTAGACCAACATTAAAGAAAAAAAGCAAAGATCCAAGTGTGAATGCATGAAATTTGGGGTTTTACAGAGTCACTGTCATACGACAGACCTGTTAAGATACTCTAATTGGTTCATTTTCTCTTCTTCAATTAGATTTCTAATTATTTCAGCAATGTAAAAACAATTATGCTAGTCTTAGATAACCTTTTATTGCTCTTCTTTCTGTCATTCCTGCACTTTTAATAATCAGCCACTGAGAACATGGCCTTTGTAGTTAAAATCTAGATGCCTTCGTATTTTCACTGAACACCATTGCACAAAGGACTGGATTTGTCTCTGAAATGTGAATAAGGAAAAGAACCTTAGGTGTCCATTATAGCATCAGGAAGGAAACATATAAAGTATTCAGCTTTTTAAAGGTATTCGGTAAGTGGTAATGATCATTAGGCACAAAGATTGTAGGAACCAGATTGCCTGCTCAAGGATGCAGTGGCTATGATGGATAGACCAAGGCAATATTCATAACAATAAAAAATAATCTTACAGTATGTCACACACTGACTTAAGTGGTGTATTATCATTTAGTCTATCAAGTAAGATTAAATGATAAGACTATCTTATCCTGTGGTGGATACAAATAACCTTCTTGTTTTACACATGACACTCAGAGATACTGTATGTACAGTTATTCGATGACCACATAGCTCGATAGTTAATAGCTAAAAGAGATTCAAAAGCCAAGATACCAAGTTCCTGACTCGGGTTCAATATAGACTAACGTGCAAAAGCATTTTATTTATTTCTGTTACTGTGTCCTTAGCAAATGGTTGCTTAGAAAAATATCTCCTCCACTGTATCACTCATTACCCTCTGTTAACAAAGCTGACATAATTCAAAGACTCCCTAGAAAAATTCGCTCATGTGCAACTCTAAACCAGTAGTCAGTTATCCAGACATAGTGCAATGTAACAGTCCTCTCTGTCCATCTTAGAGTGACCAGAGCTTCTTACCTTCCATTTATCACAGTTCTAGTATCAGAAAGACTCACTTGAGAACTTAATGGAATTTACTATTTATTTAGCAATGTTTAAAGACTGATCACTTAGAATTTCAAAATAATCATTGAATATGCATGCAATAAGAGTAAAGGCTGTAAGAGGATTTCTGACTCTTCCTTATTTTAGAGTGGGACTGTAACAAAGGAGTACAATTGGTACCAACTGTCTCACAGTAGAAGGGAGCTCTAGGAACTTGTGTTCTCTGCTGTGATGCCATGTGTTCCTTCTAAACCACATGAGATATGGCTCATCCTCTAAGATCTGGATTCAAAACCATTTCCTCAAAGACACTGATTCTGATATTAGAATTATTTCACTACTTGTTCAGTATATCCACAGTCATTGGAGGGTGCCTTTGCATGTCCCACATCGTTGTGTGCCTACCATAGTACAGCTCTGACCGTCCTGTCTGCTGGAGATTCTGGTGAGCATGAATTGGGAGGAGAGGATGCAGTCTCATGGTTAGATGAAAAGCTTCAGAATCAGGTAAACTGAACTTGGACCAGGGCTCCATGGTCTTTCATAAGATCATTAGAAGCTCATCTTTATGAGATAATAGTCATCTATTAAGTAAACACACGGTAAGAGTGCGTCCTCTGGCCCCAAGTGTTCCTGAGTTCAAACACAGGGCTCATTATAGCACCTATTCATGTCGAAATTTTCTTACCTGTAAAATAAGCGTGATGATAGACAAACTATTCGTAAAATAATGAATCTGGGCCAGCAAGAATGCTCAATGGGTAAAGGTGATCACTACTTCTTGTCTTCTGACTTCCACAGGTACCCTGTGACATGTGTGTGGTGCCTGCACACACAGACAAATGGGCGTGTGCATACACACAATTTAAAAAAAATAAAAGAATGAATCAATTAACTATGAACAAAAAAATAAACATTCAGTAAGTACCTATTCTTTGTCCTCAAATCTGGCAGATTTGGGTGGTGCATACCTGTTTGTATACAGCTAAGCTACAGTGAAAGCAGTTGACTTTGGTGCCTCTTGGGGCTTTGCATAACAGATCGTTTTTGGAGGAATAGATCGTTTTACATGTGGTGGGACACACTGTAATCATTGACATGGTGATAGAAGTTAATTTATGATGGAGCAGAAGGTAAGTACTGTGTAAACCCTGTCCCACATGCAATCCTTGCTTTTTCTAATCACTCTGAAGATTGCTTCACATCCACTAAAGTGAAGATACAGTTCTTTCACTACATTAAACCTTAAAAACACATTTCTATGCTCAGGAGTCCTTTCAGCTGGTCTGGCATACATTTAAGAGATCAAAATACAATCATGAGATCAAAATGCTTTACATATATGAACTTTTCCACGGTGTCTTACAAACACTTGAGCTTTATAATCATTTACAGAGCCCAAGCCAGGAAGAGAGTAGAAATGAGACAATGACAGAAATGACAGTTGGGCTTTCGAAGACATTCTTTGGGGAAATATTAAGCAATTCCTGATTCATGGACACTTATGAGGAATGAATGGCCTTGGTATGCAGGTTAGTGAACGTCCTTGCAAGTGTCTATGTTTCTAAATAGATGAGTCTGCTTTCCCGAGTACCTCATCATATTAGGCACCATTCTATATATTTTCTTACTCTGAGCAATGACAGATGATCACATCGTCTTTTTTCCTAATGGAATGGTAGAAATACAGTTGCTCTTTCTATAAAAGTCCCAGATCTGCGTACACAACCTGATACATGACACAATGGAGGAAGTATTTTTCATCTGCATTTTCTTAGACAAAACCTTAACAGCCAAAAAGAGAGCATAATCCCACCTGATCCAAACTTGCTGTGATATTTGAAGTAATATACTGATGGACATCTTGTCATTGGACCAGAAGAGAATGTTAGGGTAGAACTGAATATAAGCATTATTTGCATGGTACATGTACATGTTGGGTTTGTGTACACACAGACTTATTGTGTAATATTTCACTCCCTAGTGTAAACAGAGCTTCTAAAGTAGAACCCTTCACTGCATGTATCTATCACATTACATATGCTACATGGAACTACTATGTGAGAGTAAAGCTAGTATCCTATAGTGTGAAATCACTAATTATTCTTATATTCACTACTACTCCAAAATGGACACTAGAGAAACAAGATGTCAATTTGAGAACATTGTTTCCATGTTCTCTTCTAGGAAGACAAAATAGCCCTGTTCTAGAAACATATTGGATCTTGAGTGATTCCCAAAGGCACATGTTTTCAAAGCTCGGTCCCCTGTCTGTACTGCCATGGAGAGAAAGTGGCATTGCTATTAATTCAGATAGATTAGCAACATGGTTTTTTTTGTTTGTTTGTTATTTTAAGTTTTATTAGTCCCCTCAGAGAAACGAGGACACAAGTGAAGAAGTTAGGTCATCAGGGAAGGGGATATCAGGACACCCTACCTCTCTCTTTCTGTGCCTCCTGACTGCCATGTGGTGAGTGCTTTCCTATGCCATGCAGCCCCTGTCATGTGCCACCACAGAAGAGAACAACAGAGTGAAGTGAGTGACCATGTACTATATGTTCTCTGAAACTACATGTAGGACAAAGTTTTCTTTTTATAAGTTGGTTTTCTGATATGTTGCAACCGTAAAGCTGAATACCTACCCATCAATATGGAGCCAGGTAGAAAAACAGCTACTTAAATATGCCCTTGACTGTGCATGCTGCATCTGGATTCTTGGAGTACTTACAAACACCTAGCATCTATTTACGCTGGTCTCTGCGCCCAGGATTCAACTCCTCCTCTTTAGGCACCGCATCCCTGGTTTCTTTATTCCCAATTTGACTTTAGTCAGTTGTTCTTGGTATAACATCTTCACTACTTGCTATATTAGTCCCCTCTATTTGCCTGGACTGTCATTCTTAGAGATCCAAAGAAGTAATTTAGCCTGAAGTGACTACTAATGATTTCAGGAGTTGTGGTTCAACCTCTCTACAGTGTAAGCAAATTTAAGTGTATAGAAAATTTTCAACTTTACATATGTTCCTTTGGCATATTTGGGCTACTTGTTGAGAGGGAAAAAACTCCAATTATAAAATTTGTATGAGAGCATTTCACAGACTTTGGAAGACCAAAAAAAAAAAAAAAAGAATAAGAAAATATAGCAATTGGTAATAACCACAATTAAAGATACCCATGTCTCTTTTCTCAATCATGTTCCCTTGCACATGCAGATATAGATGGTTAATTAAGGATCCTATGTGGCAGACAGTTTGTTATCCCATTTTAAAGCTTTTTGTGTTATCTTGGGTGATAAACTATTACTTTCAGAGATAATTTATAATGACTTCCTGGTAGAACATCTTAATAAACTTTAATTTTACTCTAAAACTTAAAAAAAAAAACATGTTGCTAATCTATCTGAATTAATAGCAAAGTACAGTGGCTAGATATATGCTGAATTTTACGTATTAAGAGAAAGCCAAGAAATAGGATGGTGAAACAGAAATAAAGAATGATAAATGTAATTGAACCACATTCATAGTTAGTTATGATGAACTTCTATATTGCCTATTATTGACTCCTGTCTGTAGTCATTAGAGTGTTAATATAGAATTACCAGTTTCAAGGAAAGCTGAATAAGGTTATGTAAAATAATTGGGATCTAAGATTAGTTTTATTTCATGTATAATAAAGCCTATAAGGGAGGTGAGAAACTCAAAAAGAAAATTAAAACCAAAAAATTCTGAAGGAAATGATTCTAGAAGAGAAGATACTGAGTCTTTTTACATTTTGTTTGCATTTGTTTGTTTATATTTTGTGTGTGCATGTGTGTATGACGGCCTGTATGTGTGTACATGTCCAAGCTACTGTGTATATGCTGAGCTCAGAGGATAACTTGCTAGAGTTTGTTCTTTCCTTCTAATATATAGGTCATGAGGATAAAACTCAGGTCATCAGGTTTGGTGACAGGCACCTTTGCCTATAGAGCTCTCTGGGAAGTCCTTCTGGAGTAGATTCTCAAAATACAAAATCGCTGTGATCAACAAGCTTCAAATCCCATTTCTCTCTACCCTTTATATGTTGGATCTCCACAACAGGCAGTTGTGGGGCCTCATCCTATTTTCTAGAAAGTCAGGGATTAGGTAAGAGTCAGGAATGAAAGAAGGCCAGGAGCAGAATCTCCTTTGCTCAACATCTACTCAGGCCAGTAATTGTTCTGCTAGACTTTGCATTCCCATGCCCTAGCCAATGGTCCTTCACTGTCTACTGTCCCACTCCCTGTCCCCTGCCCCCATGGAACTTCTTACCTCAAAACTCCATCTGCATGTCACCTGTTTTTATGTCTGTTCAAACCATTAACCTATTTACAGCCATTTAGTACTCACTATCACATCATAAGAACCACATGACCTACCGTCCAACATCTGTTGCCCTATCGCCTGTTTTATGTAAAGTCCCCTTGGTTTTCAGTTCAGTATGACAATTTCCATATATACATCTAAACCTGGACTTGCACCTTTGGATTGCTAGATCCTTCTTTGAAATACTATTTAAGAAAGGTCTTTTTTCCTCAAGTAAACTGTCTTCTTTCATATAGGCGCCTTCCAGTTGCCTGTATTTTCTTTCATTTTTATGTATATCTTCATATTGTTTAGTGTTCCTGTAGTGACTTCAGAGGCCAGAAGAGGATAAACAATCCTCTGGAAATGGTTGTTAGCCTTGGAGGTGTTGGAAAGTGATCCCCAGATCTCCTACAAGAACAGCTGGGGTATCTAACCCCTGAACCATCTCTCCAGCCCTCATCTGATTTTCTTTAGACAGGGTCTCACTAGGTAGGCTTGACTGACCTGGAGCTAACTATATACACCAGTTTTTTTTATAGAGATCTGCCTGTCTCCTCCTTGTATGCTGAGATTAAAGGCATGTGCCACTGTTCCCAATAATAAAATAATAATAACATATTTAATAAGCAATTTATTGAGATAAGTAGCAATCAACATTAAAGCATACCTGGGAAATAAAATTATACAGTTTACAGACATTTCTACTGCACACTTTGCACTATTGGTCCTCTCTATGCAGTTTCCAGAATGATTTCAAGAAAGTTTTGACATACAGCCAAAACCCAAGAAATGTGCCCCCCTTTTTCTAGTGTTAGCTTTGCTAAAACAAAACCAATTTTATTACACCGTAAATAAAATCAACATTCTCTGGATTTTTAATTATTTCTTTCCTTGTGCAAGCAAAGAAACTGCTGTGTATGTGAAAAGACAGGGAAACAAATGTGGATTCAGAATCTCAGCTAAGGGTAAATTGCTTCATTTAGCTGCAGTCATCCATTAGAAATGAATGTGGTTAGTGTTGGACAGAGTGCTTTCTCAGAGCATGCCTATCTAGTTCTCTCAAATTCTCTTTAGCCAATTAGCTCACGTGATTGACTAAGCATTGCCTGCCTCATTGACTTGAATACAGATGTAGCAGGGAAATTCCACAAGATAAAATGATTTTATATCAACACAGATACCACTGAGAAACAAGTTCTCACATAAAATAATGTATGTAAATCAATAAATCACCTGTCTAGTTAAAAAGTTTGACTGTTTTCCCACTCTATAAAGCAAAGCTGTTGAAATTCCCAGGTTATTTGAAGATTTTTGTAAAGGGTAATGAATCAGATATCAAAGTATTTGAATAGGGAAAAAAGTCTCTCCTGTACTATTTTTTACCTAGAATTTGTTCTTTATTTATTTTGATTAAGTAACTATGTATATCCTTAAATAATGATAAAGATATTTTAGAGAATTATTATCTTATTCATTATAAAATGAATAATTAATGATATATTTAGAGCCAAAGAACTTTTAGAATTAAGGGAAAAAAAAGTTTATGCCCTAGAGGCATTGAAGATATGGCTGCTGTGACACATGTGCATCAGGAGGAAGCAGATAGGAGAGAGGCTATGTCTACATTCAATATTCTGATCTATGAATATTGGAATGAATAGTAGCCTAACATTCCCTGAAAAAAAAAAACTAAGCCCAAGACCACCACCAGTTCAATGCCAGGGAGCCCAGACAAGGAACTAGCCTGTGATGACCACCATTCCAGCACCAGGCAAGCCCAGATGGGCTCACAGGAAAGGATGCAAGCCAGAGAGTAGAAGAACCCTTCCTGGCACCATGGACCTAAGGTAGATAGCCACTCAGGAGAGCTGCGCAAAGAGTAAGCCTGAGACAACCATCAAATTGGTACTATGGGACCTAGACAGCTTGAGATAAACACCAGTTTGGTGGCTGGGAGCCATACCATACTGGAGAGGACCTCTGCCAGGTGTCATAATGCACAATACACAAGTGGGGCATAGCACTCCTGAGATCACTCCTGAGACAAGCCCAGACACTCAGAGAACCTGGGTATCACTAAGAGGAGCAAGGAAGTGGTGGTGAAATAGAAGAGAATGAGAAACAAGGATGTGGGCACAAAAAGAGGCAGAACTGAAGACTTGAGTGTAGTGAGGAACAAGGTGATATGAGCCGCTTGATGCCACCTAGGACCATAGTAGTGTCCTGGACTCTGTTACCAACAAAAGCCAGGTAGACATCCCTAGTCTGGGCTGCCATGTTCATGTTCATGTCTGAAGGCTGTGCAGAACTGGCCCAAGATCCACTTGGGCATCAAGGGAGAACTGGCCCTAGAGATATGAGACCAGGAGAAATGACCCTGACCCTAGCCAGCTGCAGCACTCCAGAGATCAGACCCAGTTCATTTCAGGAGTTGAAAGTGAGCTGGCCCCAAGTATGAGAGTTTGGGAAAACTGGCCCTTCCACTCATCTCCTTGTGGGACAGATACCCTCTTCTCCTTCACCCCTCATCACCTGTAGCAAGTAGGGGACTTGGCCCTGGGATTATGAGAGCAGGAGAGATGGTCTGGCCCCTCACAAGCTGCAGTGCTCAGGAGAGCAGGCCCTGCATCTTGTCTTGGTAGCACAGTACAGCTGGCCATGGACGTTGGGGTTGTGGGTAAGCCAACCCCAAGGGTGTGAGTGTGGGAGATCCAGCCATGCCTTTTGTCTGCTTTATGGTGGTGTTGGCAAGGGAGAGATCTGTTCTTCTCCCTTTTGCCCTCACCACCAGTACTGGACAGGAGATCTAGCCCTGATAGGGTCAAAAAGCAGGAGAGCTGTCCCTGCCCCTCATGTGCTACAACAATCAGGAGAGCAAGCCCTACACCTCCTCTGGGCAGCACAGTAAAGCTAGCCCTGGATGTGGAGGTTTTAAGTGAATCAGTCCCGATGCTATGAGCCCAGGAGAGCTGGTCTTGACTCTTGTCTACTAAATGGTGACATTGACAAGGAAAAGAACTCCTCCATTCTCTTTTCCCCTTGCCACAGATAGCAGGCAGGAGATTTGGCCCTGATGGGGTCATGAGAGCAGGAGAGACAGCCCAGCCCCTTGCCTGCTATAGCACTCAGGAGAGCAGGCCCTGCACCTTACCTGGATAGCACACTAGAGCTGGCCCTGAATGTGGGGGTTGCAGGCCCAGAACCAGGGCTGTGAATAGGTCCACCCCAACATCAACCCCATTGATGAACTCCTGGAGTGCATGAAGAGGCCAGTTCCACAGCCACAAAACTACAGGATCTCCTTGACACAGGGAAACAAGAGAATATCTGAGAAGAGTCTCAGTCACTATTGATAAAGTAGCAGAAGCCAGAGCCTCATAGCAGACCAAGGAGTAATTGTAATGAACACTTGCAAGCAAAAAGTATAGATCAAAGGGAATATTGTGAGACACACTGTGATTCATGACAGCTTCTACAATGAGATTTTTTTTTTTCTTTTGGGAGAAGTTGCAAGGATAGAGGGTGGGTCTGAGGGGAGGTGGGGAATAAGTGGGATCATAGTGCATGATGTGAAATTCACACAAACAGAAACAAAAACTAATAAAAAAGAAAAAAGAAAAAAAGAAAAGGAAAAAGAAAGAAAAAAAAGGATTAAAAAGAAGTCTACAGGGGAAATTAACAGAATAATACACTGAAACCTACAGGCAAGTGTTTATTGATGATATCTTTGATGAGACAGAAAAAGTTCTGTAAGAAATAAGAAATTCAGGAATCTTCATATGCTATGAAGATTGTAACACATATTCTACATCTATTCTCTATGCACTTGCTGTCTTTGGGAAATGTGTGTTCTGTTATTAAGCATTTATTGCTATTTGATAACATAAAGTTGTCCATCTTTAAAAAATCCTACTATGTTTTTGAGAAAATATAATAAAAAAGAAAACAGGCATAATTTAAACTGGACATTATTATGAGTGAATTTTAGTGGCTGTGATTCTCCTCCATCCATGTTTCAAACCCAAAATATAAGGGACAACAGAGTTGCTACTGAACTTGACAGATTTGGTACTGAACTGGGCTTTTGTACTAAATAGCACAGTTGGCTTTGATGAAAATCATGCATTTTAATTGAAATAAAAAGCAAATATCTGTCCATTAAACCATCTCTTGTAAACTGGTCTCCACATCATCCTCCAATCCCAGGGTCTGCCTCCTTCAGATCCCCCCTTTTACCTGCATGAGATAAAATAAGGTTTTCTTTGTACTTTGAAATATGGCATATTTCTGACACTTCTCTTCTCTTTCCAGAAAGCCCAGGAAAAATGTTTTGTTTTCTTTTAAATTAGTTTCAATTCGAAGAAAGACAAATGTTCAAGAAGTACTGGGTTCTTCCCAGTTTGTTCAAGATACCCTAGTCTCCTTTTGCCTCTCACTTGCTTTCTGAAAACTTCTCTCTATGCCAAAAATCATCTAAAATTCAAGGCAGTAAAATATAGCTTTATCATTTTCGCCATGAATATTTCTTGAGTTTTCACAAGTTTGTCTGCTTCTTAGTACCTAGAAAATTACAATCCATAATGCTTAGTTACCATGATTTTTAGAAAGATGCAACAAAACAGGATGTTCAAAATATTAATTATATATAATTATTATCTTATTAAGTAATATTCAAAATGAAATACCTTGAACAAAGGGTACAAATTTGCTATATAACTAATGAAAGTGTGTGTGACTAAAGTAATTGAGATTTCAAACCACTCAGACTAGATTCAATATATCTGTATTTTTAAATATGCCTCCCAAACTTCAGAGAATATCTCTATGGACATGTACAGGATACCTAGCTCATCTTTGGGTATCAATTTGAATGTGTGAATGTGTTAATATAAAAAGCTTTGTTCAAAACAAAATGTAAGCTATTGTGGCACTAAAATGGGTCTAGGCAGCAACCCAGATTATTTATTAATTAACACAAGTTGGGGAAAATAATTCCTATGTTATGGAAAGACTTTTAATAGAACGATGTTTTAAAAGTAAAGTGTATGATACACATAATATACCTATAATTTGCAAAGTTCTGCACAAATTCTCATCCTACTGATAGCTATAAATAAGGTAAAATTCCTTACCAAGGATGAATTCCAACTGTGGCTCATTGGGAGTCTTCTGGATGCCTATAAATAGTAAGGATAAGTTTAGGCTTTGAAACTATTCATTACAAATATTCTAATGGCACATATACTGTTCCATCTAACCAGATATCTATACACATTTTTGGCAGAATGAATAAAGTTGGATGATCAGGTTTAATTATTATGAATTTTCAGGTGAAGGCACATGGTTTGCTCTAAAGTCATTGGAAATGAAGAAGCCAGGGTCTAGTTGGCATGACTGTAGGGCTGGTTATTTTTTCTCATTGATTATTTCAACAAAATTCTGCTCAATACTTCTCCTTTTATCAGTGATATTTCAAAAACAAAACAGCATATAAAATGATTTAAGATGAAGTAGGAGTGGGAAAGTGGGTCTCAGAACATGTGCCTAGAAATGTGGGTAGCTGTTGGGAAGTGGAATGATCAACTTGCAGTAACATATTGTGGGAGGTAGATGCTTGAAGACCATAGAAAGTCAATAGCAATCCCAAACAAGAATGAGCGAGGAAGTAAATGAATGACATTTCATTAGTTACAACTCAGAAGTAGTCAAAGGAACAAAAGTAAAATACACAAGAAATGATTTCACTTGACAGTAAATGTAAAGCTCCTGACTTTGTTAGTGTGTTCCCCAGAGACTGTTTAAATTAACTGGCATTTTGGTCAATAACCTATTTTTAAATCGCCTTTATGAATAAAATGCAATGCCTTTTATTCACAAAGTTAGCGTTATTTTAGCACAGTAACCATTTTTTATCTCCTGCTGACATTTAAAAATGTTTCAGTTAACAATGTTAGAATTTACAATAGAGGTTAGAATCATTAAGTATGTTTTTGTGAAAATCAAATGATCCAGGGTTTTGTTTTGTTTTGTTTTGTTTTGTTTTGGATACTAACAATTAACTCTGTTCTAAGCTTTCGCATCAAATTCAATGCATCCAACCAATACCATTTCTAAAGATAATTTTTAGTGTGTACATTTAATGAAGGTACACATATATTTGCTAGTAATAAAAAATGGATAAAAGGACCATTCTGACAAAAAGGAAACAGTTTATTCTAAAAACCAAATGGAAACCCTAGAATTTAAGCATGAAAGAAAGCACAGAATTCTCTTTAAATTTCTTAATTACATGAGTAGCACAAAACTGATTCAAATGCTCAGATGTAAATCTTGGCCAAATCTCTATGCTTTCTCCGTTATGTGAATTAGTGGCCTCTGATAGAACAGCAAGGCAAAGCTTCTTGTGTAACATTTTTCACTAATGCTTTCAGCATAAATACCTTTTGGTCTTAAAAAATGTCTAGTTTCCAAACTATTAATTATCTATAAAAAAATAAGTAAGAACCAAATGGGAGCTCTTCTTACAGATTACTAGCATCTGGAAAGGGTCCATAAAATGTATTTATCAGTGTTTAATACACATTTGAAATTTTAGCATTTGGTGCTGGTTCATGATGACTTATCATCTGTCTCACCCAAGAGAAAAGATGAGAGGGGTGTCATGCACTCACAACCCAGAGCGCAGACAACAGAGGAGAAACAATTATGTAGTCTCATGGCATTTTGGTGAACTCAGACTTCTGTGAATGCAAATAACCAAACAGGGGTATGTGGTTAACCCAGGGTTCTTCAGTGGCCTGCAGGAGGGAGGACACACACACACACACTTACTGGTGAACTGAATGTCCTCAGAGTCATTTGTCTGAGGTGCAGGAAGAAAATGCTGGCCTTCCTCTGATGTTCCTTCCTCTTTGATTTCCATGATTCACCTCGCAACTGATTTATTTTCCACCGTGTCTTGTCCAAGTGGTACCAGATGATGGGTTCTGGTTTAACGTTGGTATAACTTCACATTAATGTTTTAATATTCCACTGTGAAATTCTGCACATAGAAAATATCAAGGTTCAACATTGTTGACATTTTAGATCTCAACTAAAAACTAACAATTAGTATAGAAACTACAACTACTTTCAATTGCCCTGTGTTCAATCACAGCCTTCTCACACTTTCAGAACCAAGCTATGCAGTGACCAGAAGCTGTAGGCTAAGTTAATGTTTTCAAAGTAATTATCAGAGTTATATGAGGAATTTCTAAACTCAGAAAGGTATATTCATTCCTTCGATTTAATTTTCCAAGCTGTAAGATAGATAAAGAGTTCTTAACTTAATGCACACCCAATAGAGTAGGTTTCAGGAACAAATGGCATTCTGCCATGGAGTTTGCCAACGTGATCATCACTGTGACTCTTCCCATTAGAATTTCTCTTTATGTCCCTATGTTCCTCTCTGTCCTCATCAGAGAATTGGTCATGAGCACATAACCATAATTTGGCATGCACTTTTCTTCCAAGATGGGCCAACAGGTTGAACAGGGGAGTTTCTAACCTCTTTATATTCCACATAGTCTCCTGCTGTTCGGTCTAATGGTGCTTTAATTGCTTAATGATTGGGGTATGGTGTGAAAATAATGAAAAATAATTCTAAAAATCCGAAGCTCATGGGAAAATGAAAGCAACAGAAAACTGATGGCAGTCAACATGGGGAAAGGAAACCTCCCCCCCCAAGATTTATTACTCTGTTATAGATGGCTTTAAATAGTTACAAATTCATTCTGTTATACATGACTAAGAATGAATTGAAAAAAATCAATGTTTTAAATCAAGTTACCAGCTGAATTAAAATGTGCAAAAATCTTTAAGTTTCTACACAGTGCTGTTTAATGAGATACCAACACAAGCCAACAAATTTGGCTTGGAATACTGATGTGACCTCAAAACTCACAAATCAACACTCCCACTTTCTGTTGTTCTTAACAAAGTGGGTTCATGTACAATTCAACTTTAGTTCTTAGAAATCATCTGGCAAAAATTACATGGAGAAAGCAACCTGAATCTTTAGAAAATATTACAAAATAATTGCTTGGATCTTAATGATATTAGCAAGAGAATATTTCTGAGGTGAAGAACTATTTGTCATCAATTAGATCATAGATATCAATTTCAAAATTATCTTTTAATTAAGACAATTCTTCCTAATTTCATTTTTGGCTATTGCATTTATGATTATTTTCTGATAAATACACACATATTAATTACATAATTTCCCAAAGACCTGAAAACTCTGTGGTACTTGGGTATAAGGGTCTTGCCAATCTCATCATATTATTTTAATTAATCCCAATCAGTCATTCTAAAACACTGAAAGACTCACAAAAGACAATATTAATCCTTTATAAAAATAGCCACTCAGCACACTAAATGTGAATAATTGATAAAATAAATGCTAACACAGGTACATGTGTCTGTGCACTTGTGTGATGTGGAAAGCCAGGAGAAGAATGAAGCGAGAGGCTTCTGAGCTATTGTTGCCATGGTCCAATTGAAGCATATCATCTATTCAAAACAAATGCAGCAAGTGAAAACAGTACACAAAGGAAAAGTAAGTGCTACTGCTGAGCACAGGGTTCTATTTTTATTCTTCTTTTGTTGCACTAAAGAATAATTTAAGATTTGATTCTTGCTTTTGGGATATATAACTCAGACCATACCAGCAGCAAAGCTCCAGAAAATACACTAGCTTTCCAGGTGGTGAGTAAAGCATTTACCTACTGCTGTGGTTGGCTTTCTTTTCTGTGCTTGTTTGGGGGTTTTCTGGTTTGCAGGCCATACACAAACTATGGTTGCTGCATACCACATATATATTTAAAAGTCTGTTTTTAAACTATAGTGACTATTTGGTTTGGCTCTTGCTCCTTTAGAACAACTCAAAGGAGCAATGGATAAAATGCATAGTGTACTAACATAACAGTTGGAAAGGACTCTTGGTTCTTTCCTGAATGTCCCCTACCAAAAGGATAAATTATGGGTACCTATATCAAGTAACATTTGGTTGAACAGTGTTTCTCCTAGACTATGGAACAAAAATTAAATATTTTGCATACCTCACACTGAAATGAAATCTCTGACATGCTCATAAAAATAATGAAAAGGTATTATGGTTAGTTAGAAAGGGACTGACCACACAGAAGGAAAGCAGAGACATTCCACAGTGAAGAGGCAATATGAAATACCTTCAACATCAAAAGTTTGCAGTGTGGTGCTGGCTATTCATTACCGACAGGCAGATCAAAATGCTTCATGTGGTCAAAACAGAGTGCTGAAGGCAAACAGTGGGAACAGGACATGATACTAAGAATAATGCACTGAGCCATTGTGGCATGTTTTAGAAAGCATCCTTCTAGCACACTGTCCTGTATTAAGATAGCCTTGTTAATTTTTAGAAATGTTTAAATACAAGTTCTAAAAAGAAGTTTAAAAAGACAGAAATTTTAATTAAAATTACTAAAAGAGAAAATAGAGGAATCAGGTCTTATAGTGACTATATTCAAAGGGTATAATAAAGAGACTCATTTTGAAATGAAATGATACAATTTACCTGTATCAAACAGTACTTTTAGTCTACAGAGACTAAGCCCTGCTATTTATTATAGGATAGGAAAAGGTAAGACAATCAAGTTAAATGAGCTGAGAAGTGCTCACTTTCTCTTTTACTCTATAGCATATGAATATACCTGGTTGAGCGTTCTGGCTTTCTATAAAGCTGTAATTGTAGCTATAACAAGAAAGGAGTGTGAGTAAGATTTGGGGATAAGGGAGTTTTACTCCACTCTTGAAACTGAAAGTCCTGAAGGGAGGACAGGCTTATGGGTGGATAAACACAGCGGTGCCTAGCCATCCATCCATTGCTTTGCATTATCCCTTCTCACACCCGCTCATGGATGATCTCATAGAGCTCAGTATGAAGATTTTGCTTCCTCCCTGCTCTTTATTATTGTGTTCATGATAGTTTTTTTTTGGGGGGGTGTTTGTTTGTTTTTAAGAAATGGGAATTGCTTCCAGACTAAAAGTAAATAATACTCTGTGATTAGGTGGTAGAAGAGCCTATAGATCAGACTAGATAGAAAAGCAAAACCAAACCACGTCAAATATGCCCTATATTTGAACTATAGAAAGCTCTCCAGGTCTCAACATAAAGATGGCCCTAAAATGCAGAACAATGGTGATGGTAATGCAAGTTAGGAAGGAAACTGAGTTAGGTATAGAACTTTAAACTCATTGAGATAGATAGATAATAGGATGTTATTATCAGTTGCCAAATATGTATGGACTGGACATTGGGAATGTATGCTATACCTTATAATTTTCATAATTGTTACCTAATTGTTCTTATTGCTTTGTATTGTATTTATTGCTATAAGAAAAAGAGCTTTTTATTGGACTAAAAGGGGGAGCTGTTGGGGAGAAGATACACCTTAATTTTTTTTTTTAAGTAGATAGGAGGGAGGGGGGAAGAGGGTAGGGAGGTGGGGCCTGGAGGGGGAGGAGAGAGGGGACTGTGATTAAAATGTAATTTGAAGAAATAAATAAATGTTGAAAAAAAAAGAAAATCACATTATTTGTAAGTGATTTTAATAGTCCAGAAAAATAATCTGGTTAGAAAAGAGAACCATTTTTTTTTAGTTAATAAATTTATTTGTTTGTTGCTTCAGGTTACATCCTTATCATATTGTCCTCTTTTCCCGCTTCCCAGCCCCACCCTCCCATGCTCTACCCCCTGACCCTTCCATCTTGTTCCTCTGGGGTGGAGTGTCCCTGCCTAACAGTCTCTCACCACAGATCAGGAGTCATATGAGGGCCAAGAGCCTCTTCATTCACCGGGGGCCTACGAGGCAGTACTGCCAGTGAAAGGTGTCTCCTGGGATAGCTAAAAAAAGACCAACAAACACACAAACCCACAAAAACAAAGAATATCACCAAAAAAAGAGAGGAAAAAGAGAAGGGAAAAGGAAAAAGAAAAAAGAAAAAAAGGAGAAGGAAAAAGAAAAAGATTTAAAAAAAAAAGTTTATGTCCATGTTCCTTTTGGTGTGTTGGTTGTAGTACAGATATCCTGTACGATATAGCTAAAAATCCTACTATAAGTGAATAGATGCCATGTGCATCCTTCTGAGACTGGGTTAGCTCACTCAGGATGAGCTTCTCTAGATCCATCCATTTGGTTGCAAATTGCATAAATTCATTGTTTCTGATAGCTGAGTAATATTCTATTGTATAGATGTACCACAGTTTATTAATCCATTCTTCAGTTGAGGGACAACTGGGTTGTTTCCAATTTCTAGCTATTACAAATAAGGCTGCTATGAACATAGATGAGGAGACTTCCCTATGTCTCCGTGAGAGGTCCTTTGGGTGTATACCCAGAAGTGGTATGGCTGGGTCCTGAGGCAAGGTTATTCCTAGATTTCTAAGATATCGTCAGACAGACCTCCATAGTGGTTGCACAAGCCTGCACTCCCACCAGCAACGGAGTAGGGTACCCCTTTCTCCACACCCTCGCCAGCATGCGCTATCATTTGAGCTCTTTATTTTAGCCATTCTAACAGGTGTTAGGTAGAATCTCAGGGTCGTCTTGAGTTGCATTTCTCTGATGATTAAGGATGTTGAGCATTTCTTCAGGTGTCTCTCAGCCCGTAGGGATTCCTCCTTTGTGAATTCTCTATTTAGCTCCATCTTCCATTTTTTGATTGGATTATTTGGTTTCTTGGCACTTAGTTTCTTGAGTTCTCAAAAAAAAAAAAAAAAAAGGCAGGTGGCAGGGCTGAAACACTGTGAATGGAATAGAGGATACAGCCATTCGGCCTGGTTTTGCAGACCTCCAGGTGTCGAGAAGATGTGGAGCTAAGGTAAAATACAAGAGAATTGTGGTGTTGGCCTATGCCTTTGACTTCAGCGGAGACAGGGGGAGCACCGTAGAGTTGGTGGTCTTATATATTCTGGAGTCATACGGAGCGGGGTGGTGAGGGTGCACACCCTTGGTCCCACCATTCAAGAAGAGTACACCCTTGGTCCCAGCTCCCAGCACACTGAAGACAGAAACGGGAAGATCTCGGAGCTCAGGGTCAGCCTGACGCAGGGCAAACTCTAAATAGAGAAAGACTTCGATCCAGGAGTGGTGGAACACATCTTTGATCCCTTCAGATGGGAACCACAGGTCTCTGATCCCAATAATTAGAGTTCAGAGACACACACATGGGATTTGGAGGGACCTAGGTTTGGAGGCTACTTACAAAAGGCCTTCTCGATGCAGGCAGATTGTCCTTTGGGATCTCAAAATATATACACTGGAGCTGCTTTAGCTCCAAGGTGACAGAATAATTTCTTCTTTAACCCAGATTAAAAGACAACGCTTTGTATGTTGTCAGAAGGCCAAATTTGCTTCAGGAGAAGTATTACCTAGCAACCCCCCCCCAAAAAAAAAGAGAGTAATTGTCCCAGGGTTGGGATTGGGGCAGGGCTCTGTTCTTATCTTTCCAGGAGAATCGAAGCGTCCATTCGGGGAGCCCGGGGACGGCTGGACAGCGGAAACCTCAGCAGAGAGCAGAATCAGGCACCAAGGAGGATGAATGACCCAGTTGATTCAGCCTGGCAGACTTCCTCAATAGCTGTCTCCATCGGGGGCCTGCAACCACGGCAATCCAATGTCGCTGGGACCATTCAGCTCCACACAATGCCCCAGCCGGAACTTCAGTGAAGCCTGTAAGTTCAGCTTCTGCCTACAAACTCCTTAGGTCATCTAAACAGCTGAGAACAGAAGGACTGAACATAAAAGGAGTGTACTAACATTTTTAACCATTTTTCCATTCTGGTTCGGGCCCCAAACAGGTTTACTATGACCCAAATCAGCAGGAAGTCACTTTAAGAGAGCGATGTCCCATGCCCAGTGGATGGGGAAGGTGTTTCTCCGCCCTTCTTTTTGGTTATTTGAAGGATAACTGAAAATTCTGATATTTAGGGGAAGAGATTACAAGCTGATAAATGGTCCCGTTTAATGGGTTTTGGAGGTTAGCCCCAGGGACATCCTACTTTTCCTTTTTTGTATCCTTCTTCCTCTCCTGTGTAGGAGTGCATAGGCTTGAGAAAAATGAGACATAGACATAGCACAGGAAGGTCCAAGAAGAAGGGGTAGATTATTGAATATGCCCTTATACCTTTGTATATTGATACAAAATTAGTAGTATATTTGGCTAAAGTGGTATTAACCATTGTTTATTGTGCAAAAATAAGATTGTATTGGATTATATCAGTATTGATCTTTGTATATTGATACAAAATTAAGATTATAGTTGGCCACAATGGTATTGACCCTTGTATATGGACATAATATTAAGATTGTATTGGGCTACATAGGCATTGATCTTTGTATATTGATACATAATTAAGAGTATATTTAACCACAATTGAATAGATCTTTGTATATTGATACAAAATTAAAGGTAACGCTTCCTAATGGTATCATACCTAGAGATACTTAAAAATAAAATGTGAAGATCTGGCCTCTTGATACCAACTGTCTAAAACTGTTTAGGATAGTTAAGTAAAACAAACTCCTAGTCATGCAAACATGTCACTTTGTTAGCTACTATGACAGTCTATCACAGATATTCTCTAAACTACTCAGTAATCAAGTTGTTAAGAGACAAGCAACATTTGCTTATCTAAATACAAGAGATGGATAGGGCATCTTCAAAAACCCCAAGAGATCTGCAGAATATGGCATTCAAAGATGTTATCTTAAATTAAGATTTTCTTTTTTTTTTTTTGATATCAAGACATATCAGCTCCTGACAGCACCCCCTATTCTACTCCAAGTAGAAGATAAGCATTGAAGAATCTCCAGTGTGAGATGGTTGAATTAGTGGCAAACCTATCTCTTGGCATGAAAAAAACTCCTTGCTCCAACTGCAGACAGACTGCTGTCCAAAAAGGACAAAACTTGGTGTCAGGGAAGTCGACAGCCTGGCTCTGCCAAGACAGGGTGGGTAGGTCCTTCATAATCCCTGCTCTACAACAAATGTCTGTCAGAGAAACAGGACCCAAAGGCTGAAGACTGATGCAGGAATGTATAGAGAGAAAATGGGAACAGTCCAGGTAGTCACTGGTATGTCATTTCTTGGTTTTGGAGGCTGCAGGCCCTGCACTTCCTATATAAGCAGATATATTTATCCCTCTCAGGTCTCTGAGGTGGTTGAAGAATAGACAGCTAGAGTCTCATGGTTAAATTTTGAGTTGTTTAGGAATCAAGAGGGTGTTATAGATCTAAGAAGTTACTCTTAAAATTGTGTTGCAAGTTGGTGTGAATGTTGAGTCAGATATAGACCTTTAAACTCATGGAGATGGTTAGATAGTAGAATGTGAAAGTCAGGGGCCAAATATGTATGGACTGGACATTGGGAAGGTATGCTGGGCCATTTAACTCTCATAAATGTGACATATTTATATTTGTTGTTTTGTATAGTATTTACTGTTATAGGAGAAGGAACCATCTGTTGGACTGAGATGGGAAGCTGCTGGGGGGAAGAGGGTGGAAGGGCGGGATAGGAAGGGGGAATAGGGAAGGGTTTGTGACTGAGATGTAACTTGAAGAGAAAACAATAATAAAGTATTAAAAAAAAGAAAAGAGAGCCATTGTTTCAAAGGAAATTATTAAACAGAATTGCTGGTCTTGGTGACAGAATTTGGTGTGGTATTACACTAGCAACTGTGGAAAATGGGAATAATGTTGACAAACAGGAAATTCTGAACCACTGAACCTTCTAGACAATAAGCAATGCAATATTTTAGTAAAGGAAGTGGATTTTGATTTAAGCATGCTGTTCTGGGGAACAATTTAGAAAGTGTTTTAACACACATGGGCATAGATTCTCAAGAGAGAGACTTGGGCTAGAAAATATTTTTTTCTATATATCTATATTGCTACATTTGGAAACACTGGCTAAGTTAGTATAATGCATAAGTTCACTGAAAGTGTATAGAATGAGCAGAAATGTTTGCAGCATCATTCACAAGACACAAAGGTACTTAGGGGGATAAGTAGTGGTCCTTGGGGCAGGAGTGAGACAGAAAAAGAAACGAGGAAATCTGGAGAAAGAAATACAGAATAAGCCAATGGAATATTACCATTAGTCTGTTGAAATGCTCTTTCTCAAGTACTAGGGCCACTATGGCAAGAGAGGGCTATTTTGATGGCGAGATGTAAGAAAAACTGATTGATGTGGGGATACAGGAAATACTAAGGGAAAGTACAAAAGAGACAGTCTGGGTGTGAGGAGGGAGATGGATGTGAACTGAAAATGAGGCAATTTTCTCACAGAAAGATGAAGGAACTTGAGTATGCTCCCCACAACGACCTCACTTCCTGTCAAGAAAAACACATGTTCACATATTCATAAGTTAAATAAAGGGAAAGATGTTCAACCAACTTTGAAAGCCTCAGACCATATAAGTAAAGATCAGTAAATCCAAAGCCCTGGTTGGTTTTTTCAACTTGACACAAACCTAGACTTATCTGGGAATCATAATTGAGAAAATGCTTCCTTTAGACTGACCTGTCAGCAAGTCTGTGGGACAATTTCCTGATTAATGATTGGTATGGGAGGGCCAAGGACACCATAGGCATGCCACCACTGGGAAGGTGGTCCTGGGTTGTACAAGGAAACAGACTAAGCAAACCATGAGAAACAACGTCCAAAAGGAACATTCTTCCATGGCCTCTGCTTTTGTTCTCCCTGGAGGTCCCTGCCTTGAGTTCATGCCTTGACATATACCTTCATGAGGGGTTATGATCAGGGTATAAAACCTGAAGAAAACCCTTTACTCCTCAAGCTACTTTTGGTCATGTTGCTGTATCACACCAAAACAAACCTGAGACCATCTGTCAACATTAAAATAAAAATGGTCTGTGAACAAACAATACCATAGCAATGAGAAATACACACACACACACACACACACACACACACACACACACACCTAGACAATAGACACAGAACTTTTGAGCTTCTAATTACAAATACTTAAAGAGAATCACTCCCACCCTACAGTCGAGAAAAAGCCAACAATGTATTGAAATCAATCTTTCCACTAATGAATTAGAAATAAGGCTCAAGGCCCTCAATCAACCTGCACCTAGAAAACACAGCTGCCTCCATGGGACTGAGAACAAGAAGAATGACAGGCAACAAGCTGGTAGTAAGAACTCAACCAGAATGTTTGATGAATTAGTAACAGTCAGTTTAAGGGGAGCAGCACAAGTCAAGGGCAGTCTAAACTCAGTAACAAGTTCTTTGTCTTAGGCATCACTCAGATGCTCATGAAAAAGACAGAGCTGTATGGGTATCTAGAAATGGCACCTCTCTGTGACACATGCCTGTGGGAGGGAAAAGCAGTCCTCGCGGGAAAAGCACAAAGCACTCTTCTAGTCATCTCCCTACAATGCAGAAATGACTGGCCCTGTTTCCAAGAGGGTACAAACCTAGACCCATTGCAGTTAGGGAATGGAAATGGGAAACCGGTGGTAAATATTTCTGAGACAGAACCACTAAGGACTTTGAGATCCTTTCCTACTGTGCCCCCAAATCAAAGAGCTTACTATGTAAGACCTATGCTCTAAGAGGATAGCAGGCAGCAGCCCTGCCTGACTTCTACCCAACTTCAACAGATAACAGAGTGCACACAAGAGCAAGCTACCCACACACCACTTGAAGAGACACAGCAGTGCTGAAGAGTGAACTTCTCTCCCAGACAAAGCATAAAGTTGAGAGCAGAAAGCAGAGGTTCCAGCCACTTGGTTCTATTTCTGCTATGAAAGTGTAACAGCAGAAGAATGTGTAGTTAGCTGTGCGATAAGGATTGTCACAGGAGCTATGCTGAAGCTCTGCTAAGTTACTGACTAGATTGACTCCAGCTCCCTTCTACACATACTGAGGGCTTAGAAGTAAAACTGGGATGTCCACCTCCAGCCATGAACCTGCTTTACCTCAGACTCTAACATTCTACAAAGCACACAGATAAGGAAGAAGAGGAAAATGAGCAAGGAAAAGGAAGAGGAGAAAGAAAATGAGGAGAAGGAAAGGAAGGAGGAGAGAGGGGAGGGGGAGGAGGAGAATGAGAAGAGCAGGGGGAGGAGCAAAAGAAGTAAGGAGAGGGGGGACTAAAATAAAAAGTCTTTTAAGAGAAAACATAAGAAAGCAATCAAAGAAGTCACATCCAGATAGTGCACAGATGCTCAAATGATCAAAATCAGAATCAGAAAAAGACAGTTCGGAAGGCTATTGCAGAAAATTCTGCACAACCAGGAATGTTAAGCAAAGATAGGAACACCGAAAGAATAAAATAAATATTAAAAATGTAAAATACGGTGAGCAACACAGTGAAGGCACAATGGTAGACTTATCTGTAGCTGTCATAACCAAGGAACTAGGAAATCAGAAAGTAGGTCAGTAAACTGCACCCAGAGACATTTTTTGCAAAGAAGAGACTTATGACATGGTGACAACACCAAGCATGTGCTATCTGACTCTCAGAAGAGAAAACAGAGCAAATATTTCAGGTTGTACTGACTGAGATTGCTCCAAAAATGTTGAAAGACATCAAGACACATATTGAAGTAGCTCAGGAAACATCAAACAAGGTGTGGCCCCCCTACACACCATTAAACCACAGGTATCTCTCATCTCTCTCTCTCTCTCTCTCTCTCTGTTTCTCTCTCTCTCTATCTATCTCTCTCTCTCTCTCACACACACACACACACACAGAGAGAGAGAGAGAGAGAGACATCAGCATAAGTCCAGAATAATTCATCATCACAGCACTGAAAACGAATCACATGGAAAATTCTGAAGCCGTCTAAGCAAAAGATAACAAGTTGAGAACACAATGGCTTCATGTTAGAAGCTCTGCATTGTGGAAAAGAACAAATGACATCTTCATGCTCTGAAATAAGGAGACCTGTCAATCCAGCATTGTACTTGAGGCAAAAGCAACTGCTCTGTACTGGAGAGCACTAACAGCTCTTATGCAGAAATAATGAATGACACTCATTATCAGTACTTCAAAGAACATTAAGAGAAGTTCTTCAAGCACGGCACGCATGCAGGTCTAAGGACTAAATGAGCAGCTTTGGAGCGGGCACAAAGAAAATAGAAGTTAACTTCATTTGTTCTTACTTTTAATAAGGACAAAAGACAATTGTCTAAGGTAGAGGCAAGCATTGCCTGTTCAGACAGTAAATGTACAAGGTACTGGGTTTGTCCTGCAGCACTGAGAAAAAAAATTACAGAGAAAACAAACTATTTTGGGGCCATATTTTTGTTGTTTGTCATTGTTGCTGCTGTTACAAATACTCAATGTAGATGTTGCAATGTAAAATCAGCCATTGATAGTATATAAAAAATAGACACATTAGGCTGATAAACTTTACAGACAAAACTCAATCTATTCTGAATTTGACCTGTAAGCCAAAGACACTAACCACTAGTCTAGAGCAAAAATAAGAAAATATTTTGTGTTTAAAGCATCTAAAATGATAACACACTCACACACAAACATATACCAAAACTAAAACTAAAAGCGACAAGAAATACTGATTATACTGTATTGCTTATATATTAAAGGCATTGTATATAATTATTCTACTAACACATTAGAAGGTAGACACTAAAGAATTACACTGAATATGACAATCTCAAGGTAACCATTAATAGCCTATGACTGCTGAACCTAGGGTGGGGGACTGATATGTAGGGACACTCCACTCTGGTGGAGTGGGACAGAAGGGAGGGGGAGAGAGGGTGGGAAGGTGGAACTGGAAGGGGTGGAAAGAGGGCATTATGATGGACATGTAACCTGAAGTAATAAATAAACAAAAAAAGAAAAAATATGATAGGCTATTAATGGAATAGAATAAAATAAAAGTATAAAATGCATATGCAGTTTTTAAAGCTAAAACAAAGCTAGAATATGTGAAATCTAGTAAGTACAATGTTTTTTTAAATAATTTATTTGTTATTTATTCAAGTTACATCTCAATCACAATCCCCTCCTTACTCCCCCCTTCAGTCCCACCCTTCCACCCTCCTCCCCCTCAATCCCCATCCTCTTCCCTTTTTTTTTTTTTTTTTGTAGTTTATGGTATTTCTTTTTCCACCCAACAGCTCTCCCTTTCAGTCCAACAAATGGTTCTTTTTCTTATAATTATAAACATAACACAAAACAACAGAAATAAATAGGCCACAATTATGAGAGTTATATGGCTTAGCGTACATTCCCAATGTCCAGTCCATATGTATTTGGCACCTGACTTTAACATTCTACTATCTAGCCATCTCCATGAGTTTAAAGTTCTATATCTAACTCAGCTTTCATACTAACTTGCCTCACAATTTTAAAAATATCTTCTTAGATCCAGAACACCCTCTTGATTCCTAAACAACTCAAAATTTAACTATGAGGCTCTAGCTGACTATTCTTCAACCACCTCAGAGACCTGAGAGGGATAAATATATCTGATTATATAGGAAGTGCAGGGCCTGCAGCTTCCAAAACTAAGAAATGACATACCAGTGACTGCCTGGACAGTTCCCAATTCTCTCCATAAATTACAGCATCAATCTTCAGGCATTTGGCCCCGTTTCTCTGACAGACATTGATTGTAGAGCAGGAATTATGAAGGACTTACCTACCCTGTCTTGGCAGAGCTAGGCTGCCGACTTATCTGCTTCCAAGTTTTGTCCTTTTTGGACAGCAGTCTGTCTACAGTTAAAGCAAGGGGTATTTCTTGCCACGAGAAAGGCTTACCACTAATTCAATCATCTCCCACTGGAGATTCTTTGATGCTCATCTTCTACTTGGAGGAGAATAGGGGGTTCTGTCAGGAGCTGACATGTCTCGATATCAAAAAATCTTAAGTTAAGAAAACATCTTTGAATGCCATATTCTGCAGATCTCTTGAGGTTTTTGAAGATGCCCTATCTATCTTTTATGTTTAGATAAGCAAATATTGCTTGTCTGTTAGCAACTTGATTTCTGAGTAGCTTAGAAAATAACTGTGATAGACTGTCATAGTAACTAACAAAATGACACGTTTTCATGACTATTAGTTTCCGTTTCTTAATTACCCTAAACAGTTTATGACGGTTGGTAGCAAGAGGCGAAAACTTTACATTTCATTTTTAAGCATTACTAGGAACAATACCTTTAAGAAGTGTTACCCTTAATTTTGTATCAATATACAAAGATCATTACCGATGAAGCCCAATACAATCTTAATTTTACATCACTATACAAGGGTCAATACCATTGTGGCCAAATATAATCTTAATTTTGTATCAATATACAAAGATCAATGCCGATGTAGCCCAATACAATCTTAATTTTGCATTAATACACAATGATCAATGCCAATTTAGCTAAATATAATATTAATTTTCTATCAGTATACAAAGGTATAAGGTCATATTCAATAATCTGTCCTTTTTTCTTGATCTTTCCTATACTATGTCTATGTCCCATTTTTCTCAAGTCTGTTCACTCCTACATAGGAGAGAAAGAAGGATACAGAAAAGAAAAAGAGAGAAGTCCCTGGGTCTAACCTCCAAAACCCATTTAACAAGACCATTTAACAGCTTGTAGTCTTTTCCCCTAAATAACAAAATTTTCTATTATCCATCAAATAACCAAAGGGGTGGGGAACACCCTCCCCGCCTTCTGGGGCTGGGACGTTGTTCTCTTAAAATGACTTCCTGCTGATTTGGGACATAGTAAACCTGTTTGGGGCCCAAATAAGAATGGAAAAATGTTTAAAAATGTTAATAGAATCATTTGATGTTCAGTCCTTTTGTGCTCAGCTATTTAGATGTCCTAAGAAGTTCATAGACAGAAGCTGATCTTCAGAGCTTTACTGAAGTTCTGGCTGGAGCAGTCTGTGGAGCTGAACGATCTTAGCGAGTTTGAGTTGTTGTGGTTGTAGACTTTTGAGGAAACAGCTATTGAGGAAGTCTGCAAGGCTGGATCATCTGGGCCACTCGTCTTCTTTGGTGTCTGATCTGTTTTCTGCTGAGGTTTCCGTTGTCCAGTTGTCCCTGGATTCCTTGAATGGATGCTTTAAATCTCCTGGAACGATAAGAACAGAGCCCTGCCCTAATCCTAACTCTGGGACAATTACCTTTTTTTTTTGGGGGGGGGGTCAGGTAATATTTTTCCTGGAGCAAATTTGATTTTTTGACAATATATAAAGTATTACCTTTCAATCCAGATTAAAGAAGGAATTATTTTGATATTTTGGAGCTAAACAAACCTTTAGTGTATATATTTTGAGACCTCAAAGGACAATTTGTTTGAATTGCAGCCTGACTTATGTAAGTAGCTTTTAAACTTAAATCCTTCCAAATCCTATGTGCCTGTCTCTGCATTCTAAGTTTTGGGATCAAAGACATGTGGTTCCCAACTGATGGGATTAAAGATGTGCTCCTCTACCCCTGGATCAAAGTTTTTCTCTGTTTAAAGCTTGTTTTGTATCAGGCTGACCTTGAGCTCTGAGATCTGCCTGTTTCTGTCTCTAGTGTGTTGGGATTAAGGGTGTATTCTTCTCCAATGATGGGACTAAGGGTGTGCACCATCACCACCCTGTTTATTGTAAGTCTAGAATTTATAAGACAACTAACTCTATAGTGAACCTCCTGTCTCTGCTGGAGGTAAAGGCATGGGCTAACACCATGCATTATTTTACCTTAGCTCTAAGTTTTTTCAACTCTTGGAGGTTTGTAAAACCAGGTTGAACAGCTGTCACCTTTAATTTATTTACAGTGTTTTAAACCTGTTACCTGCTTTTTAGTGCCAAACCATGGAAATATCCTATACATCTACAAAAAAAAAAAAAAAAAAAAAAAAACTTTTAAACTACTATCAATTTTGTGTAATTTAGGCCATTTTCCTTTCATGCCAGTAAGGCAATTATACCTTTGGTAAATTTTAGTTTGAAAATTTTATATTGTATTTTTATTATATTTTTAAGCTTATTAACTCTTTTCTTAAAAAAGTATTATTTACTTCTAGAACATAGTTTCCTCCCTCCTCGCCTCCTGGCCCCTCCCGTCCTCTCTCCTTCTCTCCTTCTCTCCTTCCCTCCCTCCCTCCCTCCTTGTTCCTCTACTTGGTACTCTCTTCTCCTCAGATGAGGTGGGCCCTCACATATGATACTCCCTCAGATCTTGCGTCATGTGAGGGCCAAGAGCTTCCACTTGTACTGGAGCTTGGTAAGGCACACCATCTAGGGTGTGGTGTTCCAATAACCTGCAGCAGACTCCATGACTCACTTGTGGGTAGAATTTTTCCTAGGATAGATATGCTAGGATCCTATCTATTTGGGTGTGTGGGTTGTAGGATAGTTATCCTCTGATGTATGGTAAATATCCATTTATAAGGGAATACATACCATGTTTATCTTTCTGGGACTGCGTCAGCTCACTTAGGAAGAGCTTTTCTAGTTCCATCCATTTGGTTTTGAATTGCATGATTTCCTTGTTTCTGATAGCTGTGTAGTATTCCATTGTGTAAATGTACCACAGTTTTTTTATCCATTCTTCAGTTGAAGGACATCTAGGTTGTTTCCAGTTTCTGGCTATTACAAATAAAGCTACTTTGAACATTGTTGAGGCAATGTCCTTGTGGTTTCGTTTAGAATCTTTTGGATATATGCCCAAGAGGGGTATGGCTGGGTCTTGTGGTAGATTTATTCCCAATTTTCTAAGATATCTCCAGATTGATTTCCAAAGTGGTTGCACAAGTTTGCAGTCCCACCAGCAACGGGGGAGTGTTCCCCTTTCTCCACATCCTCGCCAGCATGTGCTATCATTTGAGTTTTTGTCTGACAGGTGTGAGATGGAATCTCAGAGTTCTTTTAAGTTGCATTTCCCTGATGACCAAAGATGTTGAACATTTCCTCAAATACCTCTCAGCCTTTAGAGATTCCTCTTCTGTGAATTCTCGGTTTAGCTCTGTAACCCATTTATTGATGGGGTTATTTGATTTTTTGGTGTTTAATTTCTTCAGTTCTTTATATATTTTGGATATTAGCCCTCTGTCAGATGTTGGGTTGGTGAAGATCCTTTCCCAGTCTGTAGGCTGCAGTTTTGTCCTAAGGACAGTGACCTTTGCCTTACAGAAGCTTTTTAATTTTATAAGGTCCCATTTATTGATTGTTTGTTTAGTGCCTGAGCTATTGGTGTTCTATTCAGGAAGTTGCTACCAGTGCCAATGAGTTCAAGGCTTTTCCCTACTTTCTCTTCCATTAATGTTAGTGTGTCTGGATTTATGTTGAGGTCCTTGATCCACTTAGACTTAAGTTTTGTACAGGGTGATAAGTATGGATCTATTTGCATTCTTCTACATGTTGACATCCAGTTAGACCAGCACCATTTATTGAAGATGCTTTCCTTTTTCCATTGTATGTTTTTGGCTTCTTTATCAAAAATTAAGTGGGTTCATTTCTGGGTCTTCAATTCGATTCCATTGGTCAACTGGTCTGCTTCTATCCCAGAACCATGCTGTTTTTATTAGTATTGCCCTGTAGTACAGCTTGAAATCCAGAATGGTGATACCTCCAGATGTTCTGTTATTGTACATGATGGATTTAGCTATTCTGAGTATTTTGTTATTCCATATGAAGCTGAGAATTGTTTTTTCCAGATCTGTAAAAAATTGAGTTGGTATTTAGAAAGGAATCACATTGAATCTGTATATGGCTTTTGGTAAGATTGCCATTTTTATTACATTGATCCTACCTATCCATGAACAAGGGAGATCTTTCCATCTTCTGATATCTTCTTCAATTTCTTTCTTCAGGGACTTGAAGTTCTTATCATACAGGTCTTTCACTTGCTTGGTTAGAGTTACCCCCAGGTATTTTATATTATTTGTGGCTATTGTGAAGGGTGCTGATTCCCTTATTTCTTTCTCAGCCCATTTATCTTTTGTGTAAAGAAGGGCTACTGATTTTTTTGAATTGATTTTGTATCTGGCCACCTTGCTGAAGGAGTTTATCAGCTGTAGAAGTTCTCTGGTGGAATTTTTGGGGTTACTGATGTATACTATCATATCATCTGCAAATAGTGATACTTTGGCTTCTTCCTTTCCAATTTGTATCCCTTTGATCTCTTTTAGTTGTCTTATTGCTCTAGCTAAAACTTCAAGTACTATGTTGAAGACATATGGAGAGAGTGGGCAGCCTTGTCCCTGATTTTAGAGGAAATGCTTTAAGTTTCTCTCCATTTAGTTTGATGTTGGCTATTGGCTTGCTGTAAATTGCCTTTATTATGTTTAAATATGGTCCTTGTATGCCTGATCTCTCTAAGACTTTTATCATGAAAGGGTGCTGTATTTTGTCGAAAGCTTTTTCAGCATCCAATGAGATGATCATGTGGTTCTTTTCTTTCAGCTTGTGTATATGGTGGATTACATTTATGGATTTTCTAATGTTGAACCACCCCTGCATCCCTGGGATGAAGCCTACTTGATCATGGTGTATGATACTTTTGATGTGATCTTGGATCCGGTTTGC
>CAJQZJ010032401.1:1059956-1121757 GCA_907164525.1 Lophiomys imhausi
GAGAGGAGGGTGGCTGCTGCTCTCCTCAACTGCTTGTGACCCAATTGGACCAATATAGAGGGGATTGGAGTGGGGAGAGGGCTATCCTCTGAGGACCTGGGAGCTGACAGGTCTCCTCAGAAAGGCAGGTAGAGCTGTGGTTGGGTCTGTGTTCTCCTCTCACTGACCCAGTCTTTGTGGCTCCCCAGCTAGGCTGACTATGCAGGCAGGGAGCTCCATCCACAACCGATGCTGGCCTCAGTGCACCTGTTGCTGACTGCCTCAGACACTTGGGTGCTAGGGCGAGTGACCCACCAGCCCCAGTATTTGTGGAGAACACACAGTCACGGGCTCTGTTTGCAGGCAGTCTTGGCTCCTAATTGCTTTGCTGTGACTGGGTTAGGTCTCTGCCTCTCCGCTGCAGTGCACACTGGAGCACAATGGTTTTAATCCAAACATATAAGTAATCATATTACCTGAAATTTACTTCACACACATACCAAGTTTTAGAACTGAGATTATGCAGAATAGAAAATGCAAACTCTATATATTTCTACTTGTATTTTCTTTATTCTTGTTACATCTTAATATGTTACTAGAGATAGGTAAGAAGCAAAAGGATGAAAAAACATGTACACTACAAACTCTCATCAGAAGGAGACTGGAGTGATTCCCCAAATACTAAACAAAATTCATCTTGTATCTACTAATATTAGCAGGGTCATTGTTAATTATAAAATGTTAACCACCAAAAAGGTATAATAACCCCACGTGAATTATATATGAATAATCGTATATAAATCTGACAATAGATCCAGTAAAAGAAGTAGATTAATTCACTGTTATACCTGGATAAATCCATGTTCCTCTTCATTATAGATATAACCAATCCTACCAACAAACTCAGCTAACTAACATCTAAAAACCATCTAAACTTGACAACACAATTCACATTTTCTTTTTCAAAGTGACCATGAAGAAATCACTAAGATAGAATATGGTGTGGATCATAAAATAAAGTCTAACAAGTTTAAAAAACATTAAATCCTAGAAAATACAATTCTGGCCACAGCAAGATTAAGCTGGAAATTACTCTGTAAGATATTTAGAAAATCCTCCAAGTATATTGAAGTTAAATAATAAATTTCCACATAACTCATGAATCAAAATGAAGTTATAAGGATACATTTTATATGTTTGAAATTAAGGAAAGACTATACTACATATCAAAATGCTTAGAGGGAAAGCAATAGTTTTAAATGTATTTATTAAGAAAATGGATACAAATACATAATCTAAGATTACATTTCATAATTATAAAAATTCAAACTGCAATCACAAAAGTGGAATGAAGAAAATAGTACAGATTCCAAGTACAATGGATCAAGTTTTACTTTCCAGAAAATGCTTCAGATGCCAGAAAGTGAATAACAAAAGGTAAAACAACTCAACAAGAAATAAAGTATTTCCAAATATATGTACTAGTAATTAAAAATATTAAGTGGAACTGTCTAATAAAGATATTAGGAAAATTTAAAAATCACTAGTCTTGTGGCAAAGCAAATGAGGCATGGCCATGTCAGGAGGTAACAGTATTAAACTCCAAACCTCAAATGTTGGTGAAGAATTAAGCCATGGAAGTTTCTGCACTGATGGAGCATAAGCCATCATACAAACCAAGCTGGCAATGCTTGGTAAAGTGGAAAACCAATGCCAGCCATAATAGAAACCAAACTGACAATGTCTGGTAAAGAGAAAAACCAACGTTACATTCAAGGAGATACTGGAAGGAAATGCTTACAAATGCACATAAGTAAATATGGAAACCATTGGGAAAAAATTGAAAAAAGGGAAAACATTCGTAAATAATGAAGTTCCAATCATTTTAAAAGTTGCATACAGCCTAAGTATCCATTAGTAAGAAAATACATCAGTATATTGTGAAGTTCCCACTCTATTTGTCAGTAAAGGTAATAAATTTTTGTTTCATATAACAAAAAGGTAAAGTTCAGGAAAGAAGAACAAGAGACAGGAAGGGCAGAAAGACAAGACATGGTAGTGTTTTTAGAAATATTAAAACATGAAAGCCAACACTCTAATAATTTAAAGTGTGTAAAGCAATGCTCAACTGCTCCATGTTGCGCAAAGTATTCAGACATGAGACACAGCTACAGGGAAATACATGAGCTATAAAGTCAGACTCCCTATAATTTGGGAAAGAGAGAGGCAGTGGGAATGTGGCCTGGGAGGGAACATGGTAGGTTTAAACTGCATTTTTAAAGTTTTCTTAAATTCAATAATAAAAAGAAACATGTAATATATGCTTCTTTATTTTTTTAATCTGTCTTACATATTCTTATGAATTTAACTAAAGAGAGACAAAGTCATGTGCTTGGAATAAATAAAGCAGAATTGTATGGGAGCTTTAAGTTGTAGAGAGAGTCTTAAGTTGCCCACTATGAGCACTGTAGGAACAAGTAGACTGAGCTTGAGACCATAGATGGTGGGGGTGACAATTTGACTACCTGATAGCTGTCTCCCAAAGGACTGAACAACCTAAAGAGGGACAGTAAAAGTGGCACAGCATTAAAATTTTGTCTCATAATGTAGTAAAAAAAGATGAAACCAATAATGTTATACTAATAAGGAAATTGAAGGTCTTTTTGACTGAGTTGGGAACCCATTTAAAGAGAAAGATGTGGTTTAGTGGCATATGAGTGAAGTATTCCACTAAAATGATGAGAATGTCAAAGTGCAAGTATGAGACAAGTGGGTGGCTGAAAGTGGCTGGCACCTGGTGATAAGGAAACTATGCATGAAGAGTGCTACATAGGAATTTTCCATGGAAACTAAATCATCTAATTATTTAAAGGAATAACAATCAGAACTTGGGGACCAGGGGGGACACTGTGCCTGTAAAAAAAAAAGTTTGCAGAGAACAGAAGCTTGGCCAATAAATACAATAAATGTGAACAGAAGTATAACATAGGTATGCATCTGAAATCATAAACAAGATCACAGCAATGTTGGGGGCCTCTTTCAGGACTTAGAAAATGAGAACCTCACTCTAGTTTCTGTAGTGTCAACTTTTATGCTCTTTGAGGACATAAGAGGACAGGTCCTTATAAGACAGAAAAAAAGGAAAACACTCACCAAGAAAGTGAAAGGAAGAAATACTCATGAACTTGATATAATAATTTGAATATTGAGATCAGGAGAAGTTTATTGCCAACCAAGCCTATAGCAAAATAGGATGGTATGGTAAGCAAGGATAAATGGCAGGGAGCCTGTGCTTTTGGGTGGTGTATCAAAGAGACATGTATGTTAGGGACTGGGGTATCACCTGCTCTCCAAACTGGTTCCATTTTGTTCTATCAATCTGCAACAGAGAAGGCATCTAAGGAATGGTAAATGCAAGCTTCATTTAATCTCCATCTCTTCTTTGAACCATTTAGTTATATATTCACCTTCTACCATTCTACCAATCTTGAAAAGAATAGGGCTAGGAAGTGTGATTCACTTTTAGAGTGTGTGGCTACCATGCACAAGGCCTAGGGTTCAAGCACTACCACTGTAAAAAGAAAAAAACAAAACAAAACAAATGATCCAAGATGGCACATCTATAGAGCATGGAATCTGAGTACTGAGTGAATGAGGTTAGGCACTGTGGAGCAAACATGAGGTCCCACAGCTGACCATGAAACACAGTATATAAATTTCAATGCTGAACACTGAGACTGGTTACCATACGAAAGAGTGCACACAGGCCCCAGGTACACCACCCTGAGATTAGCTACCTCAGACTGCTAAGCCCATCATGAGCAGATCCAGCCTACGAGTGGGTCTAGCCTATTGCTCCAGCCACAGGTGAGTGGCCCTGCCTATCTCCCTGAGGTCCAATCTCCACATGGACCTGTCCACCTAACTGGGAAGAACAGCCAGACCACAAGAGTGCAAAGTGATCTATCCATCATCTGGAAGTGAACACAAGGATCACAGGATAAACCAGCATCCAGAACAGGGGACTTTCCTGATCCCCAAGGTCACTTGGCATCAGAAACAACCAGACAACACTAGGGTCAACCAGATGACTACAGACCACAAAAGAACATGGTTTGTTTGTTTGTTTGTTTATTTTTTTAAGTATTCTGTTCAGGAAGTTGTCACCTGTGTCAATGAGTTCAAGGGTTTTCCCCACTTTCTCTTCTAGTAGATTTAATGTGTCTGGTCTTATGTAAAGGTCTTTGATCCACTTGGACTTAAGTTTGGACAAGGTGATGAGTATGGGTCTAATTTCATTCTTTTACATGTGGACATTCAGTTGGACCAGCACCATTTGCTAAAGATTCTGTCCTTTTTCCATTGTACGGTTTTGGCTTCTTTATCAAAAATTAGGTGACCATAAGTGTGTGGGTTCATTTCTGGGTATTCAATATGATTCCATTGATCCATTGGTCTGTTTCTATACCAGTACCATGCTCTTTTTATTACTATTGCTCTGTAGTACAGCTTGAAATCTGGGATGGGGATAACCCCAGATGTTTTTTGTTTTGTTTTTTTATTGTACAGGATTGATTTACCTATTCTGGGTTTTTTGTTGTTCCATATGAAACTAAGAATAGCTTTTTCCAGGTCTAAAAAGAATTGTGTTGGTATTTTGATAGGAATTGCATTGAATCTGTATATTGCTTTTGGTAGGATGCCCATTTTTATTATGTTAATCCTACCTATCCATGAGCATGGGAGAACTTTACATCTACTGATGGCCTCTTCAATTTCTTTCTTCAAGGGCTTGAAGTTCTTGTTGTACAGGTCCTTTACTTGCTTGCTTAGAGTTAACCCCAGGTATTTTATATTGTTTGTGGCTATTGTGAAGGGAGTTGTTTCCCTGATTTCTTTCTCAGCCCATTTATTTGTTGTATAAAGAATGGCTTCTGATTTTTTAAATTAATTTTGTATCCAGCCACCTTGCTTAAGGTGTTTATCAGCTGTAAGAGTTCTAGCTCAGAACCTAAGACCAACAATCAATAAATGGGACCTCATGAAACTGAAAAGCTTCTTCTGTAAGGCAAAAGACACTGTCATTTGAACAAAACGGCTACCTACAGATTGAGAAAAAATCTTCACCAACCCCACATCTGACAGAGGGCTAATACCCAAAATTTGCAAAGAACTCAAGAAACTAAATGCCAAGAAACCAAATAATCCAATCAAAAAATGGGGAAAAGAGCTAAACAGGGAATTTACAAAGGAAGAATTCCTAAAGGCTGAGAGACACTTGAAGAAATGCTCAACATCCTTAATCATCAGAGAAATGAAACTCAAGATGACTCTGAGATTCCATCTCACACCTGTCAGAATGGCTAAGATCAAAAGCTCAAATGACAGCACATGCTGGGAAGGGTGTGGAGAAAGGGGAACCCTACTCCATTGCTGGTGGGAGTGCAGGCTTGTACAACCACTATGGAGGTCAGTCTGGCGATATCTTAGAAAACTTGGAATAGCTCTGCCTTGGGACCCAGCCATACCACTTCTGGGTATACATCCAAATGACTCCACACTGAATCACAAGGAAGTTTCCTCATCTATGTTCATAGCAGCCTTATTTGTAATAGCTAGAAACTGGAAACAACCTAGATGTCCCTCAACCAAAGAATGGATTAAAAAACTGTGGTACATCTACACAATGGAATACTACTCAGCTATCAGAAACAATGAAATTATGCAATTTGCAGCCAAATGGATGGAACTAGAGAAGTTCATCCTGAGAGAACTAACCCACACTCAGAAGGATGCACATGGCATCTATTCACTTATAGTTAGATTTTAGTTATATAGTACATGATATTGATACTACAACCAATGCACCAAAGTGACTGTGGACATAGACTTTTCCTTTTTTTCCCTGTCAATGAGACACTTTTCCCTAGTGGTACTGCCTTGTGCCCCCCTCCCCCAGTGTATGAGGAGGCTCTTGGCCTTCATATGACTGCTGAACTGGGGCAGGGGACTGTTATGTAGGGACACTCCACTCCAGAGGAGTGGGATGGAAGGGTTAGGGGGTAGAGTGTGGGAGGTCGGGACTGGGAGGAGTGGAAAGGGGACACTATGATGGAGATGTAACCTGAAGCAATAAATAAATAAATTTTTTAAAAAAGTAATATAGAATCTCCAGAACATAGCTATAATGAATGCTACAGAAAGCCCTGGAAATCCTAACACAGCTAAAACACAGGAAAATGACCTTAATCCTATGCTTATGAAAATGATAGAAGCTTTAAGGGAGGGAAACAAGTCCCTCACAGAACAACAACAAAATACAGCAACACAGGTGATAGAAATTAACAAAGCCCTTAGAGAAATGAAAGATATATACAAACAAGAGAAGGAAATGAGTAAAATGTTTCAAGACCTGAAAAGGGCAGTTGAAGAAATAAAGAAAGCACAAGCTGAGACATCTTGGGACTTGAATACCTTGGAAAAAGAAAAGGAACTACAGACACAAGCATCATCAACAGAACTCAAGAGATGGAAGAAAGAATCTCAGGCACAGAGGATAAAACTGAAGAAATTGATACATCTGTCCAAGAAAATATTAAGCCCAAAAAAGTTCTGGCACAAAACCTTCAGGAAATCAAGGACACTATGAAAACATAAAACTTAAGAATAATAGGAATTGAAGAAAGAGAAGACTCTCAGCTCCAAGAACCAGAAAACATCTTTAACAAAATCATAGAAGAAAATGTCCCAAACCTAAAGAAAAAGATACCTATAATCATACAAGAAGTCTACAGTACTCCAAATAGATTACACCAGAAAAGAAAATCCTCCTGCCACATAAATCAAATTAAAGTAGGAAAACACTAAATGTACAGAACAAAGAAATAATATCAAAAGTTGCAAGAGAAAAGGGCCAAGTAACATATACTGGCAGACCTATCAGAATAACCCCTGACTTCTCATCAGAGACCCTAAAAGCCAGAAGGACCTGGACAGACAACTTGCAGACCCTAAAACACCACAGATGCCAGGCCAGCATACTATACCTAGCAAAATGTCAATAAACGTATATGGAGAAAACAAGATATTCCATGACAAAACTAAATTCAAACAATATGTATGCACAAATCCTGCCCTGCAGAAGATACTAGCAGGAGAACTCCAACACAATAAGTTAACTACACCCAAGAAAACACAGGAAGCAAATAACCCCAAGGCAGCAAAATAAAAAGAAGAGAAGTTCACTCACACACTACTGCCACCAAAATCAAGATGGCAGGAAGTAACAATCACTGGTCATTAATATCACTCAACATCAATGGACTCAATTCTGCAATAAAAAGACATAGGCTAACAGAATGGACACAAAAACAGAATCCAGAATTCTTCTGCTTACAAGAAACACACTCAAAAAAAAAAAAAAGAAGAAAAAAGAAAGAAAGAAAGATAGGCATTATCTCAAAATAAAGGGCTGGAAAAAGATTTACCAAGCAAATGGACCCAAGAAGCAAGCTGGAGTAGCCATTCTAGCATCCAATAAATAGACTTTCAACCAATGTTAATCAAAAGACATAGGAAAGGACACTTGATATTAATCAAAGGAAATATCCATCAAGATGACATCTCAATCCTGAATATATATGTCACAAATGTAAGGGCATCCAGATTTGTAAAAGGAACACTACTAAAACTCAAATCCCACATTGAACCCCACACAATAATAGTGAGAGACTTCAACACACCACTCTCACCACTGGACATATCAACAATGCAGAAACCAAACAAAGCAATAATGACACTAACAGATGCCATGAAGCGAACCTAACTGATATCTACAGAACATTTCACTCAAACACAAAAGAATGTACTTTCTTCTTAGCACCTCAAGGAACCTTCTCCAAAATCGACCATATAGTTGGTCACAAAGCAAGCCTCAACAAATACAAGAAAATTGAAATTACTACTTGCAATTCATTAGACCATCATGGAATGAAGCTAGACTTCACCAATAACAGAAACAACAGAAAGCCTGTAAACTCAAGGAAAATGAGCAACTATCTACTCAATAACCACTGGGTAAGGGAAGAAATAAAAAACAAAATTAAAAGAGAATGAAGGTACAAAAAATCCAAACTTATGGGACACATTGAAAGAAGGGCTAAGAGGAAAGTTCATAGCACTAAGTGCCTTCAAAAAGAAACTGGGGAGTTCCCATACGAGGGACCTAAAAGCACACCTCAAAGGTCTAGAACAAGAAAGAATCAAACACATCTAAAAAGGGTAGATGGCAGGATGTAATCAAACTCAGAGCTGAAATCAATATATCATAAACAAAGAAAATAGAAAGTATCAATGAAACCAAAAAACAACAAATAGACCAACCCTTAGCCAAACTAACTAAAAGGCAGAGGGAAAATATCCAAATCAACAAATTCAGAAATGAAAAGGAGGAAATAACTACAGACACCGAAGAAATCCAAAGAATCATTAGGTCTTAGTTCAAAAAACTATATTCCACAAAACTGGAAAACCTAAGTGAAATGGACAATTTTCTTGATAGATTCCATGTACCAAGGTTAAATCAAGAACAGGTAATCAAATCAAACTGTCCTATAACCCTTAAGGAAACAAGAAGTCATTAGAAATCTTCCATCCAAAAAAAGCCCAGGGACAGATGGTTTCAGAACAGAATTCTACCAGACCTTCAAAGAAGAGCTAATACTAATACTCTTCAAACTCTTCCACAAAATAGAAACAGAAGGAATACTGCCAAACTCATTCTATGAGGCCACAGTCATCCTGATACCTAAACAACACAAAGACCCAACAAAGAAAGAGAATTTCAGGCCAATTTCCCTTATGAACATCAATGCAAAATTACTCAGTACTATACTTGCAAACCAGATCCAAGAACACATCAAAAGAATCATATACCATGATCAAGTAGGCTTCATCCCAGGGATGCAGGGGTGGTCCAACATATGAAAATCCATCAATGAAATCGACCACATAAACAAGCTAAAAGAAAAAAAAACACATGATTATCTCATTGGACGCTGAAAAAAAAAAAGCATTTGACAAACTCCAACACTCCTTCATGTTAGAAATCTTGGAGAGATCAGGCATACAGGGACCATACTTAAACACAATAAAGGCAATTTACAGCAAGCCAATAGCCAACATCAAACTAAATGGAGAGAAACTTAAAGCATTTCTTCTAAAATCAGGGACAAGGAAAAGCTGCCCACTCTCTGCACATGTCTTCAACATAGTACTTGAAGTTTAAGCTAGAACAATAAGACAACAATAAAGGAGATCAAGGGTATACAACTTGGAAAAGAAGAAATCAAAGAACCACTAATCACACATGATATGATAGTATACATGAGTGACCCCAAAACTTTGATCAGAGAACTCTTACAACTGATAAACTCCTTCAGCCAGGTGAATGGAAACAAAATTAATTCTAAAAAATCAGTAGCCCTTCTTTACACAAAAGATAAATGGGCTGAGAAAGAAATTAGGGGAAAAAAACCTTCACAGTAGCCACAAATAATATAAAATACCTGGGGGTAACTCTAACCAAGCAAGTGATAGACCTGTACAATATGAACTTCAAGTCACTGAAGAAAGAAATTGAATAAGATATCAGAAGATGGAAAGATCTCCCATGCTCATGGATAGGTAGGATTAAAATAATAAAAATGGCCATCCTACCAAAAGCAATACACATATTCAATGCAATTCCTATCAAAATGCAAACACAATAATTTACAAACCTTGAATAAATGATTCTCAACTTCATATGGAAAAACAAAAAAACTCATAGCTAAATCAATTCTGTATAGTAAAAGAACATCTGGAGATATTACCATTTCTGATTTCTAGCTGTACTACTGAGCAATAGTAATAAAAAACAGCATGGTACTAGCATAGAAACAGACCAGTGGACCAATAGAACCAAACTGAAGACCCAAAAATAAACAAACACACCTATGGTCACTTAATTTTTTAAAAAGAAGCTAATACCATACAATGGAAAAAGGAAGGCATCTTCAACAAATGGTGCTGCTCTAACTGGATGTCAATAGGTAAAAGAATGCAAATAGAGCTGTATTTATCACAATGCACAAAACTTAAGTCCAAGTGGATCAAAGACCTCAACACAAATCCAGACACCCTAATCTAATAAAAAAGAAACTGGGGAAAAGCCTTGAACTCATTGGCACAGGTGACAACTTCCTGAACAGAACACCAATACTCAGGCTCTAAGTCCAACAATCGATAAATGGGACCTCATGAAACTGAAAAGCTTCTGTAAGGCAAAGGACATTGTCATTAGAACAAAATGGGAGTCTACAGATTGGGAAAGTATCTTCACCAACCCCACAACCAATAAATGGTTAATACCCAAATTATATAAGAACCCAAATTAAATACCAAGAAACCAAGTAATCCAATCAAACAATGGGATGCAGAGCTAAACAGAGAATTCACAAAAGAGGACTATCTGAAGGATGAGAGGCACTTGAAGAAATGTTCAATATCCTTGGTCATCAGGGAAATGTACCTCAAAACGACTCTGAGATTCCATCTCACACCAGTCAAGAATAGCTAAGATCAAAAACTCAAAAGGTAGCACTTACTGGAGAGGATGTGGAGAAAGAGGAACACTCCTCCATTGCTGGTGGGCATGCAAACTTCTACAACCACTTTGGAAACCAATCTGGTGACAATCTTAGAAAACTGAGAATAGTTCTGTCCCAAGACCCAGTCAATCCCTCCTGGGCATATATCCAAAGGATTCTTCACCAAACCACAAGGACATCACCTCAACAGTGTTCACAGCAACTTCATTCATAATAGCCAGAAACTGGAAACAACCCAGATGTCCTTCCACCAAAGAATGGATAAACAAACAAACAAACAAAAAACCCATGGTACATTTACACAATGGAATACTACATGGCTGTCAGAAACAAGGAAATCATGCAATTTGCAACTAAATAGATGGAACTAGAAAAGCTCATGCTAAGTGAGCTGACTCAAACACAGAAAGACATACATGGTATTCACTCTCTTATAACTGGATATTAACCATATTGCATAGGACAACCATCCTATGCCCCACAGATCCAAACATACAGGAACTATTAACTATTACTCCATCCAGCAGAGAGTCATGGAATCTTTTGCATGTTAGTGGAACACCTTACCCTAGATGGCTGCTATATGAAGCCCCAGGACAAGAGGTAGCTCTTAGCTCTCATGTGACTGATGAACTTTGAGATGTGGGGCCCATCTCATCTCAGGAGAAGAAGGAGAGATAAGGAAGAGGAAGGGAGGAAAGGAGGGAGAGAGGGACCAGGAGATTAGGTGGAAGTGGAATGTGATTGTGATGTAACTTGAAAAAATTTATTAATTAAAAAATGGTTAATTACACATGAAAAATATAATAAGAATAAAAAAATAGTATTTTCAAATGATAATTTACCAAAGGCATACTTGCCTTGCTTGCATGAGGTGAAAAATGGTCTTAATTTCATTTAAGAATGTTAGACTATAGGTTGCCACATAGCTCACACCCTCTTGGATATCAGCTTCTAAGTTTTCTTCTTATATATCAAGGATATTATTTTTGTTTGATATTAAAAATGCAGTTAAGAGATTTAAACTGTTGTAAGTAAATTAAGGGTTACTACAGTTCAAACTGGTTTTCTAAATCTTAAGAGTTGAAGTAATTTGGAGCTAAGATAAAATATTTGAGCAGGACAGTGTTAGCCCATGTCTTTAATCACAGCAGAAACAGGAGGATCAATAGAGTTAGTTGTCTTCTAAATTCTAGAGTTAAACAATGAACAGGGTTCACACCTTTAATCCCAACACTTGAGAGGGATACATATTTAATCTCAACATACTGGAGACAGAAGCATGAAGATCTCTGAGTTCAAGGCCACCCTGACACAGAGCAAGTTCTAAATAGAGGAAAACTTAGATCCAGGGTTGGTGGTGCACACCTTTGATCACAAACTTCAGAGGCAGAGGCAGGCACATAAGATATATTTATCACTCTCAGGTCTCTGAGGTGGTTGAAGAATAGATAGCTAGAGTCTCATAGTTAAATTTTGAGTTGTTTAGGAATCAAGAGGGTGTTCTGGATCTAAGAAGATGTTTTTAGACGAGATCGGGCGCATTCAGGGTGGTATGGCCGTAGACAGAAGATGTTTTTAAAATTGTGATGCAAGTTAGTATGAAAGCTGAGTTAGATATAGAACTTTAAACTCATGGAGATGGTTAGATAGTAGAATGTTAAAATCAGGTGCCAAACACGTATGGACTGGACATTGGGAATGTATGCTAAGCCATATAACTCTCATAATTGTGGCATATTTATTTCTGTTGTTTTGTATTGTATTTATTGTTATAAGAGAAAGAGCCATTTGTTTGACTGAAAGGGGGAGCTGTTGGGGGGAAAAGATATACCTTAAACTAAAAAAAAAAGGTAGAGTATGGGAAAAAAGGGTAGAGGATGGGGGGGTTGAGGGGGAAGAGGGTGGAAGGGTGGGACAGGAGGGGGGAGTAGGGAGGGGATTGTGATTGAGATGTAACTTGAAGAAGTAAAAAATAAATTATTTTTTAAAGCCGCTTTCAAAAGGCAAGCTGAATTCAATGAATGTCTTTTGTGATCTCAAAATATATACACTTAAAGGTATATTTAGTTTCAAAATTTCAAAAGAATTTTTTTATGTTTATTACTTCCATTTACATTTCCATCACAGTTCCACCCCTCTGCCCCTCCCGAAACCATCTTCTTACCCTTCTACCTTCTTCCCCTTTTCCTACCTATCCAATTCCTCCAGTGTGGGGTGCTCTACATATTAGCCCCCTTCAGTTCAGCAGCCATATGAAGGCTAAGAGCTTCCTCTTGTACTGGGGGCCTACATGGTAGCTCCACTACGGCAACGTGTTCCACTAACAGTTAACAAAGTCTATGTTCCTGTTCCTTTCAGTCTGTTGGTTGTAGGATAGTTATCCTGTACTGTATGGCTAAAATCAAGTTATAAGTGAATACTAGCCATGTGTCTCTTTCTGAGTCTGGGTTAGTTCACTCAGGATGAGCTTTTCTAGTTCCATCCATTTGGCTGCAAATTCCATGATTTCCTTGTTTCTGATGGCTGAATAGTATTCCATTGTGTAAATGTACCACAGTTTTATTTTTAATACATTCTTCAGTTGAGGGACATCTGTGTTGTTTCCAGTTTCCAGCTATTATAAATAAAGCTGCTATGAACATAGTTGAGGAGATGTCCTTGTGGACTGGTGAGGAATCATTTGGATGTATTCCCAGGAGTAAGTAGTATGGCTGGATCTTGAGGTAGAGCTATTCTAAGTTTTCTAAGGTATCGCCAGACTGATTTCCATAGTGGTTGTACAAGTTTGCACTCTCAACCAGCAATGGAGGAGTGTTTCCCTTTCTCCACAACCTTGCCAGAAAGTGCTGTCATTTGAGATTTTAATCTTAGCCATTCTCACAGGTGTGAGATGGAATCTCAGAGTGGTCTTCTTGAGTTATATTTCTCTGATGATTAAGGATGGGCATTTCTTCAAGTGTCTCTAAGCCATTAGAGATTCCTCTTTTGTGAATTCTTGGTTTAGCTCTGTACCCCATTTTTGATTGGATTATTTGGTTTCTTAGTGTTTAATTTCTTTAGTGCTTTATAGATTTTGGATATTAGCCCTCTGTCAGATATGGGGTTGATAAAGATCTTTTCCCAATCTGTAGGTTGCCATTTTGTTCTAGTAACAGTGTCCTTTGCCTTATAGAAGCTTTTCAGTTTCGTGAGGTCTCATTTATTGATTGTTGGTCTTAGAGCCTGATCTGCTGGTGTTCTGTTCAGGAAGTTGTCACCTGTGCCAATGAGTTAGAAGGTTTTCTCTATTTTCACTTCTATTAGATTTAGTGTGTCCAATTTTTCTCAAGTTCATATGGAATAACAAAAAAACCTAGAATAGCTAAAATAATCCTGTATAATAAAAATTCATCAGGAGGCATCACCATCCCAGATTTCAAGCTATACTACAGACAATAGTAATAAAAACAGCATGGTACTGGTATAGAAACAGACCAGTTGATCAATGGAATCAAATTTAAGACCCAGAAATAAACCCACACACCCTTGGTCATGTAATTTTTGACAAAGAAGCCAAAACCGTACAAAGGAAATAGGACAGCATCTTCAACATGTGGGGTTGGTTTAACTGGATGTCAACATGCAAAAGAATGCAAATAGACCCATATTTGTTACCTTGCACAAAAGTCCAAGTGGATCAAAGAGCTTAACATCAAAAATCTTTTTAATTTCAATTAAAAGATAATACTTTTTATATTGTCAAAAAAAAAAAAACCAGTTTGTTCTAGGAAAGATATTACCTGCCATTATAGTAACACCCCAGAGTTAGGATTAGGGCAGGGTTCTGTTCTTATCTTTCCAGGAGATTAAAATTATCCAACTAAGGAGTCCAGGAACAAATGGACAATTGAAACTTCTGAAGAAAAGGGACCAGACACCAAAAAAGATAAGACAAATAGCCTAGATGATCTGTCCTCACAGACTGCCTCAATAGTTGTTTCTTCAAAAATCTACATCCACAACAACTTCAAAATGACTAGCTAAGATGGTCCAGCCTCTCAGAATGGCTGTTCCTACCAGGACTTTAGTAAAGCATTGAACTTTCTCATCCAAAGTTCAGCTTCTGACTACAAACTTCTCAGAACATTTAAATAGCTGAGCATAAAAAGACTGGACAACAAAAATTACTATTAACTTGCTTAATCATTTTTTTTTTCATTTTATTTGGGTCCCCAAACAGGTTTCCTACATCCCACATCAGCAGGAAACAATTTTAAGAGTTATGCCCCATTCCCAGAAGGTGGGGTGGGTGAACTTTTTGGTCATTTCATGGGTTATAGATGTTTGTTGTTATTTAGGGGGATTGGTTACAAGTTGTTAAATGGTCTTGTTAAACAAGATTTAGGAAGTTAGATCCAGGGATTTCTCTCTTTTTCTTTTCTCTTTCCTTCTTTCTCTTTTATGTAGGGAAAAAGACTTGAAAAGAAAAAAAGGGGATATAGACATGTTATAGGAATGATAAAGAAAAAGAGGTAGATTATGGAATCTACTCTTATATCCTACACCAAAACTAAGATTGTATTTGGTTATACTGGTATAGATCTTTGAATACTGATATGAAATTAAGGTTATTGCATTGTACCTATGCAATTCTTAAAAATGCAATGTGAAGTTCTAGGCACTTTGATAGCAACTATCATAGACTGTTAGGATAATTAAGAAATTCAAACTTGTTTTGTTAAGTACTAGCTTAGTATATTACAGATATTTTCTAAGTTAATCAGAAATCAAGATGATAAGAGACAAGCAGCATTTGCTTATTCAAATATACAAAGATAGATAGATGGTCTTCAATAGCCTCAACAGATCTGTAGAATATGGCATTTAAAGATGTTCTCTTAACTTAAGATTTTTTTGATATTGAGATATGTCAGCTCCTAACAGCACTCCCCATTCAACTTCAAGTAGATAACAAGCATCAAAGACTCTCCCTTTGGAGATGGCTGCATTAGTGGCAAGCTACCCCAGTAGGAAAGAAAAAGCCCTTACTTCAACTGTAGACAGAATGCTGTCTTAAATGGACAAAACTTTGAAGCAGGTAAGTTGACAGTCTAGCTCTGCCAAAACAGGGTGAGAAAGTCCTTCACAATTCCTGCTTTACAATTAGTATCTGCCAGAGAAACGGGGCCAAATGGCTGAAGATTGATGCTGTAATGTATGGAGAGAAATTGGGAACTGTCCAGGCAGCCAGTTTTCTGTCATTTCTTAGTTTTGGACGCTGTTGGCTCTGCACTTCCTGTTTATTCAGATATATTTATCCTTCTCAGGTCTCTGATGTGGTTGAAGACTAGATAGCTGTAGTCTCACAGTTAAATTTTAAGTTGTTTCAGAATTAAAAGTATGTTCTAGGTCTGAGAAGATGTTTTTAAGTTGGTAATACAGGTTAAGATGGAAATTGAGTTAGGAATAGAACTTTAAACTCATACAGATAAATAATAGGATATTATTAGTTTCCAAATACATATGGACTAGACATTGGGAATGTATGTTATACCTTATACTATTCATAATTGTTGCCTAATTGTTCTTACTGTTTTGTATTGTATTTATTGTCATAAGGACAAGAGCCTTTTATCAGACTAAAACAGGGAGACGTTGCGGGGGAAAAAGATACATCTTAAATAAAAAGAAAGAAAGAAACACAAAGACATTTTAAAATTAAATATTAAGAGTCAAGTATTTCAACAGAACATAAAATTAGCAGACTATGAGACCCTTGGGGTGATTATGTCTGAAGAGATAAGGACACTAAGACCCAGAAATGGACCAGAGGTGGATCCAGATGCCTGATAACAGGCCTTTATTGTAAACTTGAGCTTTGTAGCATCCTCTCTTTCTTTTGTAACATTCCTGGATACTACTCAAGCACCATCTAAAATGCTAGGAACGTACAGTGGATGTTAATGAAAGTCTTGAAATTTTATAACTATTTTTTACAGTAGCTTCATGTGGCAGATGGGATTTTACTCAATAAAAATGTATAAAACCTGAAACCCCCAATACAGTTCTGTAACAGCTTTCACACAACAGTTTGTTGTTGTCATTGCTGTGCTTTCTTTTTGAGTACGGTCGGTCCCCTTATCTCAGCTGACCTTAAACTCACTGCATGGCCAAGAATTACCTTGGAACTTGAGATCTTCCTGCTTCACCTCCTGACTGCTGGTATTCCAGGCATACACTCCCAGCTTGGTTTATAAATTGAACCCAAGACTTCTTGCTTGCAAATCAATGTTCTCGCACTTTCGTAACATCCCCAGTTCTTTCATTTTGAATTGAACATAATGGTTAATATCAATAGCATTCTGAATGCTAACTGGTTTTCGAAGTGCTTCCTCTGCTATCTTTTAACAATAAAATAAATAAAAACTTAAGACAACAATGCAACAGTGAGATTTTAATGCTGATACCTAAACAACAAAAGGTTTTCCCCTGACACTTTTCTTCAAACTGTATATTCCAAATATAGTTTCTAGCAGTCCATCCCCACTCTGTCTTAAGAGCTGAGATGTACAGATATTGTAATATGACAACAGGTTGTTCCTTATTTTATATGTATCCACAGGGAAGGATGGAGAAGGGGGCCTGAACAGTGGCAGGTGTTTCAAAATCTTTCTGAGTGTGGTCACATATATGCATCCAAGACCAGTCAAATTTCATGTGCCCAAGTAAAATGAAAGTTGAAGCTTTGATTACATCCTCAGGGCATTCCTAATGCAGACATCATCAAAGGTCTTAAGTCACAGGGCTTATTGAATTGCTTATGATGATACATTTCAGGTTCTAAGTAGTATTGACTAAATCATCTGAAGTTTCTGATGATGAATGGCTCGTTTTCTTTTGAAATTTAAATTTTCAAAGTTAGACAGATAACAGATTTAATTAAAGCCCTGTCTTCTGCTTTTTATTATGACATGTGTGATTATTGGAAATTCATTTTAGCTCTCCAGAGAAGTTCATGGAGTGCCTGGGGTTATCTACCAAGGATATAACATGGCACAAAAAACCTTCTCATTCCTGCTGCCTAACATAGATTTATAATACATCTCACTTCTTTCACTGCTGGCTTCTTACCCCTCTCATAGGTACACAGCCGCACACCTTATCTTAAAATATTTATTTAGTAAAACCATTCTACACTGATTATAAGAGCAAGCAATGTTCAATGTTAAACAAGGAAAATTCACTTGCTGAACACAACTGAAAAAATATCCCCAGAGAGAACACAGGTGAAGTATGACATTCAGGGACAATATACCACCTGCAAATTCATGCTGTAATTGTCTAAAACATATCACAGAGCTAGAACAAGTCATATATCGGTTTAATAAATCCATCTATACCATGAGTTATCTTCTGTGATCAAAAAGGAATGGCTGTCACAAAGACACTGGGAAACTGGGAACACAAACAGTGAAATTACATTATCTGTTTATGCCTGAATAATGAAAAACTCATGGGAAACTTCACTATGATTTCTTGCCTACCTTCCTGATAGCTTGTAAAAGTCCAATTTTATGACTTCTTTGGTCCCAGCATAAGGAGAAGTTAGGTCATATCCATCATTTGTATGATGTGCATTTAATAAGTGCTTAGTATGCATAAAGTGCCTGGTACAAATAGAAAAGTTTCCTTTTCAATCTTCCACAGCACTGATATTCAATGTTTAATTAGCATCACCAGCACTGCACCCGGGTCTGCACCCCTCTCTGTACCTCTCACTCTGCACCCCTCTCTCTGTGGCCCTCTCTATGCACTGCTCTCCCTACACCGCTCTCTCTGAACCCCTCACTCTGCACCCTTCTCTCTCCATCCCTTGCTTCATGCCCCTTACTGTGTACTCCACCCACCTATGCTTTTCATGACCATCACATAAACCTTCTGAGAAGTACCAGGAGCATTTCTTCTCTAGTGCCTGTTCCTTTCTCCATGTTATAACCTTCCCTTTGCTTGGCTATTTCTTGCTGCTGTTCTGGAGCCTCTTTACACTGTTTTATGCCATATTAGTCTGGTTTGTATGTTTGAGTTCCTCTCCCATGACACCTCTAATTGTAGTCATTCACTGGGAGATAACAAGTACTTAAGAAAATAACTATCAGCCCAGCTTGCCAAAGCTCTTCTGTTTACTCTTGCTTCTTAGACAGTTCATTTCACCACACTATTCCTGAAGATTTTGGAGATTGGAAGATGGTAATTCTCATTTATTAAACTATGCCAACAACTAAATATATTAACCTGCACTGAGTTTTAGCTGTAACGTTTGAAACAGGATGTATTACTGCTTCAATAATAAAGACTCTCTCAGTGACCAGGAGCAAATGTAAATGCATGCACCCTTCAATTCTGAAGGATCACCAAAGCAAGATACGCTCATGTTTTAACTGTGCTATATCCCTTTGTGTTGAGGGAACAGGTAGGAAGACTGTAGAAGAAACATTTGTGATTTGTGTGAAAATAATTCTCAGCATCACATGCATGCAGCCCACAGATCTAGGAAGGAGCACAGGAAAGGACATAAGGAAAAGGAAGCAGAACATTCAGAGAGCCAAGATCCCACTGTGTAGCAGGGCCTGGCTCCTGGCTCTGAGGAATACAAACAGGGAACTGAAGACCCATTCATCCTGACACAGTCAACTCATAAGACTTTCGTCTTGATGCTCACAGCCTGAATTCCTCCCTCCAGCAACACAGATGTCAAGATGGGAGGAAGTCACAAGTTTTCTGGAGGTGCACTCTCATGGAAGGAAAGGATACAGGGATACAGAAGAGGAAAGAGAGAGTTATGGACATGCATGCCACTTGGCTTTCCAAGGCTTTGTGCTAAGCTCGGGTTTCTACTGATGTCAAACACAGCATATTTCCTGAAAACTAAGCAAAAACTTAAAGTAGGAAAATAATGATTTCATGGGGCACCTAGCACTGCTCCGTCGATATGCTATTTGATAGGAATTTAAAATTTCTATGTCAAAAATTTGTATGTCAAAAAAGTTGGAGACAGATAAAATGGAGAAAGGAGAAAGATTGAGAGAAAAATAGAAAAGAATAAGAAAGTCAGTGGGAATAGAGTATTCTAAAGGAAAACAAAGACAAAAGGCTCAGGAAGTGGACCGTACATGAGTGTTAGCAAAGCGGCTTATATGATGGAAGCAGTATATAGGTGTGACATCATCTAATGGAGTCATTCACAGGAGGCTTGATTCATTCTTGCTCTACGTTAGGCATGGTTTGTAATCTAAAGAATAGTACAGGTCAGGTTATTTGTTCCCTTATCCTGTGAAGTGATAGTGTCACTCAGTGAATCAAGTACTACTGAGAATCTATCCACTAAGACTCCAAGTGGCGTGTGTAATCCAGGAACATGCTTCCTTGACTGTAAGTAGAGCTTACAGCCTGAATAGAAGAATCTACAACATTATAACATCTACAGGAACCACTTTGGATGGAAAGATCAATGAATCTTCCTTTGAGACTTTGCCTCTGTTGGACCCAGTCCATAAGCACAATCCCTGTGTTTTCACTGGCGACACTCTGCTAGGTGCTGTGGTGCATGTTCTTAAAGCCAGCGACCTTTCTTGTTTTACTTCCTGCTGTTTCCTTCCCAGTGCTCGCTACTGCATGTCTAGGCTGGGTGCTAAGCACCCACCAGTATGTAACTGGAGACACCAAACAAGATAGAAATAGTACTGAAATATGAGATTATAAAACCTAAAGATGAAGATGCATAAGATATTTAGTGAATGGTTACAAACGAATCCAGGGCAGCACAGAAAGGGAGGGAGTTGACATTTATCCCAGGCTTCAGAATTTAAGGCCACTGTTTTTCCTGCGAAAAAAATAGAAGCCCTGGAAACCATAACCTGTGGAGAATGAACAATTTCACTTGCTTGAGAAATGCCTCAGTGAAGTTCAGGTTGCAGCTGGATAGCAACTTCCCAGAGGCCACCTCAGGCCCAGAGTGGTGCTTGCTCAGTATGGGTGGCCTATCACTATCTGTCTGTCTCCTTATTTTTACGCTTCCATGTTGGTCCTTTTGCTTTCCTTTCCTTGTCTTAAAAAAACCCACTATTTTAAATTAAGATTTCTAATTAGATTTCAGATTTTAAATGCATCTCTAGTAGAAAGCAAATGACAAGAAGAATAATTAAAAGCCCGGCTGCCTGTTGTCTTTCTGTGGATGAAACATAGCTTTGGGGAATTATTTGTGATTTTCTTCCTCTTCTTCTTCTTAAATAATAATCAATTTAATTGAAAGATGTTGAATTCATTTATAAAAGTCCATGTCATTTCTTACAGAAGTGTGAAACTTTTTCTTGGTAAAGTGTAAGTGAATTCTAGATCTCAGATTCTTTGAAACTTCTATTACCTCAAGTAGGGAATCCCAGCTTATACAAGAACTCTTTAGCACACTGAGCTAGGCATGAGCTCTACTCATTTGCCCCATTGCAAGAGCCTCGCTTGATCTGAGGGCTTAAATTATGAGAATTTTGGAAATCAAGACTAAGCATTTTCGGTGAAAAGGAATGATTCGGGTTAATTGAGATGCAAACAGTAATTCTGTGGTTTTCCTGTGTTGATCTGACTTTAAAAACCAATATTGCTAATGCTGATATTAAAAATTATTTATTAAGCTCTTTTTCACAGATCCTTATGGCCACCTAAGGATGTGTCTTCTTTGCTTTCAAATATACTGAGTATTTGAAACAACTAGCTACATAATGTGTCTCAAGGAAAATCCTGTGCTGGATGAAGCTAAACCACCCAGGAAAGCGGGTATCCTGGCTTGAATGATCTGGATCGTAGGAAACTACCTGAACAGGTTTAACATCAGAAACATGAAATGGGCCTCGTTACCTAAAAGCATGACAGGCCCAGGTGTAAAGGAGTATCTTCAAACAGATCTGAAGAGAATCTTCTGAAACTGTTCATGCTACAATCTGGCAAATAGCTCTGGGAAATATTAAGATAAGTAAAAACATATAAATGCACACAATTTTATATTCAGGTACATGGCTACACACACATGTGTACAGATATGTGTGTGTGTGTATGTGCATGTTGGTTTTGCTTTTTGCACAATGTCTAAAAATTCTATACTGTTAATCTATGCTTTATATTCTTGAGAATTTCAGTCTTCAGATATTTCCAAACTTTCTTTACCTCAAAACATGCTTTGCAGAGTGTTATAGGGAAGTACCATTCAAAGGAATGAACACTGGCCACTTGTCTGAGTAGCAGGGATCCATTTTCACTGTACCTCCCCAAGAGATGAAATGAAATAGTTGGGGGAAAGAGATAGAAGCGAAACCATCTGTATGAATAAATTCAAGAGAAAACACATGGGCATTGAAGAGAAAAACCTCAGGTCAAAATTGACTAAGGCAAACTGGTCCAAAGACACTTCATGATAGATATGAAGGCCCTGTCATGTCAGGCTAGTTTCAAACTGCTTTGTCACAGACATATCTCGTGTCTCTCTACACCCATGTGACCATAATGATGTCACACTATTCACTCTTCTTTCTTCTTTCTTATTCTCTTTCCTTCCTATCTCCTCTTCCTTCCTTCCTTCCTTCCTTCCTTCCTTCCTTCCTTCCTTCCTTCCTTCCCCTTCCTTTCTTCTCCTCCTTCTCTTTCTCTTTTTTTTCTCCTCTCCTTCCTCCTCCTTGTATTCTTATTTGGTACTCCTCAATCTGTCTCAGTATGTTTATTCTCACAGTTCAGTTCCTAATTTTAAAAACATCCAGGAAATACATACTATTTATCCAAACTAGTAAACTGTTCCATTCTTTCTCAATGTACTGCCATATTGGACTTTGCATTTTTCCTTAGCAGCGTTTATCATAAACTTTTCTCACATATGGGTACTTGCTTGTGTCATTTCTCCCACTGGACTTCAAGTGCTGCGAAGGCAAGAATGGACATGCTTGTGCTGTTCAGTCCTGTAAAAGCCTTTTTTTGAGGTCGCTTCCTAATGGGTAATGGCAGTTTATTAATTTTCACATTCCTGTCTGTACTCAGTGACTTGAAACCTCTGAATATAACTTAAATATAAATGAAGTGATTAATTTATCTTCAGAATATGCTCATCCACCTTTTGATATGCACTTACACCTATCTGGGACACCAAACTAGCAGTACTATAAAACAGTTTGCTAATAAGAAAGCTGTATGTTTAAACAGTTATCAGTGCAAAGGCTATTATGTATCGTTATGGGGAATGAATCCTGTACCTGATATATGTTGTGTTCCTCAACAGCTTGGATCTTTGATTATTGTTTCAGTGGCTTTAGAGCTCTGTAAAGTACAAAAGAACAACATTTTAGACTTTTGTGTTCACACACACACACACACACACACACACACACAGAGAGAGAGAGACAACACACACAACTTTATCTTAATAAAGTACCCATAAATACACCATCTGATATGTTTCCAATCCACAGCATTATAAACATGGGGGACTCATTATCACACTGTCCACAGAACATTGTTTACTTCTAGTCCGAGTTAATGTGGCCCTTGTGGCTCCAAGAGTTTTCTAAGAGAATTACTATTGTTCCTTATTTCCTACTCACATGTGCGTGGCATTGTTCTTTACCAGACAGTGCTCTAAACTACCTCATTTGTTCCTCATAACCACAGGCCAGCACGAAGTCATCTCAGTAGGTCTGTATTACCCTAATCCTATACATACTACGAAAGTCTGTGTTCAGGACAAGTCCTTAGTTGGCTGCTGAGGGATTACCCCTGAACTCTTAAAACAGTCTGATAAGAGGGTCTGGACTTTTCAGACCTTGGTATCACTTATCCTTCATCTCTTTTCTTCTCAGTATTACCTTCCTCCTCACCTTTCAATCCCTCTCCCCATCTTCCTCTTACCCAATCATAGCATCTCTCCAGAGCTTCTCCCCTCACACCATACCCCCCTCCTTTTTTTAAACATTTATTTCTTCAAGTTACATCTCAATCATAGTCCCCGCTCACCTCCACTTCCCAGTCCTACTCTCTTCCCCTCCCCCTCCTATCTGAATTCTTTTTAATTTAAAGTGTATCTTTTTCCACCAGCAGCTCCCCCTTTTAGTCCAGTAAAAGTTTATTTTTCTTATAACAATAAATACAATGCAAAACAGTAAGAACAATTAGTCCACAATTATGAAAATTATAAAGTATAACATACATTCTGAATGTCCAGTCCATACGTATTTGGCAACTAATAATAACATTCTATTATCTATCCATCTTGATGAGTTCAAAATTCTATACCTAACTCAATTTTCATCCCAACTTAAAGATATCTTCTTAGACCTAGAACATCCTTTTAATTCCTAAACAACTTCAAATTTAACTGTGAGACTATTACTATCTAGTCTTCAACCATATCAGAGACCTGAGAAGGATAACTATATCTGAATAAACAAGAAGTGCAGAGCCAGCAGCTCCCAATACGAAGAAACAACAGACAACTGGCTGCCTAGACAGTCCCCAATTTCTCTCAATACATTGGAGCATCTATCTTCAGTCTTTTTTTCCCAGTATCTCTGATGGATACTAATTGTGAAGCAGGAATTATGAAGGACTTGCCTACCCTGTCTTGGCAGAGCTACCATAGCCCCTTTTTAATTTCCTGGTTTCTGTAGTTAAAAGGGGTTATATACACACCAAAACCATAGGGATCTGCTTGTTTTGAGCTTATATATCTGTGTGTTTGTTCCTGTGTATAAAGGTATTACTATTACACTTGATTGCTTCCTAGAACTTGAAAGTGAGTTTCTATTACTGAAGACACCATGCACTTTGGACAAGAGACTTGAAGGAATCCAGCTGGATCCAACCCAAAAGTCTCTTCCCTAACCAGAAATTCCTATGCAAGATGTCAAGAGAGAAAAACATCAATAGTCCTACCCAGTTGTGTCACCATGAGCCACACCAATGACCAGCATAATGATATACACCCAGGTGCAGCACTGACACCTGTATCTTGGGAGTAACCAACAGCTGTCTAAAAGGACACTAAGTATAGCCAGTATGCGGTACTTTATGCTTTGTCCTGTGAACCTAGCCAGCTAGTCATGGCTGTGAGGCTACTGGGACTAAAGGAAACCTACCAATGCCATTTCTTGAATCAGCATAGTTTCTAACTCTATTCTAAATACTTATCCTTAGAACCACAGGTAAAGGTAGCTGTCACATCTCATTAAAGGAGCTTCTGTTTACAGTAGATGGAAAATATTGCTGAAGCCAAAGCTGGTCAAAATGCAAGACTGATGTTGAGGTACCCAGCCCAAGTGTTGCATACACAACCAACTCCCTATACCTAAAGCAGGGAACAGTGTGGAAGAGGGGCCAGAAAAATTATAAGGATCAAATGAGATAATGTCTTCTATATTTGACAGGGAAGTGTTATGTGTGAAAACCCAATAGCATGGTTGTTTAAACAAGACCTGAACAATGACAACACCAATCGATGTACCAGTATGGGTAAGGGCAATCTTATAACACCCCACCCCTTGAGAAAGAGCAACAGGCAATTAATGACTGCTGGGAGAGGGATTATCATCAGGAATGAAAAAGAAGCAATTAATTTGAGAGGGAGTGGGGTCATTGCAGAAAAGTTGGTGATGGGGGTGATGAAAATATAGGAAATATACATAAGATGTTTTTAATTCATTTTAGAGAGGAGTGTCTTAGTATGCATGATGCCTTTGTCTTTGTTAGAATGAACACCTGATGTTGCTTTAGGGAAAGGGACACTGGAATCTAGACTGCTAAGGTCAGTCATTCACATTGTAGGCTCATGTAATTAATCTCAGCTAGGACTCTGGAGCTCCAAACCCAAATGAGTTCTCTTGGTTTTCCATAATTCATTCATGTTGCATGTTTTTTTGTTTGTTTGTTTGTTTTGTTGAGAGCTCTGTGAATGGACCTATATGACTCCATTGGAGAGAGGTACCTAAAAGCCATTGCCTGAATAGCTTCATGTGCCTTCTCCTTCCACAGATTCCAGTCTGCATCCTTCTACTCTTGTGTAAAAGATGTCAAGATTGTTTAGCTGTTCTGAGTATTAGGAATGCCTCTAGTGCCTGCCTGAGGGTGACTCTGGATACATAAGGACTTTCTGACTTAGGAATTACTATCGCTACAGGTATAGGAAGGGAATTGAGAAAAGAAAGGTCAGATGTCACAGTCATATTCCCATTATTAGTTGGTATCACTCTTTGAATAGTGTTCTTGATCAAAAGTTTGAACATTTTGTCCATATGCCATGTTTTTTCAATTATAGTATTTATTTTTATATGCCATGCATAAGTATATTTTACAATGCCACTTAACTCATTCCTTGTATTTACAATAAGGAAAGATAACTTTCAAATTTTATCTCCATTATTAATTACAAATATTTCCTTTTATATACAAGAATCATAATAAACTAGCATGTGTCAAGGGTCTGGGTTTGTTCTATGGGAATAATAAAATAATGGAAAATAGTTCATTGAGTTAAATATGTTCTTTAACTGTTGTATTAGTTGAAAAACAAATTTATTCCAGTTCTAACAGTGATGTGGGTGCAACATAAGATCTCCCCTTCAGATAATCAATTCTCTTCATCCATAGTCAGTACTTGATATTCATGGAAGACTGTTCCTGGCCACACCAAAAGCCAAAACTTGCAGATATCCAGGTTGCTTCAAGAAAGTGATGCAGTATTTGCATGAGGCCTAGATGCAGCCTATCTACACTTTTAGTTGTATCTTAATAATATTTAACAATATTTAAGGTAAATGCTGTGAAAATCAATATGCTATATTGTTTAGAATATAATATTAGAGACTGTGTGCATTATCATCAGTACCAATAGAATTAAAAAATATTTTAGATTCAAGGACGAGCTCTAGGGTGTAGAAACCATTGTTAGAGGGACAATGGCAAAGGCTTTTAATTTAGACAATTAATTAAACTACAAGGAAGGAAACATTACTTCAAACCAGGCCTAAGTTGAGACACAAAATACTCTATCCCTAATTCTCTTAAACAATCTGATTTGAATGCTTTGAAGATAAGTAATAGGAATTCTTATTTAAAAAGTTAGATAAAATATTACAACTGAAAAAAATATGACCAATCAATCAGTTGCTAAATAGATGCAAAACAAAGGGTAATACATAAGTCACATAGAAATGCATGTGTTTGCTATGTTGAGCTTTTATTCTGATAGACGGTGCAAAAGATACTTTGGTCTAATAAGTCATGATCATTACATATCTGACATGGTAGGTTAATGCTAGTACTAGAACACACCACAAGTCATCCGTCTTTTTCAGTCTACCAAGAAATTAACATTGTGTCCCTTTGTGCATATTAAATATGCCAGGACCCTGTCCTTCATGCCACAACAAAGTGAATGTCATTATGTCAAAAAAGGTGATGAGTGTATCTATAGAATGGCTATTAGAGGTAAACATATTCTCATGTAGTATATAGTATCCAAACAAGTCCTCAAATGATTTTTCTAATGCAAAAAGAGCACCTAGAACGGACGATCCTCACACAGTGATAACCGAATGCATTTCAACAAGCAGGATAATAGGGCAAGCCCAAAGAAAGACATTTTATGATGCAGAAAGACCAATTTTGTTATATGGGCCTGGGTCTTTCCGACTTATTTTGTGCCCACTGTGGAGTTATTCATCACTTATCAGCCCCCATCACGCAGCCAGAACTAATATTTACTTTACTCTCCTGAAGTTTATAGACCCCTTAGACAAACATCCCAGTGAAGTTGATGCAAACAGTAAGTCATATTTAACACTTACCATTACCTTCTCAATAAATTATCAAATAGGACATATCTACTAATTAGAACATGAACATTTCCTTTAAAACAGGCGGTAAAATTCCCTTATAAGTGACTTCTGGGTCTTAGACCAGATTGAACATTATACTTTATGATTATACTGTGTCACATTCAAAGAGCTGGAAATGGCATCATCTGGGATTCCTTCTTCCATGATAGATGTCAGTGCATTCTTTGGTCTCTGTCTTCCTTGTTTGGTCCAATCTTCGAGAGTCAGGGTTATGTGGATCAACCTAAAGCCAACTGTGCTGAGGATTGTTGCCTTTCTCATGCTGACCCATAGAAGACACTTGGGTTTGTGATGCTTTATATTGATCTGAGACATCTGAGTGACTTTTAAGCAAGAGCCTCCTCTGTAAAAAGGTTTTGGGATATGCTAACAACAGGAGCTGAGAAGGGCTGAGTTGAGCAGTGGTCAGTGATCAGGGAGAGAACATGTTAGATGCTTCAGGGGATCTTGAAATAGAGAGGTCTTCCCGTGTCCCCCACCAAATCAATACTTTGTCCCCTAAAAGTGCTACCATTTATATATCTGCTTCACATGATATCTCTATGTAGCTATTACATGTTATTATAATTAACCTCTTTTAAAATAAAGTTTAAAATTCTATCTACAACAGCAACTTCTAAAATCTTACTATTGTAGCCTGATTTCCATAATTTACTCAAAGAGCAAAGTATAATTTAGCAGTCACTAAGGTTAAAGCTCAAAATGTTAATTCAACTGTACAATACTACAAAACATTTCATTAGAATTAATAAAATAACTCAACCATATTCCCAGGATGCAAGGTAAATTGGCAACAATAACTTTTCCATGTAATAGCAATAAATAGAAAGTAAGTCATTCAAAATACATGAATGTGATTTCCCCGTAGTAGCAACAATAACTTGAATTGTTACAGCAGTAACAACAAAATCAATAAAATACTTATGAATAGCTGTGTAAATAAAATTATAAAAAGCTGTAAAAAGAACTAAGGAGTGATAATGCATGCATGAGTGAGAAAGTATTTCCAATAAAAATATCACTTCTTGCACAAATTAATTCCTATTCTTAATACAACTCAAGCAAAAAAAAAAAAAAACCCTAATGGGAGTAATTTTACAGCTTGTTAAAATTTTCTGGAGTGCATTGAAGCAGCAGATCATAAAGAAAACTTTGAGTATGGATACCAGAGATGTTTTGCTCTAATGATAAAACATGTTATTGTGATACAACATTTAACACGGGGCAGAAACGACTCTGAAAGGGATACACATGTTAATGGTACAATGTGGGAATCTGCCAAATGAACCACCTTGGGCATTCTTTCATCCAACAATCTGTAGCACCTGACATGCACTACCTTGTCATTTAATTAAAGTGACAACACAGTTGCCTCACACTCTCATTAATTTTGGAGGGGGCAAAATTAATCTCCATTTTCATTAGTATTATTTAATTTAAAAGGACACAAGACCCCATGGAAGTAGACAGAGACAAACCTAAATTCAGTGTATACTAAAAGAAGAACTGGGGGCTGGAGAGATAGCTCAGCGGTTAAGAGCACTGCCTAGTGCTCTTCCAAAGGTCCTGAGTTCAATTCCCAGCAACCACATGGTGGCTCACAACCATCCACAATGTGATCTGGTGCCCTCTTCCGGAATGCAGGTGTACATGCAGATAGAGCACACATATGCATAAAATAAATAAATCTTTAAAAAAAAAAAAAGAAGAAGAACTACAAGTGCAATGGAACTGAATTGTCAAGTAGCTGCCAGTAAAATGGTCTAAGTGTTAGAAATAAAATCAAATATGTTCTATTAGGCATAGAAACCAATTGCAGGCATACTATGGAGGTAAACACAAGGAAATGCAAAATAAAAATAAAAGTGAAATTCATTATCACACAATTTTATGGAGATCAAGAACACTTGTGAAACCTTTAAGCCAATACAAATAAAATGCCAGGTACATTATACTAGAGAAAAATTCCTTTAGCTTAAATAGAAGTAGATGCTATTTGTAATAACTCTACTACATCAAAATATACCTTAAATAAGCAATTAATACTAAGAGATAAGTAGTCAAAGGATAATTTGCAATTGGAAACACAACTCCTAGATGAACTAATGGAAGTGTTTGGCATCTTTAGTACCCAAGGAAATAACTAGTAAGGCAGTTATTATCATCTAACATATTGGCAAGGGAGAAAGAATGTTCACATTTGAAGCTGTTTTGGTGTTACCTTGAACACCATTTTCCTGCATCCCCAAACATATTCTCAAGTGTCCATGCCCCTGTACCAGAACATCGAAAAACACTCAAACTGCATGTAATTAGTGGATGATGCTTGTGTCAAGCTCACTGTATCTTTTTTTATTTTTAAGCTCACTGTATCTTAGCACCCATCAATATGTTTTAGATAACCTATTGTCAAACATTCACCATGGTCTAAAGGTGCTGCAATCAACATTTAGAATAGGTACACTGAACAACAAAGGAAGAGGTTATACAATTTTTTTCTTCATAATAATACAAGCAAAAGTGTGCCACTGGGTTCCCAGAAAATTGCTTTTCCGAAAACATGTGTTCATTCTTTCAATGCAGCAATTTTAAACAATTCTAATTTTATGATTCCATTTAAAGAAAGTGACCACAAATATATGGAAAAAGTAAGCCTGGTGTGGCAGCTCTCACCTAGATTATGTATTTGAAAGTCTGAGGAAAGGCTAAGAACAGTAATGAAACCATTCAGAGATATAGAGTGAGTTCCAGACCAGGTATACTATAGAGTGTGATCCCACCTCAAAAAAAAAAACAGAAAACAAAAATGAAAGCCAAAAAACAAAGGAGAAAGAAAGAAAAGGAAAAAAAGAAATAAAATAAGGAAATAAGGTATAAAGAATTTTGCAGTGTGCATTAAATAGGAAAAATTAGAATGTGCCTAGATATTAACAATATTAAAGTATTTCAAGAGGTATTTTATATTAGCTAGGTTGAATACTATCACCATTACACAAATAGTCATGAAGAGTCAAAAAATTCACAAAGAATCATAGTACAATACTGTTTGTACATAACAATTTTCAAAGTCGTCTTTCTCATTTATGAGGATGGTGTTCTACAGCCAGTAAGACTGCAGTTAAGCTCATCCTTGCCTCTCTGTCCCATTAATATATCAGTGAGTTTTCTTATCTATAAAATGAACAGGTAATAATAATAATAATGTTAATCTTCAAATGTCATTTCTTTATGTAATAACAAAATTAGAAAATCCCAGTGATCTTAACAGGACCTATCATACAGTAAGGTTTCACAAATGCAGCTGTAGCATTTATGTTAATGATTAAGCAAGAGCCAAATCCATTCACACCAGGGACTTTAGATGATAATACCTGGGCTTGCTGGAGGTAGATCAGCATGGCTGTTTTGCTGCACAGAACCTGTGAAACATATTTCTTATGTCTGGAAATTTTCCACTGTTCAAACATAACTGAGGTAGGTATCAGAAACCCATTTCTGATTCCTTCTTGCAGTTTGAGTGGAAGCATGTGGCCTGGTCCAATGATGTGACAAGACCACAGAGTCAGCTCAGAACATATGCTTGACAGAAGCCAGCTGGCTGTCTATTCTGGGAAGTGACACCTCTACCAACTCTAAGAAGCAATGAAGCAGAGACTCAATCCTCAGGCATTGTGTTTGGTATTTAGACAAAAGCTCATGGGCTAGAAACAGCCAAAAAGCATCCTGTATGTCTGTTTGGGCATAAAGCACCAAGGAGAAAGGAAGGCCTCCAGGCCTGAACCTCTGCACCTCTGCTCTTTATTTTAGTGGAACCTATACAATTTTTCTTCATTACATTCTACAAACACACACACACACTTTATATGTGCATTGGTATAAAGGTATGTGATGTAATTACTGAAATATTCAATCTAAAGTTCTTTTCCAGTTTTGAAAAGATAACATTTTCATATGTAACACCAATGACCGGGGTTTAAGGGTTGGCCCCTTGGCACTGTTATAACTGTCTGTTGGATAAGTCCACCTTCCTGAAGGTCTTCAAATGAAAAAAACGTTTTAAAGTACAGAATAGATTATATCTTTGTCACTAAAATACATGGATATACAGGTGTAAGGTGATAGGAATTATTTTTCTTTGCTTTTTAATTTGCAAACATTCTTAAATTCCTTGAAAATATGCATCACTTATTAAAGGGAAAATATGTTTAGCAGTAGCCAGTAACATCATCTGAAACATTATGCATAGCTCAGGTTCTCTAGCTAGGCAAGCCCTTTGAGGATCATCATATGTCAGTGTTTCTGGTCACTCATCTGTCATTTGAATCACCTTTAATCTGTGCCCTAATCAAACTATCTCCCCGAGTGATAGTGAGTTCACTGAAGTGGTCCAGAAGCAATTCAGACAGTTTATGCCTTGATGTTTAGCTGTTACAAAGCTTTACTTTGGTTGTAGAACTGATAACAGATTAGGAATTTTTCTGTCTCTTATTTTTCAGTGGGAGAAGGAGCTAAATCCTGGGTCTTGTTTATTGCTACCAGTAAGCTACATCCCTAACCCTTTACATTCTGATTCTTGGAATAAATTTTTGTTTAAAACATTATTGACCTAGGGAATACCATAGAAATCAGATGGAAATACAGATATAAGAGCCACAGAGGAACATTGTGAAGTCCTGTCTTCTGGATAAGACATGCCTATTGCAAACATGAACATACTAGTTATGGGTCACTGCACTTGTATATGCATGTGCACTCACACACACCCACACACACACACACGTAAGAGAGAGTTTAGTTGAAAAAAATAAATGGCTCAGAAAGAGTGAATAAGAGAGGGAGAGTTAATGTAATCATAATATGTTGTATACATGTATGAAATTGTCAAATTAAAATATAGTTAATTACAAAGACAGAGGATATTACATCTGTAGTCAGTACACCTAGAATGACTGAGGCCTTGGTTTCTTTTGCAGCACTAGCTGGTGAGTTGAGAAGGATAAAAATGATGATTCTTTTATTTGTGGTAATTTCCTTTCTAAACTTCCAGCAATTTGCTAAAACAGTCGTTTACAACAAAGGACACTGTCATCTGGACAAAGCAGCAACCTGCAGAATGGAAAAAGATTTTCACTAACTTCACATCTGATAGAGGGCTAATATTCAAAATACATAAAGAACACAAAAAGCTAGATATCTAGAAAACAAATAGCTCAATTTTAAAATACGATACAGATCTAAACAGAGAACTCTCAAAAGAGTAACTCAAATGGCTGAGAAATACTAAAGAAATGTTCAACATCCTTAGTCATCAGAGAAATGCAAATCAAAACTGCTTTATGTTTTCATCTTACACTTGTCAGAATGGCTAAGATCAATAAATACAAGTGACCGCTCATGCTGGTGAGGATGTGGGGAAAAGGGGACACTCATCTATTACTAGTGAGAGTGTAAACTTGTACAGCCACTATGGAAAGAAGTGTGGAAATTCCTCAGGAAGATGGAAATCAATTTATCTCAAGACCCATCTATCTTACTCTTGGGCATATACCCAAAGGATACTTTATCCTACCACAAACACACTTGATCAACCATGTTCATTGCTGCTCTATTCATGACAGCCAAAATTTGAAACAATTCAGATCTCCTCCAACAGAAGAATGAACAAAGAAAATGTGATACTTTTTTACCCAAATGGAGTATTACTCAGCCATTAAAAAATGACATCATGAAATTTCCAGGCAAATGGATGTAACTTGAAAGTAAATCAATCATCTGGAGTGAGGTAACCCAGGCCCAGAAAGAAAAATTTGGCATATATTCATGTATATGTAGATATTAGCTGTTAAGAAATAACAAAGTTACAATTGATAGAGTCACAGAAGTTAGGTATAGAGTAAGGACTGGAGAAAGGGATAGATCTCCGAGAATCAGAATAGGTAGTTATAGATGAATGTGGAGGATAGGGTCTTGAATGGGATCAAGTGGGGACTGGGAGGGGAAAGGGAGGTTAGGGAGAGTCAGTTAAAATTAATGGACATTTGAGAGGTAGTTTGAAAACCTAGCACAGTAGAATATTTCTAAAATATTTACATATATGAGAGCATCTAAATGAAGTTGCCAAATTACAGGGAGGAGAAGATAAAGCCCCAACTTGCCATGTCTTGTCACTAAATGAAGTTTTCTGTACTGGAATAGCATATCTTTTTTTAAAATTTTTATTTATTACTTCACATTACATTTTCATCACAGTGCCCTCTTTCCACCCCTCCCCGTCCCCTCCTCCCACCCTCTACCCCCATTCCTTCCATCCCACTCCTCCGGAGTGGAGTGTTCCTACATATCAGTCCCCCACCCCAGTTCAGCAGCCATATGAGAGCCCTCCTCATTCACTGGGGTCTACAAGGCAGCACCACTAGGGCAAAGTGTCTCATTGATAGGAAACAAAGTTTTTGTTCCTGTTCCCTTTTATGCATTGGTTGTAGTATAGTTACCCTGTACTATATGGTTAAAATCCGATTATAAATGAATAGATGCCATGTGTATCCTTCTGAGTATGGGTTAGCTCACTCAGGATGAACTTCTCTAGTTCCATCCATTTGGCTGCAAATTGCATGATTTCGTTTTTTCGGATGCCTGAGTAGTATTCCATTGTGTAGATGTACCACAGGTTTTTTGCTTGTTTGTTTGTTTTTTATCCATTCCTCAGTTGAGGGACATCTGGGTGTTTCCAGTTTCTATCAATGACAAATAAGGCAGCTATGAACATAGATGAGGAAACTTCCTTGTGATTTGGTGAGGAATCATTTGGATGTATACCCAGAAGTGGTATGGCTGGGTCCTGAGGCAAAGCTATTCCAAGTTTTCTAAGATATCACCAGACTGATTTCCATTGTGGTTGCACAAGCACTCCCACCAGCAATAGAGGAGTGTTCCCCTTTCTCCACACCCTTACCAGCATGTGCTGTCATTTGAGCTTTTGATCTTAGCCATTCTGACAGGTGTGAGATGGAATCTTAGAGTCATCTTGAGTTGCATTTCTCTGATGATTAAGGATGCTGAACAATTTTTTCAAGTGTCTCTCGGCCATTAGGAATTCCTCCTTTGTGAATTCTCTGTTTAGCTCTGTTCCCCACTTTGTGATTGATTATTTGGTTTCTTGGCATTTAATTTCTTGAGTTCTTGTAAATTTTGGATATTAGCCCTCTATCCTATGTGGAGTTGGTGAAGATTTTTTTCCCAATCTGTAGACTGCCATTTTGTTCAAATGACAGTGTCTTTTGCCTTACAGAAGCTTTTTACTTTCATAAGGTCCCATTTATTGATTGTTGGTCTTAGATCCTGAGCTGTTGGTGTTCTGTTAAGTTGTCACCTGTAGCATCATATCTAATTGAGGCATTGGCCAAGAGTCCCATTAGAAACTCCAGACAATCCAGGCTTTTGCCAAGACTATAGGTTGCTCCTCAAAAACTGACAGCAAGGCTTATTTCTGAACACAACACCTATACAGCTCATTAAACATGGAGAAGTAGAGCTGATACCTGCCTAAGAACCTTCACCCTTATGTTCTATCATCTTTGGTACAGGAAAGTACTCACATGCTACCAAAAAAAAAAAAAAAAGAATGAATACCAATCGAGTCACTGATTGATTTATAATGGGGTCCTGCCTACAATATATGCTAGAGAAATGGTGGCACAAAGCTTATGGAAGTTACCAACCAATATCTGATTTGATCTAGGACTCACTTTTAAGTCAAACAACAACAACAAAAATGTAGCAATAAAATGAACCCTTATGACATTTTCCTATACTCATAGATCAGTATCTGGCCCAGCAATCATATGAGAAGCTTCCTCCTGCAGCAGATGGGAACAAATACAGAGACCTACAACCAGAGATGTAAAGAGTAAGAAAACTTGAGGCATTCAGCCTTAAAAGGAATGTATTCATCAAATCCCTCCCTCAGAGCTCAGGGAACCTTGCAGAAGAGGAAGCAGAAAGAAAGAGTTGGAGGGGCTGAAGGACACCAAAATACAAGGTCCTCTAAATTGTCATGATCAAAGTTCATACAAACTCACAGAGACTGAAGCAGCATCCATAGGGTCTACACTGGTGTGTACTATGTCCTCTGCATATATGTTATGGGTTCCAGTTCAGTATTTTTGTGGAATTCCCAAGTGTGTGAAGGAGGGGGTTAGGGTTAGGGTTAGGGTTCTTTTCCTTCTGTTTGTTTTTTTTTTTTTTTTTTTTGGTGTGTTTTTTTTTTTTTTTTTTTTTTTTTGTCCAATTCTGGTGTGGTTTTGTTGTTTTATATTATTTTGTTTTAGCTTATTAATATCCCTTTGAAGTATGTTTGTTTTCTTGTGAGAGACAACAAGAAAGTGGATCTGGATAGGAGGGGAAGAGGGGAGGAACTGGGAGGGGTAAGGGGAGGATAAAATGAATAAGGATATATTATGTGAGAAAGAAAATCTATGTTCAATAAACGGTAAAAAGAAAAAGATTCATCCAAGCTAAATTAAGCATGTAACTTTTTTTCTTCTTGGGTGAAAAGATACCATTTCAAAACCATAAGTTATTATCAAATGTCATTAGATTAAGGCAGTGTCTGATTTCCTTGGATTCAATAGGAATCTTTTTCCTTTGGCCAGGGGTTGTAGCTTTAATGAAAGAGAACTGGCTTGACTGGGATGTGAAAGTCATTATGCACTGAACCAAAACACGTTTCTGAAATGTTCTTTTGCCATTTGTGAACATTCTTTACTCCCCAGCTGAGATGCTCATATTTGTTCTTAAAGTCCCAGCTTAGCTTCCCTGTTCAGGAGATGCTCAGATACTTATTTCTACATCAATCCATGACTTCCCTGAGTAACATGTTACTCCCAAGCAGAGATGGAAGTTGCCACACCAGAAGAGGTCTCTTCTGTCTCTTCAGATCTCAGACTCATCATTTCTTTGATCCATGAGAAGTATACAAAGTTTCTGCTTTTCTTGTGATGTAACTTCAAAAGCAACTTGGAATTCAACACAACATATAAAGATTTGAACTTAGGAAAGAAAAACTTACCTATTTTTCTTTTTTTTAAAGCTGCTAGGCAGATTTAAAAGCGAAACCTAGAGTACCTTTACTCATTGAACCTTTTAATTGATCCAAAGATACTTAAACTTGGATAGCTTGTTTTCTAATAAAGGGTAGAAGTCTTACGTCATTGATCATGTGAAATAAAAACCCCTAAGAAGAAAGTGGTTACTTAGTGATATTGATTCTCAGTCCAGGTACTTCTGCCAAAAAATAAAGTCAATGTGTAGAAGTCACTTCAACAACAGCATAGAAGCTGAGGTGTTCAGCTAGCAGAGTGCTCGGCCAGCATGCTTGGAGCCATGTGTTGGATCTCTAGGACCAACCATATAAACTAATAACATAGATACCCACTTTTCCCTAAATTTTCATAACATTTATTTATTTAGTGTATGTGTGTTTGTGAGTATGTGTGTGTATGTTTGTGTGTGTGTACTCATGCATTTGAGTGTGTGTGTGTGTGTGTGTGTGTGTGTGTGTGTGTGTGTGTGTTTGGGCACATGTGCAACAGTGAACACATGGAAGTCAGATGACAACTTGCAGAGTCATTTCTCTCCTTCCACCCTGTGGGTCTCAGGGATCAAACTCAGGTCACCAGACTTGGCGTCAAGTGTCTTTAACCCACTGAAACTTTTAACTGGCCCAAAGATACTTAACATTTGATAGCCTGTTTTCTAATAAAGATTAGAATTTTTAAGTCATTGGTCATGTGAAACATAGACTCATAAACCATTGATCAGGATCATTTTATCTAAGCCACTGATTTCCTTTTAATCGATAAGCAGAAGCGTCAAGTGCAGTGGTGACCAGAAGTTCAGTGTCATGATCTTTCTGAGTATCACTCCATGTGTGGATTCTGTTCTGTGGTTGAAAATCAACAGATGCTTTGTTACCTATCAAGGGGACAGTTTGCCCTAGGGGTGCTACCATGTAGGCCCCCAGTGCAAGAGGAAGCTCATAGCTCTCATTTGACTGTTGAACTGAGAGGGGCTGATAGGTAGGGACACTCCATATTGGAGGAGTGGGATGGATGGGAGACGGAGGAGACATTGGGAGAGTAGGACAGGGAAGGGTGGAAAGAGGGCACTGTGATGGAGATGTAACTTGATGTAATAAATAAACATTGTAATAAAAAAAGAAAATCAACAGATGCATCTTTTGCATGCTTTCCAATGAGAACTATCCTACTTAAAACCAGAGAAACCTTGAGTAGTCATCACTGAGGGCAAGTGTGGTCCTCTAGCCAGGTGAAACCCTGGCCTCTAATCCACTTACTCAACAGTATTTATTTCTTTAGTAACCTGGGGTAGTGCATTTTTTTGTGTGTGTGTGTGTTAGTTAACCACAACATTTTAGTCACTTAAGTTTTTTACTCATAAATCTAATTTGGCCTTTGAAGGGAAAAATAAAATGGTGGGGGGAATCTGATTAATGAAATCTTCTAGAAACTCAGAATGACAGACAGCACCTCCATATCACTGGAAAGTCACTTATTCACCCTGTGTATGTGCATCCAACAGACAGATGAGGGGTGAGACAGTGAGCATTTACCGACCAGGGTGGGTGTTTCCAATAGTTCAGTTAGGGAACAGGAAATATGAGGCTGAGATTATGTATTATAACTCTAGAAGAGGAACAGGGATCTCTGAAAAGCATCTGTCCATCTCCCACCACAGCACATTTATGATGTTCAACTGGTCCATGGCAGGCAGCATGCATATGTCTGTACAAGGGCTGGGTAGCTCCATAATGAAGCACACAAACGGCTTTCATGAAACAGCATGTGAGGCACATGAAGACTAGGGACAATGAGAAGATGATGACTACAAGCAATTAGCACATCTTGGTGAAGATAAATCAGCGAGTCAGAAGAAAAAAGGTTTTTCTTCCCAAGAATATTGTTTCCTTAATTGTGTAACTAAAAATAAACTGCTCCACAGAAGTTCATCTGGGATGTTCAGCAGCTACCCCCTTCCAGTCTTCAACAGGTCTGTGCATGGAATCAGTCTTGTTTTGTGACTTTTCACATCGTCTCTGTGAATACTGTGTCACTGTTGACCTGTTAACACTTGACCAGCTCAGTAAAAGTCCCTTTTTCCTTTCTGGGAAAGATCCCAGAAAGACTGCTTTTCTCATCTTCTTTTAGAATTAACTTATTTATGAAATGGTAGCTTGTAATATTACATTTTGTTGATATAAAATATCAATTAATTTGCAGCTGTTTATACTATACCTTTGCATGTATAAAGGAATTATTGATTTTTATTTAGTGGATAAGTAAACATTTAAAGAAGATTTATACAGTAAATTAGTGTCTTTAAAAACAATTATATGGGGAACATGGATACAGTGAAGTCAGCGTGGGTGTGATACATTTCCAAAACTCTCCCAACAGACATGACTTCATCATCATTAGAGAAAAAGGCTACATCTGAGCTAAAACTGTGAAGTCACATTTCAATCAAAAATACAACTAGGTCAGTGGTTTCCATTCCCCTAAACAGAAGGCCAAGAGGCACCTGATTATCATTGGGAACTTTAAGAAGATAGACATCCACTTCCTACAAGCATTTAAAGCTTGCTAAGAAAGGGTTGTCTACTTTATTTCATGTGGTCTAGTGTATGGAAAGAACTCAAACAGACTAATGTGGGAGATGCAAAACAGTAATCCTTCCAATGGCATTAGCCTCTGTATCCTTTTGACAGTGAGGAAATAAAAGAAATAGTTAAATGTTAGAGGACAAAGAGATGACAATATGTGGATGCTAGTAGAGAATTCGTTTTAAATTAAAATGGAAAAAGTCAATAGCCTGTGAAAGAATTCTGGTGACTGTTTATGACATATGCTGGGAAAATTATACATTGAAACCCAAACTTCAGGCACTTCCTATAGAGGAAGCAAACCTATCGTTACCACGGAGAAAGCACATGTGCTTATGCTTAAGGTTCAATCAGCCTTATCAATTTTGATATAATACTGCATAAACATGAAATTTTAGCTCTTCAAACTGGACACGATTCCTGGGCAAAGGATAAATACCAATAATGGAATGTCATAAATTCACCTGTGTTAACAATTTGCCTTGCAATTCATAGAAAGTGAGGCAGAGTAACATGGCAAAGAGGCTCTCCAACGAGTCTACAGGTTGAGCATTGTCTGAGAATGAATCTTAACACAGTCTGCAAGTTTATCTCACAAGAAATTTTTTTAAAAAGCTTTTTCAATAAACCAAAGGTAAGAAGCCAGTTGGAGTCTCTAGGAGTTGTAAAGTGACCACTGGTCAAAGGACATCTGCAAAAGTCTAGCCAGGTGGTTCCCACCTGTAGTTCCAGTGGTGGAGAGTTAAAGACAGACAGAGGTCTGGAGCTTTCTGGCCATCAATGCTAGTGCAGTTGATGCATTCAATCATATCTATTCCCCACTTTTCACCATGACTCTTCCTAAACCTACCTCCACCTTGGTACCAATCCCCAATTTCATGTCCTCTTTTCTTTTAAAAAGAGCCTACCAACAAATTTATGTTGGCCATATACTCCTGAGCATGGGAGTATTCACTAGAGTATGTCTTACCTACCAGGAGCCACAGATACACACACATGCACACACACTTGGGAATTATGTTTTAAGAAGAGGCTAGTTATCACCGGCCACTGTCATTAAAAGGAAGAATTGTACGGGCCATAAATTATTCCTTATAATTATAGGTTAGGAATGCATAAAGGTTGTTTTAAAATTTAAACATAGAAGCTAGTTTTTTGAGGCTCTATTTCTTCATGTTCTGTACGTCACTCTCTCATTATCATCACCACCACCATCATCATCACCATCATTACCATCACTACCAACATCATCACCATCATCACCACCACCACCACCATCATCATCATCACCATCATCATCATCACCACCACCACCACCACCACCATCATCATCATCACCATCTTCACTATCACTACCACCATCATCACCACCACCACCATCATCATCACCACCACCACCACCATCATCATCATCACCATCAACCACCACCACCACCATCATCACCATCATCATCACCACCACCACCACCACCATCATCATCATCATCACCATCACCACCACCACCACCATCATCATCATCACCATCTTCACTATCACTACCACCATCATCACCACCACCACCATCATCATCATCATCACCATCAACCACCACCACCACCATCATCACCATCATCATCACCACCACCACCACCATCATCATCATCACCACCACCACCATCATCATCATCATCACCACCATCATCATCATCATCATTACCATCATCACCACCACCACCACCATCATCATCACCACCACCACCATCATCACCACCACCACCACCATCATCATCACCACCACCACCATCATCATCATCATCACCATCAACCACCACCACCACCATCATCACCATCATCATCACCACCACCACCACCATCATCATCATCACCACCACCACCATCATCATCATCACCACCATCATCATCATCATCATCACCATCATCACCACCACCACCATCATCATCATCACCACCACCACCATCATCATCATCATCATCATCATCACCATCATCACCACCACCACCATCATCATCATCATCATCATCATCATCATCATCACATCACCACCATCATCATCACCAACATCATCATAATCATTTTTTTTTTGTTACCATGTTGGAAAAGTGGGCTTTTCCAACTCCAAACTTCAAATTCCAAACTCCATACATAAAAGTGGAGGACAAAAGTCTAAGAACAGTATGATTTCTCCTGAAGATTGGGATCCTGCCAAGCTATTGACATACAGGTTTGTGGAGGTTATGACATGAGCAACAGGGAGACCACGTCTCAAAAATTCAGATTGTTCTAAGAGTTCAGAAAGTGGGATCTTGCCGTAGAATGAAAGGACTAGTAATCAGTGTCTAAGCCTCAAAATGCTACTGGATTCTGTCCCATGTGATTCATAGTTGTAGATGGGGAATCTTGCATTGTAGATAAGTCTGTTCTCCCACAGTGGTCTATCGAGCTCATGAGAGCCACATCACTTATCAATCTTGATGAAATCTCAGTAGAAACTTTAAAATCTGTCATAGTGGACATGTTTACACCTGAGAAATGGGCAAGCATTCCAAATCAAGATGTATGGTTTGTTTTCTTCTGTTTTGTTTTGTTTTGTTTCATACAAATCCAGATCTGTGGGACATAATTGCCCTAAAGGGACACATACAAGATATTTGCAGAATTGTGACTGCAAAACAATGAACTATTTTTGAAGAGACTAATGGAAACCCAAGAAGGATAGTAATGAAGCCCCAGTGGGCCTTGACCAAATGTTGATTTACTGACAAAACACCTGCGAAATGTTATCAAGGTTTAGGAAGCAAAGATGGGTACAACTTAAATATGAGATGCTTTGGGCAAATGGAGAAGTGCTAGTCCATCTCTCATTTTAGGAACTTTTTTAACGAAAACAATTACAAAACAGTTAGAAAGTAACTTTAGAAAGGTTTGTTGTTCAGATGCAGCAAATGGTGTCTATGTTATAGAAAGCAGAGAAAATGGGACCAATTGAAGAAACAAAGGAGGGGTCTAATCCTGTCTGAGCCTCTGTCCAGTGTGTGAAAACAGCAGGGATAACTACTAGAGACCCATCACTCTGTTCGACAGAATTGCGAATTGCGAGGTTTAAGAAAACATTTACTCTGATCCTGAAAGCCGCAAATGCTGAAACATGTAAAATGGGAAATTTGAACATTCGTGTAAACTGTCAGCTTGCCGCAATCTAGAATCAACTGCAAGAAGAGCCCTTGAGATCTACAGCAGACTATATGTTTGCTGATATGTGAGGACCTGCCCACTGTGGGCAGCATCATCTCCCAGGCGTTGGGTGCTTAGGTATATTAGGAGAAGAAAAGTAGTTGAATCCTGTCATGGGTTGCTTCATCACTCTCTGTTCCCGACTGTGGATGCACCATCTTGATTATTCTGCAACAACGGATTATAACCTAGAATAGGAGAGCCAAATAAGCCATTTCTCCTTTAAGTAGATGTTATCAGGGAACTTTTTTATAACAGGAAAATAAACTAGGACAGGAACCTATAAAAATAATTATTAGGCAGACTATATGGTCCTCAATTAGCCACGAAGGGGAGGCATCTCACACATGCATTTAGAGCCTTGTTTTCAAGCTTCAAGAGACCCTTCTACATGGCTGGAACAGAAGCAGAAACCAAAGAAGTAAAATCTGAAAGTTTAATTTCTTTTAGCTTTATCTTTGACTATTATTCCACCTTTGTTAGGAGTGTTTAAATATTAAAAAAATAAATTGGTGACATTATATCTTCAGGTCATCTTTGTGAAATATAACTGGGTACATTCTAAAGAAACATATTAAGCATCTGGATATTCACAATATGGATGAGAAATAAAGCAAATGAGTTTTTAGCATAAGGTGCAACAAGAGTCCTAAAGCATACTAATGTATGATTCTAAAATACCCCAGTGACCTTTAGAGTAATGTGATCCCACATACGGGTCTGTGACAATGGGAATATAATCTAATATGTTCTTTTAAAGTATTCTACTAGCTACTGAGCACTGAAATGTAGCTCGCATGTTTGACGAACGGTAGTTAGATTTGTGCACTGGTAATGCCCAGGAATTTTTAAGTAGAAACCTAGTAGATCTCCAACCCTCATTCCAAGAGAATAAAGATTGATGACAATTACTGCTATTAGGGCATTAAAGCAAACTTGATGCTAGAAAGAAGGCGACATGTTTGTGGAGCTTACACTGAATAAGTTAGAGTGTATGTGCAGTCAAGGGATCTTGGACGACTGATGGAAAGCTCGGGAATGCAGGCCTTTTGATGGACTATCTGTTAAGGACTGGAGTCTGTTGTGCATCATGAAAGGATCAGAAGTGATTGAAAACATTTCCTTTCTTTTGATACCTGCTGATCTTATTGCTGAGTCATAAGAATATGTACATTTTAAGAAGGCCTAGAAAATTCTGTATTGGCAGGCAGCCTCCTAAAATCCTAGCCCCAGGATAAAGAGGCTACACTCAGAAAACAGCATGTGAAACAGTCAGGAGATGCAATAGAGTGCTGTCACACAGTCGAATTCTATTGGCCCAGCCCTGCTAATTCAGAAATATCAGAAGCTGAGGAGGAATGCAAGCAATAGTAAGTTGGAATCAACGTTATGCATACATTTAATACAGAATGACCAATAACTCATAAAGCATAGAGGAAAGGAAATGTGCCTTGAGGAAATAAGATGCTCATAGTTTGTTAATACCTATTGAAATACATCCTGGAACTCACAAATACATACCTCATAAAATTGTCCATTTTTGAAAAGCTAGGAAACCTTGTGTGTAGTCTGTATTTAAGTTGGAAATGCGAGGTCCAGTCACTATCTCTTGTTGCTCCTTTTAGTAAGACAGTACTAGACGTAAAGAGGGTCATAGTTCACTAACACTTCCCCCTCAATTACAGAGTATTTGGTGAAATGCCATTAAAGCAACAGATACCATGAAAATACATGAAATAAAACATTGATAAGTGAGGGATTAGCTATCAACAAGTTTCATTCTGCATTATAGAAACAATTCCTGTTACCAGTCCTGGATCTAGATAGTGATTGATATTGATTTCTGTTTTGGAAATGGGTGTTTAAGAAAATGGAAGCAGAAGCTCCTAGGATTCTATGTTGTCATCCGGGGCACTGAAGCAGAAACCTGACCATCACCAGCCAATCTCCGTCCCACTTGGGTTTAGGGGATTAGCATGATCTTTTCTAGGGGAATGAAAACAGCCTTCATTGAAGGTGCACAGCAATGAGTTTTTTAACCTGACATGAAGAGAGATGTGAAGTTACTTTGATGCAGGAGTCTTTGATCTTAGGTTAAAAAGCTTGGAGAAGAGAACAAAGCCCCCAAGAATCAAGTCATGTTCCCAGTCTTCAGTTAAACATTTTCAGGATCACTTGGCTGGAGTGGAAATGTTTTTATACAAACAAACAAAATAAGCTAGTGATCAAATGAGATTCAGCTTGTAGACTGAGCATCTGTGTTTCCACACTACAGAAACAGTTAACTCTGTTTTCCGAAATCTAACTCTACAGAAACATCTCAGAGATCAATGTTCCTTGCTTTGTCCCAAAGAAAATAGTAGATTTATACAGCTTATTCTAACAATTGGCCAGATAGCAGGTAAGTTTTCTTACCTTCCTACTTTCTCTTTCTTCCTTCCTTTCTCTTTTTCTTCCTATTCATCTTTGCCTATCCATTCTCATTCTTCTTTGGTTATAGTTGTGAATTATTGGTATTTGTGAATTCTTCTGTGACAATTTTCATTTGCTAGCTATAATGAATAGTGCTATTTGCACATCCCTATAAATATGTTTGTGAATATATAAATACAAGTCTACTAGCTCTGTTTACTAGCAGAATTGCTGATCACAGAGTAAGCACATGCACGCTTGAGAATTTATTGTGAAACATGTTTCCAAAGCAGATTTCTAGTTTGCATTTCCATCATGGCTATGGGAGAGTCTTCGTTCACATGCATTTAAGGAGCTCCAATTCTTAATGTTGCTGCTTCTCTGGGCTTTTATTTACCCCACTTCATTATTAGGGTATTGTTTTCTTATTGTTCTACATAAACCTTCAATGAAATAAAGATGTACTTCTGTCATGTGTTTGGCAAATGCATTACTGTGCAGTTTGTTCTTTGTGTTTTAATGGCAGCTATGTCAAACATATATAAATGACTCTGAAGCACTCGTGCCTCCACCCCATCAAATTAAAGAATTAAAATTAAATAATTGTGCTAATCTTATTATAGAAGTAAATTTCTTATCCACTGCCTTCCCTGTCAGTATTCAGTGTTCTCATACGAAGCATCACTTAAGTGAGCATTGATAAAACAAATTACCAAGAACAACTCCTACTCTCACTCTGTGGGGAGATAGAATTCAAAGTAGGAAACAGTTTTTCGAAACATGATGAGGAAGAAGAAAAGCAGAGATCTCTGTAAACAGGGTTTTGAAGGACAGAGTCAGAGGAACCTACATCTAACTAGCAAGTGGGAGGAGCTTGTGGGAGGAATTGGTTTCATTTCACTCTTGCTCTCCTTTTGGCCCCTTGAAAAGCCACACACACATGCATGACTGTGGCTGCAGCCACTCAGACCCTCCCGTGTAAACCTGTCCTGCTTACCTGGTATACTAACTACCTCTGATCCTATTGCTGCAGTTCTAACTTATATCCGACAAAACCTGCCTCTGCTAGTCTAGCGGTGCTGCAAGTGCATAATGCCAAGCCAATGGAGAATACAAGAAGTCCAAATTGTTTTTCTTTCTGTACAGGATAAAACTAATCCTCAGGCTGATATGTTCACATAGCTGGAGAATACACTAAAAAGTGCAAAGAATCAAAGCTACATAATGTAGTGATGAAGACCCTGGAGTTATAAGAGATTATGAGTTCCAAGGCTTACAAGGAAAACAACAAACCCTCAAGACATTCCAGTGTTTAATCCTTTCTTAACTTTGAATGCGCTTACAGCGTATGTTCTGTTGCCTGGGAACAACTCTATACTAAAACTAATGTAAATTTTGTGGTTAATTTTAGTAATTTATTTTTCAAAATTGTCCTAAAACAATGGTATCTCCCAGGTTTTGTCCCACTATCCTCTTAGAACCTCCCCACTTCTGTCATTGCAGAGGAAACCCGCAGCATCCTTGGCACAGCACCAAAGACAAGTATGCAGCAGCCTACGGCCGTCAATATACATCTATCTGCTACTCATCTGACATTTTAGGGAATACGTTCAAAGAATGATTAAATAGACACTGATTGGCAATTGTATAATTGTGCCAAATAAGGCACAGAAGATCAGAAAGGTAATTACAACTGAAAACAAACAAACAAACAAAAACCCACCAGTCAAGGTTCATGTTAAGCTATGTTAGGTATTCTGTCCTTGGCTTTAAGAATACCTGAAATCTTGCCATCGCCAGCTTATTTTATCTTGTAACGCGTGTGTGTGTGTGTGTGTGTGTGTGTGTGTGTGTGTGTGTGTGTGTTAATTTTGTGTGTGATTCCCTAAGGGAAATAAATCAATGCTCACAAAATGCCAATCTAAGTGACACGTGACTGCAGCTCAATTGTCAGCCTCCAACGACATCATTCTCATGAAGGCAAAAGCCACTTGCAGAGCAAAGTGACACAAAAAATTGAGTGTCACTGCCTCAACAATCAAAAACTGCTACGATTCTGAGGGAACATAAATGTTCATTACAAAGGAACTACACATTTAGAAAGTCTTACTCAAAGAGAAGTTTATTTGAAATAGTCCAATTTAGAAGACAAACTTCATTAATTTACTATTTGATTACTAAAGATATAGAATGAGTCTGAATCATTAAACAAAGAGCCAAAGTTAGTGACTCAGAATATTTAGCATCTGGTTTTAAAAGAGGATTGTGATTGTCCTAATTATCAAAAAGGATTTTCAGAAGTTATTTGGAAAGATTTTTTTGAACCTTGAAAAGACAGATGATTAGGATGTTTGAAGCTGGATTAGGCATGAAGTGTTCCATTATTCCTGTGATCTACCTTGGATTCTCAAAAATAAAAGAAAAGTAGCTGAGAACATGGTTCGGTGGTTGAGGGCAGGCCCTGATTTCACATAGGACCCAAGGCTGGTTCTCATTAGCCAGGTCACATGTCACTCAACCAACTGCCATCCTAGCTCCAGGCAGATCTAATTCCTCTGCAGGTCTCCAAGGACACATGCACTAATGTGCCCATATCCAAACACAGACACATACACACACACACACACACACACACACACACACACACACACACAAAATAAATGCTAGGAAACTTTGTCTGTTCTATTTCCAGTCATGCAGGTTTCCTGGAGAGCACTACCAGAGCTGTGAGATCACAGAACTACTACTGTGCTTGAATTCTTGATGTATCAAGAAGCAATCTATGACTCACAAATACATAATTTTTAATTGATATCTCATACATGTGAATCAACAATAATGAAGTAAAGAACAAGAGAGTAGCATATCCTAACTGATTAAAAAGAATTTAACAAAAAAAAGCCAATTAGTATAAAATGAAATTTAAATTAAGATCATATTAAGTGTGCTTCTTGGACAACAAATGAAAGCCAATTAAGATTTCACATTGCTATTTAGATTATGCAATAATTTTGTCTTTTCAGAGTGATTGTATTTACAAGCTATATTTAGTTTTATGCACACTGAGTAAGGAAGGGCATTTCTTCTAATGGAAAAACTAAATATGTGACTATGCCAGCATGCCACTAAACCAGCATTATCCTAAGAATGCTACTGTCTATTAGCGATAGGGGTTAGTAGTTGTTGAAATATTCCAGGTCTCAATAATGATTATTCTAATACCATTCTTTTTACACAAAAGAAATAGGGAAAAATCGAAAAAGAAAAGAAGGACAGAAGGGAGGGAAGGAGGGAGGGAGGCAGAGAGGGAGGGAGGAAGGAAGGAAGGAAGGAAGGAAGGAAGGAAGGAAGGAAGAGAACCAAAAGAGGAAAGTGAAAAAAAAAATATGAAACTTTGCAGGCTCTTGAAAATTATTTAAATCCTAATTCTACTGCATCTTAATAAAAGAGTAATAAGAAAAATAATTTTAAAAAATAACAAAAGACAAATCCATAAAATCCTAATATTTACTTCTTTGTTCCCCATTCTACTTCTTATCTGCCTCAAACCTCACCAGCACATCTCACAACTTTCAACGAAAATGCTGTTGACTACCTACAGCCACAAACCCTGGCTGAGGGCGCAGCTTTCCCCAGTGAGCTTCTCTGTAGTCTTAGACAAGTATGAAGAGGAGGAGGATTCTGGAAACACACTGAAGTAAACTCAAGCACTGTACACCCCTTACAGGAAACTCCAACATTTTTTTTCCAATTTCGAATTAAACCAGGGATGTAAGTCAATGAGATTTCTTCCCGAAGGCAGTGACTGGGCAAGATTCCAAAGAACTTCACTGAGGCCCAAAAATAAACTTGACACTTGAAACCAAACTGCTCAGAGAAGGCTGACCTAATCCACAGCATGGTCTCCTAGACATGTTGGTGTAGAGTAAGTCCATCCAGTGGACTGAGTGTCCTTGTCCCTGAGACCAGGAGGCCCAGAAATAGCAGAGCTTAGAAGTTCTGCCTAGCAGCCACTGCTACTGTGTATAATCAGCATCTTAAATCTCTCTCAGGCTCTTGCCATTTCTATGTCAGAAATGGCTTTTGTCAAAAACCTACTATTCATCCCCTTGAGGTATAAGAAGTAAGACAGTACTCTATTTAAAAGGTTGGGTGGTACCCAACTGCATGTATGAACCATATTTTCTTCATTCATTTATTGGCAAAGGCCATTTAAATCATCTCCACTTCGTGGCTCTCAGAAGTAATGTTCCAATGACCACAGTTGTGCTAACATCTTAAGATCCCCAACAGAAAAATATATTCTGCCAAGAAACAACATGGAACTTGGAAACATTTTAATAAATAAGTAGGCTAGTCACTGAAGGACAAATACTGTATAATTCTGCTCATGTGAAGTGTCTGGAATATCATAAGCACAAAACCAGAAAGTACAATGATAATTGCCTACACCAACGACAGAAGAAAATAAAGACTTACTATCCAAATAGGTAAAATGTTTCAGGCTTGCAGACAGAAAAGTTTTAGCAGTGTGCTGTAAAACATTCCACAGAAACTTGCAGACAGAAAAGTTTTAGCAGTGTGCTGTAAAACATTCCACAGAAACTTAAGTGTATATTAAGTGTGTTAATATACACTTAAAATTCAGCTGATCAGCTAAATTTTATCTCTAGGATCCATGTGGTGCAGTGAGAGAATTGATTCCTGCAAATTGTCCTCTGAGTTCCACATGCTTGCTTGGCCACAGTAGTTTATATACACACACACACACACCCCCACACACTTCAGATAAGTAAGTAATAAATAAAAGTGATTTTAAAAGTTAAAACAATTTAATTTTGACTGTGTGGAATATATTATGTGTATGTTCATATCTGACATAATTAATGATAATCTTTTTATTATTTTTATTTTTTTAATAAATGTATTTATTTATTGCTTCAGGTTACATATCCCTCATAGTGTCCTCTTTCCACCCTTCCCAGTCCTGCCCTCCCACCCTCTACCCCCTAACCCTTCCATCCCACTCCTCTGGAGTGGAGTGTCCCTACATAACAGCCCCTCGCCCCAGTTCAGCAGTCATATGGGGGCCAAGAACCTCCTCATACACTGGAGGCCTACAAGGCAGCACCACTAGGGCAAAGTGTCTCATCAACAGGCAACAAAATCTATGTCCATGTTCTTTTTGGTGTGTTAGTTGTAGTATAGTTATTCTGTACTATATGGCTAAAATCCAACTATAAGTGAACAGATGCCATGTGTATCCTTCTGAGTCTGGGTTAGCCCACTCAGGATGAGCTTCTCTAGTTCCATCCATTTGGCTGCAAATTGAATAATTTTATTGTTTCTGATAGCTGAGTAGTATTTCACTGTGTAGATGTACCACAGTTTTTAATCCATTCTTCAGTTGAGGGACATCTGGGTTGTTTTCAGTTTCTAGCTATTACAAATAAGGCTTCTATGAACATAGATGAGGAAACTTCCTTATGATTTGGTGAGGAATCATTTGGATGTATACCCAGAAGTACTATGGCTGGGTCCCGAGGTAGAGCTATTCCAAGTTTTCTAAGATATCGCCAGACTGACCTCCATAGTGGTTACACTCCCACCAACAATGGAGGAATGATAATCTTTAAAAATAGCGCCAAACCTCTCAGTCTCGACAGAGGGAGGAGGCTGAATTTCCAGGAGCTGCAACTAGAGAATGCATGTGGTCCTCCCACACTGCCCCACTTAGGCTCCTTATCTCTGGTTCACCTCAGGGCATCTCTAGCTGTTGCTCAAAAGTCCCCTATGTGGATTTTTACAATGAACAGAACCTAAGTGATAACATGTTACAACAACAACATGATATAAAACAAAAACATTAGGTAATTAGACACCAAAACAAGAAGAAAGTTAGAGGGAGAAAATCATCCAAAGAGATAATATTTGAGGAAAGTCAAATGGATTTGATCTGCAGTGCACACAAGTATAGCTAAATAACTTCACTCTAAAGTAGAGATTTCATTACATAATACAGGATTGGACTCTCATTATTAAGGACAAAAATGATGTGTTGGCAGATCAATTACTTTAGAAAATCAAGAATGAAATATGGAGTGATGCTAGGATGTCCAAGAAAAAATGAGATATTTGATGAAAAATACAGTAGAATTGATGTAAAAGTAATAGAAATCCTAAGAAGAAAACAAAGAACAAATGAGAGAAAATTAAAAATTGAACCGAGAGAAAGTGGGAGAAATAATGAGTATAAAACTTTACCTAGAAACTTAATAAATAGTGGTCATTTTCCCACCTATAGCAATGATAAACATTAAGGTAAGTTGAAAAAATACCACCTATAGTACTTATAAACATTCAAAAGACAAAGAAACTTAGTACAGGGCAAGACTAGTGAAGAGCCAAACAACTGTATTAAAATTATCAAACAATATCTGAACCAAATAGGTAAATATTTAATGTGAAGTACTATCATAAAAATGATAATCTCCCACTACTTAATATGCATATTTAACAGAATTGTAGACAGAATCCCAACAAGACATTAAATAGAATTGGAACAATTTCCTATTTACAAGAAGTGTAGTTACCAAACAACAGTCAGTAAAAATCATGATATAGAAGAATAATGAAATGCTTACAAACACAGGAGCAGTGCAGTATTCAGAGCTAGTACTGAGATCAATGGGAAAAGAGAAAGCCTGGATTTGATCTCACTAGATACATACATTCATATGTAGATACATAGATATTTAGATAAGTAAAGAAGAAATAGATTATTAAATATGCTAGCATAACTCTCCACAAATAAAAAAAATTTATCATCATCAAAATCACATACAAAATACAAATGCTATGTGAATTATTCACTTAATTAAAACAAAAGACAGAACAATGGGAAAGGGCAAGAAAATCTAGTTAATATAGGACTCCAATATTTACATATTTGCACATTCATACATACACATACACATACATACATGTATGGGTTTATACCCTCCATATATTTGTGTATACATATGCATATATACATATAGAGGGTGTAAACCCTTATTAAAGCAAATTCCCAAAAAGAAAACAATAGCTCTAGAAAATATATTTTCAAATCCAATGATAGAGCAAATATCTATAATATTATAAAAATATTAACATTAATACTATAGAACTCAATTGAAATAAAGTAAAGAGCTATGAAATCACAAATCACATAGGAAACAATAATGTTTAATTTTACCAATATTGCTAAAAACCCAAACAAAATTCAGTGATTAGAAAATGTAGATTCCAAAAATTAGAAAATGGAGAAAAGGTACAGCAATACATTAGAGGAGATGTGAGTGTGGAATGGACTGCAAAACCCACACATATGTAGACTATTCCTTGGCATGTGCCCCATAAGCACCAGTTCATCATATTTACATATAGGAAAATTTGGGGATTTATGTTCATTTTGACCAAAAATACACACAGAACCAAAACCCTGTTAAGCAAATGTCCAAATGTCCACATTCAGAGACATGTTTGAGGAGGTGAAGACTCAGTAGACAGCAGGTCACTTGTCAGTAAAAGATATGAGCCAATGCTTCATTCCACACTTATATGAGCAAACCTCAACATTCTGTCATCAAATCAGACACAGAGAGACAAATATGCAGACATCACCATATTAGTTATTTAAATGGTTTTAAAAAACATGAGAAACTAAGAACAGCAAATAGTTTCTTATGAAATGAAACACAGAAGTGTTACTTTGGATATCACCAAATTACTCTGGATATAGAAGTGTCAGAATGATATTTTGTGTTGAAGATGAAGAACAGAACCAAAAAAGAAAATGGGAATTGCAAACTATACAAACATTCGCAAAATTACATATGGAAACATAATTACATATGAATGTATTTGTGGCCATCAAGATATAGGCTAGAGAGATGCCTCAGCATTTAGGAGAACTAGCTAATCCTGCAGTGGACTCAGGTTCAGTTCCAAGCACCAACATAGCAGCTCACAATCAACAGTAACTCCAATTTTAGGGGGATCCAGAACACCCTGCTGGCCTCTGTGGACCCCGGGCACTAGATATAATACATAATGCCACGCAAAACATATAAAAAAAATAAATCTTCTTTTAAAGAAAGAAACAACTATAATTAGTTTTTTTAATAGTGTTTTCCATTTTCTTCCACAACTTGGAAAATTCCTCTGGTGTGTTTAGGAAATGTTAGAGAGGCAGGGGACCCATAAGCTTTAGTTGTAAATGGCTGGACTTCATATGCAAGTCCTTCTCCAACTGGAGGTTAGAGGCTCACTGCATTTCCTTGCTTTTCCAGTTCCAAAATGTATTCATGTATACATGATGTTTTTGAGAATAAAAAGTGATAGTATAGTTAACTGCTGGGCATAATATCTGCTGCATTGGAAAAATTAAAAAACAAACAAACAAACTAGATATTAGTACAATCACCTTACAGTGATTACAGACCAATAAAATGTGGGACCTGGCTAGAGAGAGGTGAAGGTAGATACAGAGCAAGATGATTTTAAGGTTTAAATTAGCTGATAAGAAATCATCTTGCTACATTTAAATCCTATCTCCTGGGTTATATTCAGAGAGAAAAATAAAATCTCTCATGATACTCAACATCCTCAAAAACAGTCTTTCCGCTACCTCAAGACTGAGCCATACCACTTCTAGGTATACATCCAAATGATTCTTCACCAAATCACAAGGACATTTCCTCATCTGTGTTCATAGCAGCCTTATTTGTAATAGCTAGAAACTGGAAAAAAATCCAGATGTCCCTCAACCAAGGAATGGATAAGAAAAAACTGTAGTAGTACATCTACACAATGGAATACTACTCAACCATCAGAAACAACGAAATCCTGAAATTTGCAGCCAAATAGATGGAACTAGAGAAGCTCATCCTGAGTGAGCTAACCCAGACTCAGAGGATGCACATTGCATCTATTCACTTATAATCAGATTTTAGCCATATAGTACAGGATAACTATACTACAGCCAATGCACCAAAGGGAACAGGAACACAGACTTTGTTACCTGTCAATGAGACACTTTGCCCTAGCCATGCTGCCTTGTAGACCCCAGTGTATGAGGAGGGTCTTGGCCCTCATATGACTGCTGAACTGGGGCAGGGGACCAACATGTAGGACACTCCACTCCAGAGGATTGGGATGAAAGGGAGAGGGGTAGAGGGTGGGAGGGCAGAACTGGGAGGGGTGGAAAGAGGGCACTGTGATGGAGATGTAACCTGAAGAAATTTAAAAAAACAGTCTTTCACCTAATTTCAAAAATTCTGAGTGCAATTGCCATATGCCTATAATAACCTCATTTATTTTACAAATAATCCCTTCAGTATCTACTTAAAAAGTGGCCTTCAGGTTCAAAAAAAGAAAAAAAAAAAGAGGTTGACTGACATTGTTCATGCCATATCATGCAGTACATTATATCTGCATAACACTAAATGGTAAATTACAGTTGAAATGTGTGTGAGTTTTTTTTTTTTTTTTTTTTTTTTTTTTTTTTTTTGTTTTTTTAGACAGGGTTTTTTTTTTTTGCCCTGGCTGTCCTGGATTCACTTTGTAGACCAGGCTGGCCTCGAACTCGCAAAGATCCGCCTGCCTCTGCCTCCCAAGTGCTGGGATTAAAGGCGTGTGCCACCACTGCCCAGCTGTGAGTTTTTTCTATGCTAGATATATCTAGTTCTTAACCTCAGGCTTGATCTGAAATAGCTTGTTGCCATTGGTGAATATAAGTGCTCTGCAAACTGTAAATACTCTACAACTTTACATGTAGTAGAATATTCTGCAGATTTTCTGTCACTTTAAAAGTCTTGGAAGATGGGTCAATATCAGGACCACAGTGGTGTATCCTCAACAGAGCAAGCAATCTTGGAGATGCAACCATATTTGGGCTTGCCCAGAAATGTGTTGGACATACAGGCACCTCTATTGGATTTACAATCACTAGGAAGAACACTGCAGCTAGACAAAGCAGCAGGATATACTTCCTATAGCAGACTATACCTCTGGCACCAATGCAGTGTCCTGGGACTTGACTGGTGGCCCCAATCTCCAGTATTCACAGGACAGCTCTAGGGCCCAAATCAAAACCAGCACAGCCACAGGAACAGTGAGATCAGAGCGGGCTGAAAGGCGAGTGGTCTGCATAGAGAGCTGCTCGGAACTCCACTAAGTCCAAGCCCTGTGGACAGGTTCGGGGTTAATAACAGACCCCTCAGCCACTGCTGGCTCCTCTGGCAGGAATCCAGATCTTCAGGATCTACAGTTCCACCCCTAGAGCAGTGAGTTCTTGGCCTGTGTGCACTGCCTGAGTGACTCAGAATACAAGGGCTTAGTGCCTAGGGCCAAGAGGCACAGAGGTGCCCTGGGGACCATCCAGGAGGAGCGACTCAGGGGAACACTAACACTGACCTAACACTTGGACCAGACAAACTAGCAGCAGGGGACTGACTCTGCAGGCTGGAATAACACACCCAACCCTAATGCCGACCTGAGCTCCCAGTTGGGACACAACTGGAAGGGGTGAACTTCAGGGGGCCCACTGAAATACAGTCCCCAAAACAAGACCCCACCTGGCCTGTGTTGAGCTACAGACCACCAAGACTACACAGCCTCTACACCAAAGCCCCATCCTTAGCATCAGGTCCAGATGACAATAGGAACAATCACCTAAGGACAACCAGATGGCTAAAGGTCAGCGAAAAAACAAATCTGACAAAAATCAGGGAAATATGACTCCAACAAAATACAGAGATGCTAATAAAGCAAATCCTGACCATTCCACCAGTGCTGTAACACATGAAAATTATGACAACTCTATACTTAGGAAAATGATAGAGTTCTTACAAGAAGTTAAATCCCTGAAAGAAAATAAAGAATCTTCAATTTTACAAATGAATGCAATGGTGAATAGCATTAGAGACCTCCAAGACAACTCAGCCAAATATGAATGGGAAAGAGACAAAGCTATGAAAGATTTGAATGATTGGCAGACAAAGTCATCTAAATTGGAGCAGGAAATGCATAAAACGTATAAAAGCATTCAAGACTTGAAATTGGAAATGTGCAATAAAGAAATCACAAGCAGAGAGACTCCTGGAGGTGGAAAGCAAAGGAAATGAACAGGAACTACAGACATGAGTATCAAAAATAGGATACAAGAGATGGAAGACAGAATCTCAGGTGTGGGAGATTCAATTGAAGAAATTGCTACAACAACCAAAGAAAACGAGAAATCTAAAAAAGTTCTCACCCACAACATCTAAGAAATCAAGAACTCAATGAAAAGATGGAACCTAAGAATTATAGGCATAGATGAAAGAGAAGACTCCTGAGTTCAAGCTCCAGCAAACATCTTCAACAAAATCATAGGAGAAAACTTCCCAAACTTAAAGGAAGAGATGCCAGTAACATTCCAAGAGGCATACTTAACTCCAAACAGATTAGACCAGAAAAGACATTCCTCTCACCACATAATAATTGAAACTCCAAATGTACAGAACAAAGAACGAATATTAAAAGCCATAAGAGAAAAAGGTCAAGTAACATATAATGGCAGACCCATCAGAATTACACCTGACTTCACCTCAGAAACTCTAAAAGCCAGAAGGGTTTGGACAGACGTCCTATAGGCCCTAAGAGAAAATAGGTGTCAGCCCAGACTATTATACCCAATAAAACTTTCTATCAACATAGAGGGAGAAAACAAGATATTCCATGACAAAACCAAATTGAAACAATATCTATCCACAAACCCAGCTCTACAGAAGATCCTGGAAGGAAAATTCCAACCCAGAGAAGATATGTACACCCAAGAAAACAGAAAAAGCAAAAACTTCCACTGCAGCTAAACCAAAAGACACATAAAACCACCAACTACATCAAAATAACAGGAAACAACAACCTTTGGTCACTAATATCCCTCGACATCAATGGACTCAACTCTCCAATAAAAAGACACAGGTTTACAGAATGGATCCGTAAATAAGACCCATCCATACAGGAACCGTGTCTCACTAACAAAGATAGACTCTACATTAGAGTAAAGGGCTGTGAAAAGGTTTTCCAAGCAAATGATTCCAGGAAGTAAGCTGGAGTAGCCATCCTAATATCAAATAAAACAGACTTTCAACTAAAGCTATTCAAAAAAGACAGGGAAGGACACTACATACTTGTTAGATTAAAAATTAATTAAGATGACATCTCAATACTGAATATCTATGCCCTAAATACAAGGGCACCCACATTCATAAAAGAAACTCTCTTAAAGCTTAAACCAAACATCGATTCCAACACATTAATAGTGGGAGATTTTAACACCCTACTCACAACAATGGACAGATCATCGAGAAAGAAACCAAACAGAGAAATAATGAGACTAACAGAGGTCATGAACCAAATGGACCTAAAAGATATCTACAGAACATTTCACCCAAACACAAAAGAATACACCTTCTTTTCAGCACCTCAAAGAACTTTCTCCAAAATTGACAATATAGTTGGACACAAAGCAAGCCTCAAGAGATACAAGAAAATTGAAATAACCCCTTGTATCTTATCAGACCACCATGAATTAAAACTGGACTTCACCAACAATAGAAATAACAAGAAGCCTACATATTCATGGAAACTGAACAACTCTCTACTCAATGACCACTGGATCAGAGAATAAATAAAGAAGGAAATCAAAGACTTCTTAAAATCCAACCAGAACAAAGGCAGAACACACCCAAACCTGTAAGACACAATGAAAGCAGTACTAGGAGGGAGGAAAGTTCCTTTTCTTTCATAGCACTAAGTGCTTTCAAAAAGAAAATTGTGACAGCCCATATGAACAACTTAACAGCAGAACTGGAAGAGCTAGAAAAAGAAAGAAGCAAACACTCCCAAAAGGAGCAGAAGGAAGGAATCATCAAACTTAGGGCTGAAATTAACAACTTAGAAACAATACAAAGAATCAATGAAACCAAGAATTGGTTCTTTGAGAAAATCAACAAAATAGAGAAACCCTTAGCCGAACTGACAAGAAGGTAGAGGGAAAATACCCAAATCAGTAAAATCAGAAATGAAAAGGGAGAAATAACAACAGACATTGAAGAAATCCAGAGAATCTTTAGATCTTACTTCAAAGATCTATACTCCAAAAAAATTTGAAAACCTAAGTGAAATGGGCAATTTTCTTGATAGATTCCACCTACCAAAGCTAAATCAAGATCAGGTTAACAAATTAAACAGTCCTATAACTCCAAGGAAATAGAAACAATCATTAAAAATCTCCCATCCAAAAAAAGCCCAGGGCCAGATGGTTTCAGCACAGAATTAAACCAGATCTTCAAAGAACACCTAATACCAATACTCTTCAAACTCTTCCACAAAATAGAAACAGAAGGAATGCTGCCAAACTCATTCTATAAGGCCACAGTCACCCTGATCCCTAAGCCACACAAAGACCCAAAAAAGAAAGAAAACTTCAGACCAAGTTCGCTCATGAATATAGACACAAAAATACTTAATAAAATACTGGTAAACTGAATCCAAGAACACATCATAAGTATCATACACTATGATCAAGTAGGCTTCATCCCAGGACTGCAGGGATGGTTCAACATATGAAAATCCATCAATGTAATTCACCATATAAACAAGCTGAAAGAAAAACACCAATTTCCTCTAAAATCAGAGACAAGGCAAGAATGCCCACTCTCCCCATATTTCATCAACATAGTACTTGAAGTCCTAGCCAGAGCAATCAGACGACTAAAGGAGATCAAAAGGATACAAACTGGAAAGGAAGAATTCAAATTATTCATATTTGCAGATGATATGATAGTATACATAAGTGATTCTGAAAGACCCGGGGGAGGGAAGTACCTCACTCGACACTCAGGATATCACGGCCGCCCCAAAACTCGCAAGAGACCATCTTGATGCAATCACAAGAGGTTTATTTCGGGGGGAAAAGGGGGAAAGGGGGGGGCTCAGTGCACTGAGGAATGCCACTCGTATCCCACGCAGGGCTAGGAGTCGCGACCCCCAGGCAGGGCTAGAGTAGAATATTTAATAGGGGAGCACCACAGATTAAGGGGTGGGGGGAAATTACAGGTGGGAAGTACCAGCCCAGCCCATCGTTTACCACAACCCAAGGGGGAGGGGAAATACAGCTGGAATGTACCAGCCCATTAGTTAGTCAGCAGGAAACATCCTACATCTGTTTGTCTCAGGAATGAATCTAATCTTGTGGTCAGCCAGTTCCTGAAGCCCTGGGGGCCCCGTGGCCCAATTGATCTTCATTCTTGGTTTTAACCTGTTTATGGTCAGCTAAGTTCTGGGAATCACCTGGCGGCTGGCCTGGCTCTACTGCCGACTTAGGGGGGTCTTTTAATAATTTTTATTTCCTTCAATTCCAAAAATTCCACCTGAGAACTACTACAACTGATAACCACTTTCAGCAACATGGCTGCATACAAAATTAATTCAAAAAATCAGAAGCACTTCTTTATACAAAAGATAAATGAGCTGAGAAAGAAATTAGGGAAACAACACCCTTCACAATATCCATAAATAATATACCTTGGGGTAACTCTAACCCAGCAACCTGTATGACAAGAACTTCAAGTCCTTGAAGAAAGAAATTGAAGAGGCCATCAGAAGATGGAAAGATCTCCCAGGCTCATGGATAGGTAGGTTCAACATAATAAAAATGACCATCATACCAAAAGCAATATAGAGATTGAATACAATTCCAATCAAAATACCAACCCAATTCTTTACAGACCTGGAAAAACCAATTCTCAACTTCATATGGAATAACAAAAAACCCAGAATAGCTAAATCTACCTTATACAATAAAAAAGCATCGGGAGGTATCACCATCCCAGATTTCAAGCTATACTACAGAGCAATAGTAATAAAAACAGCATGAAGAAATAGACCAGTGGATCAATGGAATCGAATTAAAGACCCAGAAATGAACCCACTCACCTAGGGTCACTTAATTTTTGGCAAAGAAGCCAAAACCATACCATGGATAAAGGATAGCATCTTCAACAAATGGTGCTGGTCTAAATGGATGTCAACATGTAAAAAAAAATGCAAATAGACCCATACTAATCACCCTGCAAAAACTTAAGTCTAAGTGGATAAAAGACCTTAACATAAAGCCTGACACACTAAATCTAATAGAAGAGAAAGTAGGGAAAAGCCTCAAACTCATTGGCACAGGTAACAACTTCCTGAACAGAACACCAACAGCTCAGGCTCTGAGAATAACAATCAATAAATGAGACCTCATGAAACTGAAAAGTTTCTGTAAGGCAAAAGACACTGTCATTTGAACAAAATGGTAACCTACAGATTGGGAAAAGATCTTTACCAACCCCACTTCTGACAGAGGACTAATATCCAAATTTATAAATAAGTAATTAAACACCAAGAAACCAAATACTCCAATCAAAAAATGGGAAACAGCTAAACCGAGAATTCATAAAAGAGGAATCTCTAATGGCAGAGAGACACGTAAAGAAATGCTCACCATCCCTAATCATCAGAGAAATGCAACTCAAGACAACTCTGACATTCTATCTCAGACCTGTCAGAATGGCTATGATCAAAAATTCAAATGACAGCACATGCTGGTGAAGATGTGGAGAAGAAGGAACACTCCTCCATTGCTGGTGGGAGTGCAAACTTGTACAACCACTATGGAAATCAATCTGGCAATATCTTAGAAACATGGAATAACTCTACCTGAGGTCCAGCCATACCACTTCTGGGTATACATCCAAATGATTCCTCACCAAACCACCAGGACATTTCCTCATCTATGTTCATAGCAGTCTTATTTGTAATAGCTAGAAACTGGAAACAACCCAGATGTCCCTCAACTGAGGAATGGATAAAAAAAAACTGTGGTACATCTACACAATGGAATACTACCCAGCTATCAGAAACAACGAAATCATGCAATTTGCAGCCAAATGGACGGAACTAGAGAAGCTCATCTTGAGTGAGCTAACCCAGACTCAAAAAGATGCACATGACATTTATTCACTTATAATCATATTTTAGCCATATAGTACAGGATAACTATACTATAACCAATGCGCCAAAGGAACAGGAACATAGACTTTGTTACCTGCTAATGAGATGCTTTGCCCTAGTGGTACTGCCTTGTAGGCCCCCAGTATATGAGGAGACTCTTAGCCCTCACATGACTGCTGAACTGGTTGGGGGGGTGGCTGATATGTAGGGACACTCCACTCCAGAGGAGTAGGACAGAGGGGGGGGGGGGGGGAGGGGGGGGGGGGGGACGGGGGGGGGTGAAGGGATGTGACTGTGATGGAGATGTAACTTGAATAAACAAACATTTTTAAAAAAGTCTTGGTCTTAGCCATTCTGACAGGTGTGAGATGGAATCTCAGAGTCATCTTGAGTTGCATTTCTATGATGATTAAGGGTGCTGAGCATTTCTTCAAGTGTCTCTAGGCTTTTAGGAATTCCAACTATGTGAATTCTCTGTTTCCCTCTTTCCCTCATTTTTTGATTGGATTATTTGGTTTCTTGGCATTTAATTTCTTAAGTTCTTTGTAAATTTTGGATATTAGCCCTTTGTCAGATGTGGGGTTGGTGAAGATTTTTTTCCAAATCTGTAGGCTGCTGTTTTGTAAGAATGACAGTGTCTTTTGCCTTACAGAAGCTTTTCAGTTTCATGAGGTCCCATTTATTGATTGTTGGTCTCAGGTCCTGGGCTGTTGGTGTTCTGTTCTGTTCAGGAAGTTGTCACCTGTGCCAATGATTTCGAGGGTTTTTCCCACTTTCTCTTCTAGTAGATATAGTGTGACCGGGCTTATGTTAAGGTATTTGATCCACTTGGACTTAAGTTTTGTACAAGGTGATAAG
>CAJQZJ010032401.1:1136757-1153923 GCA_907164525.1 Lophiomys imhausi
CAGGGACTTCTCTCTTTTGCTTTTCTGTATCCTCCTTTCTCTCCTATATAGGAGTGAACAGACTTGAGAAAAATGGGACATAGACATAGTATAGGAAAGAACAAGAAAAAAGGACAGATTATTGAATATAGCTTTATACCTTTGTATACTGATACAAAATTAATATTATATTGGGCTAAATTGGTATTGATCATTGTATATTAATGCAAATTTAAGATTGTATAGGGCTACATCGGTATTGATCTTTGTATATTGATACAAAATTAAGATTATATTTGGCCACAATGGTATTGACCCTAGTATATTAATGTAAAATTAAGATTGTATTGGGCTACATCGGTACTGATCTTTGTATATTGATACAAAATTAAGATTATATTTGGCCACATTGGTATTGATCTTTGTATATTGATACAAAATTAAGGGTAACGCTTCTTAAAGGTATTGTTCGTAGTAATACTTAAAAATGAAATGTCAAGTTTTGACCTCTCGCTACCAACCGACATAAACTGTTTAGGATAATTAAGAAACGGAAACTAATAGTCATGAAAACGTGTCATTTTAGTTACTATGACAGTCTGTCACAGTTATTTTCTAAGCTACTCAGAAATCAAGTTGCTAAGAGACAAGCAATATTTGCTTATCTAAATATAAGAGATAGATAGGACATCTTCAAAAACCTCAAGAGATTTATTTTTATTTTTACAATTTGTTGTTGCTGTTTATCTGGGGGATTAAAATTGAATTAAATTTTTTCCTTCCCTTCGTTCCCTCTAAGCCCTCCTATATATCCATCCCTGCTCTCCCTTCATTTCGTAGACTTTTGTCATTAATTGTTTTGTTTGTTTGTTTATTTTTTATGCTCTCCCAGGTGAGAATTAGGAAACTTCACCATTATGCTATGATGGTTAGTATTGGTGATTAATCTGATGGGACCTAGGATCACAGAAGAGACTAGCTTCCAGGAACATCTGTGAGGGGTTTTCTTTATTAGGTTAATGAAGTGGGAAGATCCTCTCCAGATGTGAGAGACACCATTCCATAGGATGGAGTCTGGAGCTGAGTAAAAAGGAGAAAACAAGCTAAGAACAAGCATTCACCACTCTCTGCTTATGGACTGGAACTGTGATGTAATGTTCCTTTAGCTACATCTTCTTCTCCTTGATGCTCTGTATGCCCTGCAAACTGTAAAGGGAAATAAACCGTTCCTGTCCTCACAACAACAGGAAAAGCAATGAACATAAGTGGCTACTGAATAATAGTTTACAAAGACTTAAAAGGAACATTTAGATTTTTGTGCCAGTTGATTTTGACTATCAACATTACCCAATATAGAATCATCAGGGAGAAGAGTCTTAGTGAGGAATTATGTAGATCATATTGGCCTGTGGGGGAAATTATCTTGACTCCTGACTGATCTGGAAACAACCAGATGCATATGAAAGACACCATTTTAAAGACGGGGCCCTAAACTCTATGAATGAAGGAAGCTAAATGAGTGTAGATGGCAAATGAGTGAGCAAACAGGACACATGGATGTATTTATTATTTCTCTGCTACTAACTGTGAATACATTGCTTAAGCTCTTGCATTGATTTCTGCTCAATAATGGGCTATAACCTGGAATTAATTTCAATCCAAATGACCAAAAAAAAAAAAAAAACCCAAACCTCTTGCTTTTGTTAGATTATTTGCAACAGCAACAAAAATGAAATGAAAGTAGAACAGATATAGGTACCAATAGTGAGATGTTGCTGGAATGAACCTCACTGAGTTGTCTCTGGAAAGAATGTTAGAGTCTTTAGAACTTTCATCTGGAAAAGCTGTTGAGTGCTCAGAACTTTAGGGGCTATCTCATCAGTGCTTCGAAGCATGAATACTAAGAACAACAGGACCAGTGGAGGTCCAGATCACGTTCCAGAGAGGTACAAAGGCTTTATTTGGGTTCAGTTTATCTCCTCTAAAGTAAGGCAGAAAAAGTATTAAATCTGACATAAAAGTATACTTTTAAAAATCTCTGGTGATGAGCTGGAGAGATGGCTCAGCAGTTAAGAACACAGGCTGCTCTTTCAGAGGTCCTGAGTTCAATTCCCGGCAACCACATGGTGGCTTATAACCATCTATAATGTGATCTGATGCCTTCTTCTGGCCTGCAGGAGTACATGCAGATGGAGCACTCATAAACAAATAAATATATTTTTTTAAATCTCTGGTCATGACTGGTTTAGTGATCTAATCATTGAAAAAAAAAACGTAAATAATTTCTAGGTATATAAGCAACTAGGCTTGATCTGATATGAAAGTTTAGAAGACCTCATTTGTACCATTATTGACTTAAAGCCCAGATGACTGATGAATGAGTCAGGGCATAGGTATGACCCTCATCTGTATATTCATCATATACAAGACATTATTGAACATTAGCATTTGGATTAAATCTCCTTTATTCATATAATGTTTTCAGAATGTCTTGACTGACTTATAACCTTTTTCTAAACCTGTAAAGGGCCATGACCAATAATATAAACATTATTTTCTGATCTTATTCAGGCTGATGCAAAAAATACAAAAAGAAAAAGGGTAGGCATTTATCACTCCACTAACTTTTTCTTCCTTGTTATATTCTCTTCCTCCTCATCATCTTTGTCATCATTCTCATACTTTTTATAATTCCAAAGGTATATTATCTAATGCGCAATTCAAACATGTATCTGAATGGAGTATCCATTTTGAATGTTTCAATTGTTGATTATTTTATATTTTTCTTTAAAAAGAGAATTTGTACTCCTTATAACATAATAAAAGAATAAAAGAAAACCAGGTATGGTAGCACATGTCTGTAAATAACAGCACTTGGGAGACTAAGGCAGGAAGGTCACAAGTTAGACCTTGTCTCAAAAAAAAAAAACTTTAAAAAAGAAAAGATAAAAAGAAAACACTGCATGAAAAATTCACTCATAAATCAATAACATTGGTAATGCTTTGAAACAATATTTAATCAAATTTGTGTACACTCATATAAAGAAGGCTTCAAATCCAATCATAAAGTGATTGGTTATCCCCACAACAGTCCTGCCACTATTGCACCAAAGGGCACATCTTAACTAGCAGGTTATTGTACCTCATAAGATTCACATCTGGTTAAGAGTACTGAAGACTGTTCTATCCCAGCAGTCTATATGATATCTTCTGGCCGTGTGAAGTTAGGAAGGAAGCTTCCAGTTCAGTTTCAGCTTGATTTTCCTATGACCTATGACCAAATACTCTTCAGAGATAGGGTCTTGCCATCAAGTACAAGTGAACAACTAAGAGAAATAGTAATTGTTTTCATTGTCTGGAGTCTTGTGGGGATAATATACCGCATTTTCCACTGAGGTTTGGAGTCTTGTGGGGATAATATACCGCATTTTCCACTGAGAATTTTTTTTTAGTAACCTATGACTTCTAGTAAAAGGATTATCTGCCCATGTAAGAAGGGAATATATATATATAGTACTTACTGTAAACCTAGACAAGACTCCATAGTAGGGAGCCTACTACTACTACTTTGCTAAATGAGCACATTACTAAACTGTCTTCTAAACACTCATGCTTATATACATAGTTCAGTGATTCAGGAAGATTTCATCAGACAAGGTTCTCATTGCAATAAGTGGTGATTCATTCCGACTTATAGCTGGTCAAAATACTAAATAGAGTGCTCAGCCCTGCTCTAAATAGACATCTATATTGACCTCTTGAAGACTTAAGGAATATCATGGAAGAGGAGCATGGAAAAATTTAAGAGCTAGAAAATGGGGCGTATGCATTTTGAGTGTCTTCTGAATGTCACGTGGCCTTTGTACTCATGAAATCACTGCTAATGAGGGGTACAAGACTCACACAGGAGTGCACCCATCAACATTTTGTCACAGATGGAGACAGGGCCCTTGAGGACCCATCTCTACCTGCAGGATCAATGTCAAGGAATTTTTTTTGGAGGATGGGATGGTCCTCTCTTCAGTGGTGTAGCCACTGATAAGTTGCTATGATAAATAACCTTTCATCCGTGCTCATGTAAAATACTCTAACTAAATTCAGTGATTATACACATTATAAATAGAAGAAGGACTTGTTGGGAAGAAGGATCTCAATAGGAAAGAGGGTAACTTTGCAAGCCAATGTATGAGGATTTGATGAAATCATCAAAGAGTTAAAATGTATTTTAAAAATTATTGAATTTTTAAATTTTCATGTAGTATATAATATAAAAATTTAAATATTTCTAAGAATTCCTAAAAACTTCACTTGAAATAGTATGTGACTGAATCTTTTTACATGAAAGAGCATTTCAGTAGCATTAGAGTCTTATGAAAAAATATCTGTACACTGTATTCTATGTGCTAGAAACTGTTTCAGATTGTAAGAGCACACAAGGGAACAAAGACAACTACTGAGTTCATCTGGACTGCCATAACAAAATATCATAAACTGAGAAGCATATAAATAATTTACTGAGAAATTTACTTGTTAAGGATGGGTGTTGGACAGTGGTGGAAATTCCAAAATGAAGATATCCACATATGTGTTCTACAGAGGGAACCTGTTTTCTGAGTCACAGATCTCTGGAGTTTCTTTTACAAGGCCACTAACTCTTTTCTCGGTTTCCATTCTTATAACCTAATCAACTTCTTAAGGCCCCCACTCTAATCCACTAGAACCCAATATCTCACATAGAGACTTGGGGGGGGGGACATAAATGTTTGTAGTGAAGAAATAAAATTCCTTCTCTGTGGAACTTATGTACAAAGCAAGCAAAGCAGACAACAGAAGATACATAAGTGAGAATCTTAGCAATTCTTGTCTTAAAGAAAGGAAAATGCTCCAGGATTTCTGCTCTCTTAAAAAGGACAGGTTGGGGGCTGGAGAGATGGCTCAGAGGTTAAGAGCACTGGCTGCTCTTCCAGAGGTCATGAGTTCAATTCCCAGCAACCACATGGTGGCTCATAACCATCTATAATGAGATCTGGTGCCCTCTTCTGGCCTGCAGGCATACATGCAGACAGAACATTGTATACATAATAAAGAAATAAAATCTTTAAAAAAAAAAAAAAGGACAGGTTGGAGAGTGAAGGTCCTGGGGAAGGTGCTGGGTAAGTATGTAATGTTTGATTTGAGATGTGAATGATAAATAGAAATCAGCAGCATTGAACTCTCAAGCACATGTGAGTGTGAAGAGAGTAGAATGGTGTCTTCCTGGAGGCTTTTAATTACCTGAGGCAGACATCTTCACAAGATACAAGCAGAGTGTTCAAGCCATCAAAATGCCTTCCCATCAGTTCTCCTAGGTCTTGTCTTGAGGTTCCTTGAAATTTTAGTTCATCCTTCCTTCCTCAGAAGCCTAATAGAAGCCAATCCCTTTGTTACATCACTGTCATTCACAAAGAGTATTCACATGATTATGTGTCTCCTAAGTTTCTAAACTAAGATGGAGTTAGAACAGGTAAATAATGATGCTAATCTGTGCTGTCCTTTACTTTTGCTACAATTTTTACAGATATCTTCAATGACTCTTGACATTTAAAATCTGTGCTTTTATTACACATTATAAGTTGCAGAAATGAAATATATAAGAATGGAAAAAGTGTTCAAGTTCATAATTAAAAACCTTGTCTATGGACAGATGCTTAGCATAAGGTCTACTGCAACTGCTCAGGCTATATTCAGTTTCTTTGGTACAACAATAACATTATGAATTCTGCTGGATATGTTGGTCCTGACCTAGAATGTCAGCACTTAGGAAGTGGAGGAAGGAGGTTAGTGAGCTTGAAGTCACATCTATTATATAGTAAGACTGGGAGGGGAATAAGAATAATAAATAAACAAAATGTGAGTTGTTTAAAAGGAGATGGACCACCTGCTTTACAAGAAGTGTTTAAAAATAAATAAGTGGTAAAGGACTGAGTTGGAGGAAGGGAATGGTATGCAAACATGTACATGCAATTTGAGATCACCTCACTTAGACATATAAAGAACTCAGTTGTAAAGATGAGACTTGAGTTACACAACCTGAATGACCTCCAAAATGTTCTTTCTTCTGTCTATGGTTATCTAAGAAGTGGTAATCACCAATTTTTGCATCAGTTATGTACATATACAATTAGTAAAAGTATCACATGCACACAGAGAGAGAGAGAGAGAGAGAGAGACACGATATTCTGTGACTAAAACCAGTTTGAAAATAATTGAGCCAGTAAAATGAAGGCCTTTTATGAACTGAAAAGTGATTTACAAATGCCATTTTAAAACACTCAATGTTGGAACTGGGAAACCTGAAAGCCTAAGGTACCTTGATTCAGTCAAGGAGTTCACATCAAGCTTCAAAAAAGATGTTCATGGGACATGGAGAAGAGATGCTAAGGGACCTTCCAAGTGTCCTTGGTGCTTCTAAAATGGTCTCCATGCATTAGCGGACTCCCCCAACACTACACAAACATCTCCCCAGGAGACAGTATGGAGTGTAGCGCTCTGCATTTGGAAAACAAATCCAAAAGACAGTAGGACAGTTGTGCCTGGTACTCAAGGAAGAGAGAGGATTCAGGAAGATGCCAATGAAGCAGCTTATACCCTGAAACTCTCAGGACCACTCTTTGGGAGTCAGAGCGGAGAGAGAAGGAAGGCCAACTGGATGAGCCTGGAGAGAAAGCTCCTTGCTTGTGTTATGTACATATACAATTAGTAAAAGTATCACATACACACAGAGAGAGAGAGAGAGAGAGAGATGCTATTCTGTGACTAAAACCAGTTTGAAAATGATTGAGCCAGTAAAATAAAGCCCTTTTATGAACTGTAAAGTGATTTACGAATGCCATTTTAAAACATCATTACGGCTATTTCTTGGTTCCTGTGAAAATTTAAATGCCTCCTTTATTGGGAAATTGCTTAATTAGATAATATTTCTCAAGAACAGGCATTGTTCCAAGTCAAAGATTCATTTCGGCTTCTTCTGTTCTTTGCAATAACCACATGTGAAATGTGGTTCCTAAAGGGATTCATTTAGTGGAGAAAGCAGAAACAGTCAACTAAACGAGTCTATCACAAATGTAATTCACACAGGGTCAACCCAGTCCATCATCTTCAGCAGAGAAGAAAAATAAAAATAAAACAATAACTCTCACACCATCCTGATTGTTTTGAGGATATATTAGAGTGTTCCCTGCTTGACTGTGTTGTACATGAGGGCCCTATGCCTTTCAAATCAAGTACTGGCACTTGAATATTTATTCCTAGGTCATAGTCAAATACCAAAGGGATACTGAAAAATAATCACTAACAACAGGAATCCAACCTAATTCAATGCATATTATTGGTCCTAAAAAGGTAAACAACTACATGATGCTGTAAGTAGTGAAATCAATAATATAAAGTTGAATAATCCTTCTAATGTACCACGCCCCAATGTCATCTGTCAATCATTCCTCCCCATGAAAAAAAACACACTTTAAGACCATGATTCTTCTAATCACAGCTGTAAATCACCTGCCAAAGGTAAATATTACATGGATGATTTGAGACCTGGGATCCAGTAGCAGACATGAAAATGCTATTTTTAGTTTTAGTTTCAGTGAAATTAAGTAAAAGAGGTATATTCCAGCAAGGGCCCTGACAATCTTAACTTCCCTTCAGTGCTGGGTTTCTCCTTGGTACCTTTTCCATATCCACATCCCACACCCTAATCTATACCCTGATATGTGTCCGGAATGCACCAATAAGATTGCAGATAAATCTGACAATGCCTGGCAGTTAGAGGTGAAGGGCAAATGACCTGAAAATACTTAATGTTTTATATCCCCCTGGCAGGTCACCTCTGATTGGCTGCATCACTCTATTGAAAGATACAGGTTTGCAAAGTGATGCAGCTCCCTCTAAATTCTGCTACCTTCTCTTTCCTGTGTTTCTAATAGGTGTTACACTCATCACATTCTGTTTGCTATTTTCCATAAAGTATTATAATACCTCTGGAAAGAGCTCTTTTTACCAAACTTTTGTTTCACCCTTACAAAATCTAAGCAGTGCATTAAAATTTTAGTTTAGTTTATAAATGGCTATCAAAAAACAAACAATATACAATAACATGTATTATCTTCATCATCTATCCTTTACATATTTGGCCCATGAAGAAAATTCTATGAATATATCAATTCTGCCCTAGTGGAGTTCCATGGAATATGTGCCAATTATTGCTTTAATTGCTTGTCATAAGCCAGGGTCACTGGGGGAAAAAGAACTTCAGTTGAGAAAATGCTTTCATCAGATTTTCTTGTGGTCAAGTCTGTAGAACATCTTCTAGATTCATGATAGATATGGGGCCTGAAGACCACAGTGGATCATCTCTCTCAGGATCCCCACCTAATTCTTCAGACACTCAGCATTATCCCATTTAATGATCAAGACAACTTACATATTCAATACAAAACTTGCCATGCTTTAACTTACAAAGTTAGCTCATAGCTACTGTCTTGCTCTCTATTACTCTTTCTTGAAGAAGCCAGTAGTAGTGGGAAGGGGGGGGACTCACTTCCTCCATCCAGGGTCCTGAGTGATGGAGTGCTGAGGCCTGTTACTAAGAGCCAGTGTCCATTTTTCATTATGTGGTTAAGATAGCTCATCCAACTCAGCTGTGTGTATTCCAGATGACTGCAACTTCATATCTTCCAAATAATATGACCCAGTGGAGCCTTGCCTAAAAGTGGAGCCACATAAACCATATGAGATAATAAATGTTTGCTTACCAATGTATAAAACACTCTCAATACTGTTTTCCTATTTTGCATAAAGTTTATGGGGTGTGTGTGTACATCTTTTACAACTTTATGGGTATCTGCAGAATGATTATAGGAAAAACACACTCAATATTATATTCCAATAAGCCTGATCAAATTATTTTTATATTAATGTTAATTTTTCTCTACAAAATTCAGGATTCCAATTATTTAAAAAGGCTAAAGTCATTAAATTGTATTTTAAAATGAAATATTAAGTGTGAACAAATTATGTTTCTTCAAAGGACGGTTGTTTTACTCTTTTTGTTTTCTTTCGTTTTTTATTAATTTATTTTTTCAAGTTACATCTCTATCAAAGCCTTCTCCTTCCTACCCTCTAGGTCCTACCCTCTTCCCCATCTCTGTCTTCTCCTTCTCCTTGGATGAGGGGAGCCCCTACATATTAACTCCCCTCAGTTCATCACTCACATGAGAGATAAGAGCTTCCTCTTGTACTGGAACCCAATATGGTAGCCAATCTAGAGTAAGGTGTTCCACTAACAAGCAACAGTGTCCATGACTCGCTGGATAGAATTTTTCATCAGATAGTTATCCTAGGTTCCTGTCTGTTTGGGTCTATGGGTTGTAGGATAGTTGTCCTGTACTATATGGTTAATATCCACTTATACCATGCGTATCTTTCTGGGTCTGGGTTAACTCACTTAGGATGAGCTTTTCTAGATCCATCCATTTGGTTGCGAATTGCATGATTTCTTTGTTTCTGATAGCTGTGTATTATTCCATTGTGTAAATGTACCATAGTACTTTTTATTCCATTATTCGATTGAAGGACATCTGGGTTATTTTCAGTTTCTGACTATTATGAATAAAGTTGCTATGAACATTGTTGAGGCGATGACCTTTGGTACAGAATCTTTTGGATACATACCCAGGAGTGGTATGGCTGGGTCTTGAGGTAGAGTTATTCCCTATTTCCTAAGATATCACCAGATTGATTTCCAAAGTGTGTTTACAAGTTTGCATGCCCACTAGCAATGGAGGAATGTTCCTCTTTCTCCACATCCTTGCCAGCATGTGTTATTTCTTGAGGTTTTTTGTTGTTGTTATTGTTTGCATATCAAAATAGTTCTAAGGATTTTTTTCTTGCTTTTTGTTTTTGTTGTTGTTTATTTATTTATTACTTCAAGTTATATCTCCATCACAGTGCCCTCCTTCCACCCCTCCCACCCTCTCCTTCCTTTCCCACTAATCCCACACCTCTGATGTGGAAAGTCCCTATATATCAGCCTCTCTCAGTTCAACAGTCATATGAGAAATAAGAGCTTCCTCTTGTACTTGGGGCCTACATGGTAGCACCCCTAGGACAAATTGTCCCATTAATAGGTAACAGAGTCTATGTTCCTTCCTGATCCTTTTGGTATGTTGGTTGTAGGATAGTTATACTGTACTATATGGTTAAAATTCAATTATAAGTGAGTAGATGCCATGTGCATCTTTCTGAGTCTGGGTTAGCTCACTCAGGATGAGCTTTTCTAGTTCCATTTGGCTGCAAATTGCATGATTTCCTTGTTTCTGATAGCTGAATCGTATTCCATTGTGCAAATGAACCACAATTTTTTTTTATCCATTGTTCGGTTGAGGGACATCTGGATTGTTTCCAGTTTCTACCTATTACAAATAAGGTGCTATGAACATAGATGACGCTATGTCCTTGTGGTTTGGTGAGGAATCGTTTGGGTGGATACCCAGAAGTGGTATGGCTGGGTCTTGAGGTAGGGCTATTCCAAGTTTTCTAAGATATCACCAGACTGATTTCCATAGTGGTTGTACGAGCTTGCATTCCCACCAGCAATGGAGGAGAGTTCCCCTTTCTCCCCAGCCTCGCCAGCATGTGCTGTCATTTGAGTTTTTGATCTTAGCCATTCTGACAGGTGTGAGATGGAATCTCAGAGTTGTCTTGAGTTGCATTTCTCTGATGATTAAGGATGTTGAGCATTTCTTCAAATGTCTTCCTGCCATTAGAGATTCCTCCTTTGTGAATTCTTGGTTTAGCTCTGTTTCCCATTTTTTGATTGCATTATTTGGTTTCTTGGTGTTTAATTTCTTGAGTTCTTTGTGAATTCTTGGTTTAGCTCTGTTTCCCATTTTTTGATTGTATTATTTGGTTTCTTGGTGTTTAATTTCTTGAGTTCTTTATAAGTTATGGATATTAGCCCTCTGTCAGATGTGGGTTTGGTAAAGCTCTTTTCCCAATCTGTAGGTTGCTGTTTTGTTCAAATGACAGTGTCCTTTGTCTTACAGAAGCTTTTCAGTTTCATGAGTTCCCATTTATTGGTTATTGGTCTTAGAGCCTGAGATATTGGTGTTCTCTTCTGGAAGCTGTCTCATGTGTGGATGAGTTCAAGGGTTTTCCCCACTTTCTCTTCTAATAGATTGAGTGTGTCGGGTTTTATGTTAAGGTCTTTGGTCCACTTGGACTTAAGTTTTGTGCAAGGTGATAAGTATGAGTCTAATTTCATTCTTTTACATGTGGACATCCAGTTGGACCAGCACCATTTGTTGAAGATGTCCTTTTTCCATTGTTCGGTTTTGGCCTCTTTGTCAAAAATTAAGTGCCCGTAGGTGTGTGGGTTCATTTCTGGGTTTTTAATTCGATTCTATTGATCCACTGGTCTATTTCTTTACCATTACCATGCTGTTTTTATTACTATTGCTCTGTAGTATAGCTTGAAATCTGGGATGGTGATACCTCCACATTTTTTTTTTTAATTGAACAGGGTTGATTTAGTTATTTTGGGTTTTTTGTTATTCCATATGAAGTTGGAAGTTGTTTTTTCCAGGTGTGTAAAGAATTTTGTTAGTATTTTGATAGGAATTATATTGAATCTGTATATTGCTTTTGGCAGGATGGCCATTTTTATTATGTTGATCCTACCTATCCATGAGCATGGGAGATCTTTCCATATTCTGATGCCCTCTTCAATTTCTTTCTTAAAGGACTTGAAGTTCTTGTCATACAGGCCTTTCACTTGCTTAGTTAAAGTTAGCCCCATGTATTTTATATTGTTTGTGGCTATTGTGAAGGGTGTTGTTTCCCTAATTTCTTTCTCAGCCCATTTGTTTTTTGTTTAAAGAAGGGCTTCAGATTTTTTTTTTTAAATAATTTTGTATCCAGTCACCTTGCTGAAGGTGTTTATCAGCTATAAGAGTTCTCTGGTGGAATTTCTTTTCTTTTTTTTTTCCTTTATTTTTTATTTCTTCAAGTTACATCTTAATTGCAGTCCCCTCCCTATTCCCCCCTCCAGTCCCACCCTCCCACCCTCAACCCCCCATCCTCTTCCCTTTTTTTTTTTTTTAAGTTTAAGGTATATCTTATCTCCCCCTACAGTTTCCCCTTTCAGTCCAACAAATGGCTCTTTCTCTTATAATAATAAATACAATACAAAACAACAGAGGTAATTAGGCCACAGTTATGAGGGTTATATGGCTTAGCGTACATTCCCAATGTCCAGTCCATATGTATTAGGTACCTGACATTAACATTCTACTATCTAACCATCTCCATGAGTTTAAAGTTCTATATCTAACTCAACATTCATACTAACTTGCAACACAATTTTAAAAGTATCTTTGTTAGATCTATAACACTCTCTTGACTCCTAAACAACTCAAAATTTAATTATGAGACTCTAGCTATCTGTTCTTCAATCACCTCAGAGACCTGAGAAGGATAAATATATCTGATTTTATAGGAAGTACACCAAAAGCAATATATAGATTCAATGCAATTCCTATCAAAATACCAACACAATTTTTATAGACTTGGAAAGAGCTATTCTCAATTTCATATGGAACAACAAAAAGCCCAGAATAGCTAAATCAATCCTGTACAATAAAAAAACATCTGGAGGTATCACCATCCCAGATTTCAAGCTGTACTACAGAGCAATAGTTGTAAAAACAGCATGGTATTGGGTAGAAATAGACCAGTAGATCAATGGAATTGAATTGAAGATCCAGAAATAGACCCACACACTTATGGCCACCTAATTTTTGACAAAGAAGCCAAAACGGCACTCCGTTTTGGTGGAATTTTGGGGGTCACTTATATATTATCATATCGTCTGCAAATAGGGATAGTTTGACTACATTTCCAATTTGTATCCCCTTGATCTCCTTTAGTTGTCTTATTCTTTTTTTAATAATTAGGCAAAAATTATTAAAATTATAAGGTATAACATACATTCCCAATCTCCAGTCATTACATATATGGCAACTGCTATTAATATTCTATTATCTATGTCCATGAGTTTAAAGTTCTATACCGAACTCATTTTCCATGCTAACTTGCATTAACAACTTAAAAAAACAACTGCTTAGACCTAGAACATCCTTTTAATTCCCAAACAAGTTTAAACTTAACTGTGAGACTATAACTATCTAGTCTTCAACCACATCAGAGACCTGAAGAGGATAAATATATCTGAATAAATAGGAAGTGCAGAGCCAGAAGCTTCCAAAACTAAGAAATGACAACTAGCTGCCTGGACAGTCCCCAATTTCTCTCCATACATTAGAGCATCTATCTTCAGCCTCTTAGTCCAGTATCTCTGACAGACATTAACTGTAAAGCAACAATTATGAAGATCTTGCCTACCCTGTCTTGGCAGAGCTAGGCTGTCGACTTACCTGCTTCCAAATTTTCTCCTTTTTGGACAGCATTCTCTCTATAGTTGAAGCAAGGATTGGTTACAAATTGTTAAATGGTCTTGTTTAATAGGTTTTGGAGTTAGAACCAGGGTTTTCTCTCTCTTTTTTTTCCTCTATCATTCCTTCTCTCCTATGTAGGGGTGAAAAGATTTAGACATTTTAAAACTCCTGTTTCTGGTTCTTCTGGTCCCCTACCTATGGTCTATAATACTAATAACTCCAGCTCTACTTCTCCCTTCCAGACACCTGTCGATGACTTCCTGCCATCTCTACATCTGGAAGTTATACAAAGGAAACCACTGGGAAATGTTTGGTAGGACCTTTTAAATGGGCCCTAGGACAGTTACTCTAACTGCTGCACCTGACACTTCCATTCAACTGGAAAAAGCCATATTGTTTAGTATCCCAACTCTATGATGGCAATTAGGGTTATTTCTTCAGATCAGAAAATGATGAGAACAGAAGGCATAAATTACATACGCTGTTAAGAGTTTTAAAAAGAACGTGACCACCATATCCTTAGTTTAAAGTTAGAATGTCCTTGGAGTTCTTGGCAGCTTCCTTCTTGCCCCAGGCCAGAAATGTCAGGACTTTGGGGGCTCTGGTCCATGATCCAATTCCAAATGATTTTAGGGTTACCTCTTCAGAGAGTGTAATGTCAGGTGATAAGTCTCATTAAGAAAGAAAAAAAAATTCTTGTGACTTCTCTTGGTTTGCCTTTTACAACTTCGATGTGATGGTTTTTGTTTTATCTTATTATATTTCATTTTGTGATGTTTTATTGTTTTCTCTTAGAATCCTGTTCATGTCTAATGAAAGACAGAAATGGAGTGCATCTAGATGGAAGGGGATGTGGGGAGGAACAGGGAGAAGAGAGTGGGACAGTTGTAATCAGGATACATTGCATGGGAAAATTATCTTAATAAAAGTAAAAATAAACTAATTTTAGAAGTTGAAAGAGAAAAAACTTCTGAGAATTACAGCTTGACTGTCATGAAATATTTTTCTTCTAGACTGTAAGAAAATTGTCCACAAATTTGTCATCTTTAATCACACACACAAGCAAACATTTAAATGCAAAAATGGAGAGGAAATTTTCTTTAAATTGCTATTTTTAAAATGTTTATTCATTATTTCAGGTTATATCTCCATCTTAGTGCCCTCTACCTCCCTCCCACCCTCTACCTCCATCCCTTCCATCCTGCTCCTCTGGATTGGAGTGTCCCTACATAACAGTCCCCCACCCCAGTTCAGAGTCATATGTGGTCCAAGAGCCTCCTCATACACTGGGGGTCTACAAGGTAGCACCACTAGGGCAAAGTGTCTCATTGACAGGTCTATGTTCCTGTTTCTTTGGTGCATAGTTGTAGTATAGTTATCCTATACTATATAGCTAAAATCCGATTATAAGTGAATAGATGCCATGTGCATCCTACTGAGTCTGGGTTAGCTCACTCAGGATGAGCTTCTCTAGTTCCATCTGTTTTGGCTGCAAATTGCATGATTTCGTTGTTTCTAATGCCTGAGTAGTATTCCATGGTGTAGATGTACCACTGCTTTTTTTTTTTTTTTATCCATTCCTCAGTTTTAGGGTATCAGTTGTTTCCAGTTTCTAGCTACTACAAATAAGGCTGCTATAAACATAGATGAGAAAACTTCCTTGTGGTTTGGTGAGAAATCATTTGGATATATACTCAGAAGTGGTATGTATGGCTGGGTCCTGAGGCAGAGCTATCCCAAGTTTCTAAGATATCACCAGACTGATTTCCATAGTGGTTGTATGAGCTTGCATTCCCACCAGCAATGGAGGAATGTTCTCCTTTCTCCACAACCTCACCAGCATGTGTTGTCATTTGCGCTTTTGATCTTAGCCATTCTGACAGGTGTGAGATGGAATCTCAGAGTCTTCTTGAGTTGAATTTCTCTGATGATTAAGGATGCTGAGCATTTCTTCAAGTGTCTCTCAGCAATTAGGGATTTCTCTTTTGTGAATTCTCTGTTTAGCTCTGTTTCCCATATTTTGATTGGATTATTTGGTTTCTTGGCATTTAGTTTCTTCAGTCCTTTGTAAATTTTGGATATTAGCCCTCTGTCAGATGTAGGGTTGGTGAAGTTTCTTGTTTTCCCAATCTGTAGATTGTCATTTTGTTCGAATGACAGTGTCTTTTGCCTTACAGAAGCTTTTCAGTTTCATGAGGTCCCATTTATTGATTGTTGGTCCTAGAGCCTGAGCTGTTGGTGTTCTGTTCAGGAAGTTGTCACCTGTGCCGAAGAGTTCGAGGGTTTTCCCCACTTTCTTTTCTAATAGATTTAGTGTATCAGGATTTATGTTAAGGTCTTTGATCCACTTGTACTTAAGTTTTGTGCAAGGTGGTAAGTATGGGTCTAATTTCATTCTTTTACTTGCAATAATTATTAATATATACCACATTTTGTTTCACATTTTTTTCTTGTTATTTTTATTTTATTTGTATATTTGTTGTGTTTGCATGTAAGTCTGTGAACCATGTGCATACAGGGCCAACAGAGTCCAGATAAGGTATAGAAAACCCTGAGATGGGAGTTACACAGTTATGAGCTGTGATGTGGGAGTTGGGTTTGGTGGTTAGGAACCACACTTAGGTCCTCTGGAAGAACAACCAGTGCTCTAACCACTGAGACATCTCTCCAGTCCCTGGTCCACATTTGATAATCTAAATGCAATAAAACATCCCTTAGACCAGTGGTTCTCAATCATTCCTAACTTTACAACCCTTTAAATCAGTTCTTTAAGTTGTCATGACCTCCTATCATATTATTTTTGTTACTAGTTTAAAATTGTAATTTTGCTACTACTATGAAACACAATATAAATATATTTTGAGACAGGGGTTTCCCAAAGGAATCATGACCCACAAGTTAAGAACCCCTGATTTCGACAGTTCCTGCTGCCTAATCTTGTTTGCTACCTCCATTTCTTCAAATGCTTCTAACATTTTGGAACTATATATATTTGTGTCCTTGAGTTTATTATTCTGATTAGTGTATTAGTACCAACAAATAATTTATATCATTTATGTGCCTTAAATGTCAACAAGTGTACTTCTTATATTTTTAATCTATTGATTTTATAAAGCACTTTCTTTTTTTTTAATAATTTATTTTTTATTTCTTCAAGTTACATCTCAATCACAATCCCCTCCTTATTCCCCCCTCCAGTCCCACCCTTCCACCCTCCTCCCCCTCAGCCCCACCATCCTCTTCCTTTCTTTTTTTTTTTTTTTTTTTAGTTTAAGGTATTTATTTTCCCCCCCAACAGCTCTCCCTTTCAGTCCAAATAATGGTTCTTTTTCTTATAACTATAAATACAATACAAAACAACAGAAATAAATAGGCCACGATTATAAGAGTTATATGGCTTAGCATACATTCCCAATGTCCAGTCCATATGTATTTGGCACCTGACTTTAACATTCTACTATCTAACCATCTCCATGAGTTTAAAGTTCTATATCTAACTCAGCTTTCATACTAACTTGCCTCATAATTTTAAAAATATCTTCTTAGATCCAGAACACCCTCTTGATTCCTAAACAACTCAAAATTTAACTATGAGACTCTAGCTATCTATTCTTCAACCACCTCAGAGACCTGAGAGGGATAAATATATCTGATTATATAGGAAGTGCAGGGCCTGCAGCTTCCAAAACTAAAA
>CAJQZJ010032401.1:1168923-1188445 GCA_907164525.1 Lophiomys imhausi
CCAAAACCCATTTAACAAGACCATTTAACAGCTTGTAGTCTTTTCCCTAAATAACAAAATTTTCTATTATCTATCAAATAACCAAAGGGGGAGAACACCTTCCCCACCTTCTGGGGATGGGACGTTGTTCTCTTAAAATGACTTCCTGCTGATTTGGGACGTAGTAAACTTGTTTGGGGCCCAAATAAGAAAGGAAAAATGGTTAAACAAACCTCCAAGAGTTGAAAAAACTTAGAGCTAAGGTAAAATAATGCATGGTGTTAGCCCATGCCTTTACCTCCAGCAGAGACAGGAGGATCACTATAGAGTTAGTTGTCTTATAAATTCTAGAGTTACAAGAAACAGGGTGGTGATGGTACACACCCTTAGTCACATCATTGGGGAAGAATACACCCTTAATCCCAACACACTAGAGACAGAAACAGGCAGATCTCAGAGCTCAAGGCCACCTGATACAAAACAAGCTCTAAACAGAGAAAAACTTTGATCCAGGAGTGGAGGAGCACATCTTTAATCCCATCAGTTGGAAACCACATGTCTTTGATCCCAAAATTTAGAATGCAGAGACAGGCACATAGGATTTGGAAAGATTTAAGTTTAAAAGCTACTTACAAAAGGCAGGCTGCAATTCAAACAAATTGTCCTTTGAGATCTCAAAATATATACACTAAAGGTTTGTTTAGCTCCAAAATATCAAAATAATTTCTTCTTTAATCCGGATTGAAAGGTAATACTTTATATATTATCAAAAAAACCAAATTTGCTCCAGGAAAAATATTACCTGACTCCCCCCAAAAAAGGTAATTGTCCCAGAGTTAGGATTAGGGCAGGGCTCTGTTCTTATCTTTCCAGGAGATTTAAAGCATCCATTCAAGGAATCCAGGGACAACTGGACAACGGAAACCTCAGCAGAAAACAGATCAGACACCAAAGAAGACGAGTGGGCCAGATATAAAGCACTTTCTTAATGAAAGATCTCTATGCTGTTACACACAGACTTGGTGCCTTTCAATTGCGAAATTTATTTTCTTTGTAAAATAAATCACATAAATACTTAAATTTGCTTGTTAAAAGTCATTTCACATTTCAATGGTGAATTAACTAAGACAATAATCTTTCATACCTATGTGCTATTATTGATGGCCTTATCCTCTGCTCTATGTGAATGTATGATTAGGCAAGTCCCTTCTTTCCTGCTGGACTCAACCCCACATACGTGAAGTGAGGACGTCTGTTATAATACTGTTGTGAGATTTAAATTAGCAAATTTGATGTGTGTGCACAGTGAGGGATAGATACTCATGTTTGTGTCGCTCAATGTCAATACATCATTCTGTGCTGCTCTGCAAATGCAGTCGCTTTTCTTCCTACATCAGTTTTTATTATATATTATGTACATATTTTGACAGCTTTTTGAGACAGTCTCGGTATGCACACCAGAGTTTCCTTGAACTCACGATCTTCCTGCCTCAACCTCTGAGTGATGGGCTTACAGGTGTGTGTTATGCTGTCCTCCCTCAGTCCCTCCCTCCTTCCCTTAGCTTGCTTCCCTCCTCTCTATTTTTGTTTCTGTCCAGTTTTCTTTCTTGCTCTCTTTCCCTTCTTTTGAAGTAGATTGCTCTCAATCCTGCCTCAGCCTCAAGAGTAGCTGGAATTTAAGGTATGCATATTTTGACTTTTTATTGTGCTCATGATACTTTATTACTTTTGCCTTTATTATATTTATTATCAACATTTTGCCAATAGAAGATGCTCAACACCTAAGAAAATTGTGTTTGTTGAAAAGAGTAGACGAAAAGTAATGGCAAATACAGAGTACATTTGTATTGTGTGATTATGCTGAATGTTCACTTAGTGTATTTTATTAAGCATTGTATTAACAGATGTTTATGCTTAGTTGTAAAAAGTTATATTGTTATCAGAGAAGAAAATAGTCTCGCAATCAAAGAAACAAATAAACCATACAAATTAGTCATCCAATAATCGACTGAAGACATTGAGTTGCTTCCAGTGTGTCAGTCCAAATGACACTGTGAACATTTGACAGCATGAATTTGTAATCTTTATTCCTATGTTTGAAATATAAAACTCAATCTGGGGGAGATTCCTAGAAAAGGAAAGACAGAATTAGACCATTGCCAGATGAAGAAGATAATTAGCACTGACTCCGTGGTGGTGCTAGAGGACTAAGTACAAGAGGGACAGGAGACGACTGATCAGAAAGCAGAGTCTCCAAATGGGGCTCCAGAACGCATAGCAGCAGACAAATTACCAATAACTTTCCAGAATACACATTCAGGGCATTAAGCTGTGCTGGCTAAGCTTCCCTCTATGTACTGACAAGCAATCGTAAGTTTAGTCCTCTGTCTGGATCTGAGGAGCCTCGTGGCTGAGAACACCACCATAGATTATGAGTGAGAGGCAATCCCAAGATTCCAAGTGAGAATGGTGCACAAGGCAATATGAGAGCTGAGGGGAAGATGTGTAATAGAACAGGCCACAAATCTTTTTTTTTCTAATGCATTTACTTGCTTTCAGGTTTTAGTTGTACTTTGGTGAACATCTTTCCCATCTGAAAATCATTTCTCATCTTTCATTTCCTCCTTCCTATCCACCTACTAGGCCAAGCAATGCCAAGTTTATAACCCTTAATCAGCTTCTACTATTAGCACTTTCTCACTCCTGCATGGTTCTGCTTTCAGCTTGGAGCCTCCTCAAGGAAAGCAATTTGTCTGTCACAATTCCATCTAATGTTAAGCACCATGTACATTTACAGAGGTCCATTAATGATAAATAATAAGTAGCCTAGAATCCAGCTTTTAATAGGAGGACTCTTGGCCATTAAATATAAAACAGTTATTAATATATGCATAGCTAGGGGCTCCCCTTTGCAGACTCAAACCATAGCAGTGCACAAAGAACATGTTGTGTCTCTACTAGTTAAGAGCACTTTTCTTTCAGAACAAATTTTATCTTGCTTCCAATAGAAATTGTGTGTAAAAAGAATAAACTATTGTCCACCCACAAAAGTTATTTGGCTATTTGAGATTTTTCCATCACGTGTCTTCGTGGTTTCACAGATTTTTATGAAAGAAATGGAGGTGGTAGAATGATTAGAGATGTCCTCACAATGACCTGAAACTACCCACTGTGCTGATGCATCCCATTGTCAGTTCCAGTTGTAATAGTTTAGTTCAGCCCTGGCCCCAGGATCATCAGCACTCACCCTAGGTGAGTGAGGACCTACCAGGATTGACAGCACACATGAAAAGATAGTACCTGTGTTGTGACCTCATAATGCCTGTAAATGCCATGTTTACCTTAAAAAGAAAGATTCACTCTCCAGAGCCTTGAAATCTCTCAATTCTATATTTAAAGATTTTATTTAAATATTTTTAAATATAAGATTATTCTAATGTGTTTCTTTTACTTTATAATTACTGTCATATGCATGCCTACATGTAAACTTAAGACCTATAAAATACATAGGATCCCATGTAAAAAGAAGATCATTAAAATATTTTTTATTATCACTATATGTTGCATACCAAATAATTTAGGAAAACAGTAAAAAAAAATTTGATTTTTTTATTATATTGAATAGTTAAGTACTGCCACCTATATGGTACTATCACATCACAGTACTTCACAATTAAATCAATTTACTTAGCTATTCAATTTATCTATAGCCACAAGTAGGAGTTTTGAAGTAAATTATAAGGTTGAAATTGCTATTTATTTTGCTAAGGTAACTTAAAATCTTCCAAAAACCAAACTTCATGTACAAGAGATAGATGAAAGATACATGATGAACATATTTGTGTAAAGGCACTAACCATGATTTTGTCTTCATGAAAGGTAGTATGTAATCTTTAAATTATATATATATCAATATATAAACATATAGTTATAAATATTCTCTGTCACAGCAAGTATTATGAATTACATCGTGCATGTTTGAAAATACACGTAAATCAATCATATACAAATTTATACTGGAATCTTACTTATCAAATTTACCCAAAAGAAAAACAAATCTGAGCACACAGTCTCACACACCAAAAGCATATTTGAGGGAGACATTAAAGGGAAACACAAAAACTATATATAAGCAATGTCTCCCTTGATAGTTAAGAACTAAGGGGAACCTGAAGGGGTGGAGGGAGGGTAAACTGTAGTTGGGATTATTGTATAAGAGAAGAATCTATTTTTGATATTAAAAAAAAAAGAAAAGAAAAGGGAAAAGAAGAAGGAAGATGAAGACAGCAAGCGTCAGAGTCAGCACCGTGGTAATGAGACGCACGAGTTTGAACCAGTGAAGGTAAACACTGAAGTAAATCCAGCTTTCGACAGACGTGGATGGCTCAGCTGCCCGTCACATGAATGCACTCTGCAGGAGAATTTTTAAGGTTTTCCCAGCCCATTTTTCTTTATCAAATAAGGAGACTTGTGCATTTCCTTTTCTTGGGACAACTTTACTATGTTGCAACATTCAGACCAGGGCCAGAAAACTATTCAACGGAGGCGATCATTGCGCTGCTGTAGATCGGCGATGATAGCCGTGATCTGGGGACCTGCAAGGGCGGCAGCCTGCTTCACAGAAGTTCTGTGCAGTTGATTGTCCTCGTGTCTTCTCCTTCTTAATGGAGTCGTGTCATCCATGATGTTCTTCCACTATATTGCCATATGCATTGATGCAACTTGAGTAGTGTGCAAATGGCTGATGATACAGAACCAAGTGAGGTGGTAAAACCCAAATGTACTAGTAGAGTTTGTATATTTGTACCACTGTGTCCTCAGATGCTACTCATACTTAAGACTGCTTTTTATAAAACAGTAAAAATCATTAATTCTGTAAGTCTTGGCCCTTGGTTACATATTCCAATATTACACAACAAAAATGAAAGTACATTTGAAACTTCCAGGAAATAGTGAAACAGCTGTTTGTATTAGCTGTCTCTTACTCTGCAACAATTAGCACACTGTGGTTTGGGAATATATATTGCTTACATGGCTCAGGTTCTCATCAATATGATGTTAGAGTTGAAGTCGTCTTAAGTTTCAGCTAGGGAGAGATGCACTTCCAGTCTCATGCTAGGTTGTTGTGAGAGGTCAGTTACCTCCCGGGTTTTCACTGGAGGCCACTTTCCATTTCTTGCCAGTCTATACTCCACCCAAAGCAGCTCAAGAAGAGAGGCAGAGAGCAGAAGCCTGTAGTATAGAAATCACATCCTTTCATTAAAATGACAGCTCCTAATTCTGTCACATTGTGTTTGCAAGAGGTGGGTCACTAGGCCCTGCCCACAGTCAATGAGAAGTAATTACAGGGGAGCACAGATTCTGAAATACCAGGAGAGGTGAGCACTAGGTCGGAAGATGTCTCAGCACAGGGTCTCCAGGAAAACTATGGTTGTGACTGTCGGGAGCTGAGCTAGCTTCTCTTTCCATTAAACTTTGCTTTATGTGAACAAGTAATTAACTGAAAAACTAAAGCTGTTCAGGACTGTGTATTTATATATGCTTGGAAATTGAATATTTCTTGAAAATTAACAGAGTGTTTTATTGTTTTAAAGAAAGAAATAGTTTGAATTTTAAGTTTCAAATGATGTTAGAGTTTTTGAGAATATGCATAATAGTGTTATACGTTTCAAGCAGATGAATTTCATCTAAAGAGATTCACACCAATGTTGAAGAAGGTAAGGAGGGGGTCAATGCTTTCTCTGAAATACGCTAGTAAGTGAAAGCTATCCAATAACCAATATAATAAAACGGTGAGTGAGGCAGCTTCAAGTGAATGACAAGAGGTTGGGGTTATATAGCTCAATGAGCAAAGTGCTTGCCCTGAAATCATAAAGACCTGATTTTGGGTCCTTAAAAGCCACATTAAAACTTCAATATACGTTGAGCATTATGGCATGTGCTTGTAATCCCAGTACTGGAGAAATGGAAGCAGGCAGATGCCTAGGGCTCTCTCAACAGCCAACCTACCCTAGTCGGAAAATTGCAGACAAATAAAAGACCCTGTTCCAAACACAAGGTGGTGCTCAGAGAGAGTTGGTCTTCTTTAGTGGAGTGACCCCTGCTAGGTGTCACATGCCAGGACAGTTCCTACTTCCAAAAGTAGTTGGGCAACATGAATTGTATTTGATGGTTAAATGTGTTATTTCTAAACGTCAGTCATTCAAAGAAAGCACATAGCTCCAGAGGGCAGGTAAAACGTAGTATGCCCTAAAAGAAAAACAATTACATAATGAGTGTTAATTACTATTATCACCAATGCCAACTCCAAAGTACAGGTCCCGTAGCACTGAATGAAAAGCATCTGGAGTTGCCTCTTTCCTCTCAAACTGCATTAGTTGTGAAACTAATTGTCACAAATGTGTCTTTAAATAGTCCCAATATTTTATTTGCAATTACAGAGGTGAGAAGACATAAGATCAGGGTGTTGGCACACTGTATTTCTGGAAACTCTTGGAAGCAACAATTCCCTGTTTTATCATGCTTCTAGAAAAGACCTGTAACATTTATTTGCTAAGACAATGTTCACTTAACATCTGCTATAATGAGATGCTGCTCTTCCAAATGCAGTGGATATTAAAATGGCAAAAGGTAGAAAGAGAAAGAGAAAAGCAAATAAACATGCATGCATATTTATTAGGATAATAATACATGAAATGGAAATCAAGGCAGGAAGATGGAATTTAAATGATGGAGCGAGGACTATCTTAAGTAAGGGAGCAAGCAAAGGTCTTTCTGATTGGACTCAGTATATCACTGAGTCCTGCGAAGAAGCCAATCAAGGCATGTAGGGAAAAAAAGCATTCAGGCACCAAAAATAGCAACTGAGGAGGTCATGATGTGGAGAGGATGTTTGGCATGTCTGGGAGAGCAAAGCCTGAGCAAGGTACAAGATAAAGAAGTGGGGAGAAAATGCAATCAGGAGGGTTCAGGCACAGTCCCCAACATCTCCAGCATCCTGGTGAGGACGTGGGCTTTAGTCTGTATTAAGATTACAGAGTACCATTTGCTGAAAGGAACAAGAGTGAGTCAGTCATATTGTTAAAGAGTCAACAGCTGCTGGACGTAGACTATACGCCCCAGCTCAAAGGGTAAAAGTCTGAAGGATGGGCAGAAACTGCAAAACCTGATAAATGGGGTGATGTTGGTCTAGAATGGAAGAACCGTAAAGTGAAGGTGGAAAGAGATGACTGCATCTTGGATACTGATGGAAAGTCTAGTCAATCCACGCACAAATAGATGGTGTGATAGTGCCAACCCAATGAAGTAAGGGTTTTCAAGTCGGGAAGAAAAATAAAGTTAAAAGAGACAGGAATGAGGGAGCAAAAGAGAGGAGGCCTCCTCTCAAGTTTTCAGTAAATATGCCTTTGTACCAAAATGAGTACATCTTCAAGAATATTAATTCCAGGGCCTAGAAAATTCCTTGGATATCATTCAAAAGAGTGATGAGTCTAAAGAAAGAATAAATGCTTCCCTAGCATCAAAACCTGGGAAGGGTGCTGGGCGAGCTCACTAAATGGAGCTGTTTGTGCACACTTATGCAGCAGCGTCTGAGAAGTTATTTCTTTTATGTGGCCAGGTTGATGATGCAGCTTCCAACATGATTGTCATGTGATTTATTGTTATCTGTTTCTCACTTGAGGAAAATGGCACTGCCCTTCTGAATGGTATAAAATTTCTCAAATAGATTTTTTTAACAAGCTTACATGAAGGTCACATTTGTTGTCAATTCCAGTCACCAAAAAAGGAAAAAGACCCCAAGAAACAAACCAAGCACGTAATCAGTGAACTTTTACCAAATAGAGGTACTGCAACAATGTACTGGTTCTACCTAAAAAGGTCAATTATCTATATTGAAAAATATAAATTTTTAAACATTTCTTAAGATGAATGTAACTAATATGTAGGTCTCAGTCTACATTTTGTTGTTGTTGTTGTTGTTTTAGGTGTTTTCAAGACAGGATTTCTCTGTGTATCCTTGACTGTCGTGGACTGCCTTTGTAGACCAGGCTGGCCTTGAACTCACAGAGATCTGCCTGCGTCTGCCTCCCACGTGCTGGGATTAAAGGCGTGCACCACCACGCCCAGCTCTATCTGTCTACTTTTTAATATACCAAAGCATCACACATAAATACTTTTGCCATAATAATCCTATAGTTTCAAAAATCCAGATGTTAAATCCTGAACCCGGCAACACTGATTACAGACAGTTTGTTATAATAGCCAATTTATATTTCACACACACACACACACACACACACACACACACACACACACACACACTTGACTACATTCACAGTATGGACACAATCACCTGTAACCCAGACTATAATAGGGGAAGGACAAAAGAGGGACAGTATAAAAATGATAGAATAAATAATTCTTATTAAGGTATAGTCTATGCATGAATATCAGGTATGTCACAATGGAACCCCTTATTTTTCTAACTAATATATGCTAGTGGAAATGGACAAAGATATCACATCTGACATTTGTCCTCAGCATCTCTCAAAGGTGTCCAACTCTTCAAAGGACAGGAGCCACCAGAACACCTGCCCAAGCATGCATCACCTCGCTCCCCTGCTGCAACACATGCTGCACATTACTTTTCAGTTTTTGAGCAATAAATCTAGTTGTCTCCAGCCCCAGGCCTTCACAGGACACTGTTACTCCAGTGTCTTCTGAGCCCATATACTCCAGCTTCATGATAATTCTATTTTATTTCAAAGAACATCTTCCTGGCCTCCAAGCTGTTCAGTAGTGAGTTCAGGGCTCCCTGCTTTATTCCCCAATCTTCCTGGCCTTATCTGGTACATGGTAACTTCAAACTAACATGTGCTGATTTGGTGAACAACTGTCTGCCTCATCTGATGGCCCTCAAGCTTCCACTAGAGGATCCCTGTCAGTTCAAGCTTACAGGCACTTCGTAACTAGCTGATGAGTAGCAAATGTATGTATAAATTATTCACAAAATACAACGCAAGAATATTTTTAAAATAATCATTACAATAGAACATGTTAAAATTTGTAAATAAGAATGTAAGATATACATAAACACTTAGAAATCCAATACTATATATTAGATGTAGAATGGATAATTAGGAGAGAAATGAGTTTGCTTAATTCTAAGAATTTTACTCAAAGGGCATTCATCTGCAGTCTGCTTGCCTCCTGTGCTTTAGGAATGTATTGCAACTTTATTTTGCTCCATGTTAGCAGCTATAACCACAATGGTAAACATTAAGGAGTTGTCAGCTAATACTGAGAAATAGATCGAGATGCTACTAACTAATAAACACAGAAAGTGAGCAGAGCACATACTAGAAGTGCAGCCTCAAGTTTACACAAATGAATTGGAAAACAATTCCAGTAATTTGGTGCCTAAAACTACAGATCTGAAAAGTGATTTGCCATTTATCACTTTTATCTTTGGAGGTCAGTATCCAAAGTCTAACCTGAACATATCCTGTCTTACTATCAAAATGAGCTTGATCCCACCTGCTTAAATACAGTCTAAAAGACAGTTGTTCCTACTGTTCGGTAGCAATCCCAAACTTTCCACAAAAGACATTATCTCCTTATTGAAAAACCACCACTTTACTTAAACAGCACAATCCCTAACTACATTCTAAATATTTGTCCTTATATCCCCAGGTAAGTGTAGTCTTCACTCTTCATCAAGGAAACTTTTATTTGTACCAGACAGAACACACTACAGAAAATAACCAATCAAAATACAGATTTGTGGAGTCCAGTCCCATTTGATACATCTACAAAACACTCTTGCATCTAAGGTTCAAACATCTTGGCAGAAAAGGAACTGAAAGATTGTAAAAGCCAGAGGATAAGGGAGTTTGATGTGAGATTGTGTCTCTTAGCAATGTTAGAAACTACAACCATAAAGTCTCACATACAGGACTATGTAAAATGAACTGAATAAAGACAACAACAATAGACATGCCAAAGCAGACAGGGAAAGACCACAATACTTCAATGCTACACACACACACACACACACACACACACACACACACTTATAGTTTTTTATAGTCATACTAAGAGTGTGAGAAATAGTCTTCCTCAGGTAAGAGCACACCAATTATCTATTTAATACCTCATGGTCATTAATAAAAAGATGTATATCTTTTTACAGGATAAGCATGTTAAATTTATATATATATTATATATATGTAATATTAATTAATGAAAAAAGAGGCTAAGAATTTGAAAAAGAGGATGCAAGGGAAGGTTTGGAGGAAGGAAAAATGTTTTAATTATATTTTAATCTTCAACAAATGGTGCTGGTCAAACTGAGGGCTGCATATGGAACAATCCAAAAGACACATATTTATCACCCTGCACAAAAATCAACTCCAAATGGATCAAAGACCTCAATGTAAAACCAGATACACTAAACCTGATAGAAGAGAAAGTGGAAAATAGCCTCAAACTCATTGACACAGGAGACAACTTCCTGAACAGAACAGCATTAGTGCAGACATTAAGATCGGCAATTAATGCATGAGACCTCATGAAACTGAAAAGCTTCTCCAAGAAAGGACATAACCATTCAGAAAAAGTGTCAGACTACAGAATGGGAAACATTTCTATCAACTATATATCCAATAGAGAACTGATGTCCAAAATATATAAAGAACTCAAGAGAATAGATATCTAGAAAACAAAAACTTAAAAAAAAATGAGGCACAGATCTAAACAGAATTCCCCATAGAGCAAACTCAAATACCTGAGAGACACTTAAAGAAATGTTCAACATCCTTAGCCACCAGAGATATGCAATGATAACTACTTTGCGATTTTATCTTAACACCTCTTAGAGTGGCTAAGATCAATCACACAAGTGACAGCTCTTCCTGGGAAGAACATGAAGTAAGAGAAACACTCACACATTGCTGTTGGGAGTGCAAACTCATACAACCACTATGGAAATCAGTGTGGAGATCCGTCAGGAAGATGGGAATCGATCTTCATCAAGATTCAGCAATGGAACTCTTAGGTATGTACTCAAAGGATACTTCATTCTGCCACAGAGACACTTGCTTAATCATGTTCACTGCTGCCTTATTTATAATAGCAAAAAATTATAAGCAACCTACATGTCCTTGAACAGAAGAATGGATAAAGAAAATGTAGTACATTTATACAATGGAGTATTACTCAGCTGTTAAAAAAATGACATCATGAAGTTTGCAGACAAATGGATAGAGATAGAATAAAAATCTTCCTAAGTGGAATGTTTCAGGCTCAGAAAGGCAAATATAGTACATATATGCTCAAATGTGGATATATCACAAGAGGGTAGGTATAGAGTAATGGACTAGAGGTAACAGATCTTGTTAGGAAAGGGATATGTAACAAATAATTATGGATGGATGGGAGTACTGAAACAGAGAGGAAGAGGGGTTCAGGAAGAAAATATGTGGAAAGATAGATAAAGGTGAGGGATTGTGAAGTGTAGTATAGAAACTTAATACGATAGAAACTTCTTAAGATATATACATATATATAGGTTATCTATGTGAAATTGTCAAGTAATGTGGGAGACAGATTCCCACTGGCCATTTGTTGTCACCAAATGAACTTCCAGTACTATGATGAGGTTATAGCCAATTGTGTTATTGTGAAAGGGTTCCCTGTGGGAATCTCAAATAGCCCAGGCATTTGCCAAGACTATAGCTTGTTCTCCACAAACTAACAGCAAGGCCCTATGCTGGAGACAAAACGCATGCAATTCATTGAACATGGAGAGGTAGAGCTGGTGCATACATAGAGCCTCACCCTCTATGTTCTAGTATCTTTGGTACAGGATGGTACTCTGCATGCTACCAAAAGAGAAAAATAATAAGTCCATTATAAGCCCTTTGATCTATAATACTTTACCTCCTGCAAGACATGCTAGGGCAATAGTGGCACACAATTGTGGGAGTAACTAACCAACAACAGATTTGACTTCATGAGATGGAACCCATATCCAACACTGCTTGGTTGACTAAGAAAGAGAGACTAGATAGCCCATGGACCTAAAATAAAACCAGGTCTAAAAAAAGGAGGGAAACTCAATGATACAATGATTCCTAAAGATATCCAGCTATATTCCTAGATCAGTGCTTTGTTCAGCCAACATTGGAGAAGCTTCCTCCTGCAGCAGATGGGAATAAAAACAGGCACATTACAGAGACACAGAGACCTTGAAACACTTAACTCTAAATGGAAAGTCTCCATCAAATCCTTCCCCTCAGAATTCAGGTAACCCTACAGAATAGGAGGCAAGAAAGAGGGAAAGAGCCAGAGGGTATGGAAGACACCAAGACAACAAAGCCTTTCAAATCAAAATGATCAAAGCTCATATGAACTCACAGAGACTGAACCAGCATGCAAAGGCCCTGGCACTGGCCTGCTCTAGGTCTTCTGCATATACGCTATGGCTTCTAGTTTAGTGTTTTTATGGGATGTCTGTATCTGCAAATGAGTGGGTCTCTGATTCTTGTGCTTTCTTTTGGGCTCCTTTCTTTTTCTGTGGTTTGTCTTGTCCAACTTCTATGTTATAGTTTTGTTATTATTGTTTTATCTCATGGTATTTTATTTTGTTATATTTTTTAAAGGAATGAATGAATCAACGAATGAAAACATACCACTAGGGTAAAGGTTAATAACTGAACTATCATTTATACCTGCTATGACAGGGTAAATTAGTTTTTTTTTCCATTGGAGTGGCACTGGATATATCAACAACTCCAGGGTAGGCTTCATGTTCAGGAGGACTTGATCAACATATAATGGATGACACAGTTTTGTTATATGCTTTCATGTGATTAGTTAGGTGGAATTTTTTGTTTTGTTTTGTTTTTGTTTTCTGTCTGGGTGGGATTTTAAATTGTTTTCTTGGTTTTGGGGAGTTTGTTGTTGAACTGGGCTCTTGTTTGTTTGGTTGTTTGGTTGTATTTCAGAAAGAACTTAAAGTTAGATGAGTAGGGTTGGGAAGAGGATCTGGAAGGACTTCAGAGTTGGGAAGAAGAATATGATTAAAATATATTTAAATTTAAAATTTTTAAGTATAATCAAAGAGAAAAATAACTTTTAAAATTTATTTCATTCTTTCAACTGCAGATAGACTGCTGTCCAAAAAGGACAAAACTTGGTAGCAGGGAAGTCGACAGCCTAGCTCTGCCAAGACAGGGTAGGTTAGTCCTTCATAATCCCTGCTCTACAATAAATGTCTGTCAGAGAAACAGGACCAAAAGGCTGAAGACTGATGCTGGAATGTATGGAGAGAAAATGGGAACTGTCCAGGTAGTCACTGGTTTGTCATTTCTTAGTATTGGAAGCTGCAGGCCCTGCACTTCCTATATAATCAGATATATTTATCCTTCTCAGCTCTCTGAGGTGGTTGAAGAATAGACAGCTTGAGTCTCATAGCTAAATTTTGAGTTGTTTAGGAATCAAGAGGGCGTTCTAGATCTAAGAAGATGGTTATAATAGTGATACAAGTTAGTATGAAAGCTAAGTCAGTTATAGAACTTTAAACTCATGGAGATGGTTAGAAGGTAGAAGGTTAAAGTCAGGGGCCAAATATGTATGCACTGGACATTGGGAAGGTATACTGGGCCATTTAACTCTCATAAATGTGGCATATTTAATTCTGCTGTTTTGTATAGAATTTACTGTTATAAGAGAAAGAACCATTTGTTGGATTGAAAAGGGAAGCTGTTGGGGGGGAAGAGGGTGGAAGGGTGGGACAGGAAGGGGGAATAGGGAAGGGTTTGTGACTGAGATGTAACTTGAAGAAAAAAAAATAAAGTACTTACATAAAAAAAATTTATTTCATTCTTAATTGTATGTATAAGTGAGGTAGGGGTGCACATTTGAGTGCAGGTGCCTGCACTAGCCTGAAGAAGGCCTGGAATCCCCTGAGGCTGAGTGACAAGCAGGCATGAACCATCTAACATGGATGGGTTCTTGGTACTGAGCCTAGTTCCTCTGCAAAGCAGTATACTACACCGTCTTCACCTCTGAGCACCTTCATCCTGGCTGTCCTCATCTTACCTTTTTAAGTAGGTGTGGCTTCTTCTAGTGAGATGGCCTTTCCCTTGACCTTTACCTGCCAGTTTCATACAGTCTGCACCAATGGTTTACATTTTTAAGAAATGCAAATCAAATGTACACAAGTATCTCAGAAGAATAATGAAAATGTTAGGAACAATGTTCAACATGACAATACAAATGGTCTCAACAAATCTCTGTGAACCCAAGTATTGCTGATATTTTTTAAGAAGGATGGACTCTTGTCTTGGCCACTTATTCTAGTTTTAGTAAAAGCTCTTAACAGCTAATCTAAATTTGCTAGGTTCCTCTTTACTGCTGCTGCATTTGTGCTCTTGTGCGTGGTACAAATGCCTTAATCCTAGGTCTTTATGTTGAAATGCATGGGTCAGAGCTCCCATTAACTCATTTTGGATGTTTGTCCCAAGAAATATGTCATTCTATTTAAGCACTGGCAGGTTAAAGTGATTTATTTGTTTCTGCCCCCCCCCCCTTTCTCTCTCTCTCTCTGTCCCCCTCTCCCTGCCCTGCCTTGCTGTCTCTCTCTGTCTCTCTCTTTCTGTCTCTCTCTCTTGTTCTCTCTGTCTATGTGTGTGTATGTGTGTGTGTGTATGTGATGCACATGCAGGTACACATGTGTTATGGCATGTCCTGCATGAGTAAGTCAGAGGAAAACTTGTCAGACTAAAGGTCCTTACCTTCCACATTGCATAGAAGAGCTCTCTTTTGGGTTTTTGCCACTGGTAATTCTGGGGTGGCTTGTCTGAAAGCTCCTGGGTATCCTGTCTCTACCTCCTACCCCCATGTCATCACAGGAGCACTGTGATTACAGATGTGAGCTTCCACATCCAGCTGTTACATGGGTGGCAGGGATAAACTTGGACTCTCACTCTTGCACAGCAAGCACTGCATCCACTGAGCTGTTCTTTCTCCAGCCAAACTTCTTTATTGCTTAGCCTTACCCAGATCAACCTTAAGAACACTTGCATGCAATTGCAAATCACCAAAAATATCCTCACGTTCTCTACTGTGGTGATTCTATGGTTAGAAAGAGAGCGCCCTCTCAAAATTAAGTTGGAAACTTGACCCAATTACAACAAAGGGCCTTAAAGGGTATGAGGGTGATACAGTCATGAATGGTTTTAGTATCCCTCTAAAAAGATGTTGGGTCAGCAGGCACAAATGCCAGTATCTTGATACTAGACTCTACTGACTCCAGATCTTTTAGATAAACATTTTTTTAATGGTGTACTGATTTTTAGCGTATGTCTATGAGTGTTTTGTCTGTTGTGTGTCAATGTATCCAGTGAGTGTCATGGTTACTGAGGCCAGAAGAGGGTGTCAAAACCCCTAGGACTAGAGTTACAAGTGGTTGTGAGCTGCCATGTGGATTCTGGGAACTGACATGGGTTCTTGGGACTGAATCCAGTTCCTAGCCTCTGCTAGAACACCATGATCTTATTAGCCAACCAACTCTCCAGTTGTGTCTGTTATAAATTACTCATTTCAGAGTATAATACTACAGGTACACATATGAAGTAAACAGATGGACTCAAATGTAAAAAAACAATATATACAGTGATTGAAAAATGTTTTCAGGTTTCAAGTCATTGAAATTCCCTACTTTACATAGCCTTTAAATTTCTCTTAAGATCACTGGTCTAAAGGAAAACATCCACATGGATGTCTTAAAATTATTTTAAGAGTAAACAGAACATTTCTTCTAGCCTTGTCCATTGCTACAGAAAAATTTACTTTTGATCAGAAATAATATCTTTTGTTCTTAAAAATAAATTCTCTGAAGAAAAAAAGTGAATTTTTTAGCATTTTTACTAGTCATATCTAAAAGAGAATCAATTATTATACATTATCAAAACAGCATCATCATTTTATGGGAATGCACACATGGCAATATTTATGCAGAATCCATTCAGCAATGCCAAACTCTGGGAACTTCATGAGTCAGTTGTGATTCAACAGAATCCCTGCACTTTCCAGAAATGAATTCTGATGATGTCCCTTAGCTAAGTAACAACTCAGAAAGAAAGAACAGCTGAGAAAGAGTTTAGTTTATCCACCTACACAGAGCTGGGGACATCTGTTTTTCTTGCTTTCAAATAAATGTCAACAATTGGTGTGTGCTTTGAACAGAAACAGCATTACATAGGTTATTACTTGCCACATTCAGAGTGATCCCCGTCTGTGTTTGCCATGACAAGACACTAGATTCTTCTTGGGATATACCTATGAGCTAACCACACAGCTGTGTTGCTGAAGGGAGAGGCTGGCTTTGCCACAACCAAGGTAAAAATGAAAGGAGCGATGCTAGTTCTTTCATCTAGAATACCCAATAGTGACACTTACCTGTGGTAATTATGAAAATTAGATGAGCCAGTCCACACAAACTATTTGGCACATGGTAATGGTTCTATATATTATTTGCTACCACCTGTGCTAGCAAATAATACCTGTGTGCATATTTCCCAAGTTCAGTTCTTAGTCATACTTGTTTTTCCAACCATAGTCTCTCCTGTGGAAATATCGCCCAATCTCTAGTCTTTTATTGTTAACTCTAAAACAAGATTCCTAATGTTCGTGCTTATACATTATTTCTAGACTAACGCTTACACTCTCTGAAATATCTCCAACAGGATAGCCACTCATTTCTTAAATTATCCATGTCTACATCATGCATAATTTTCGCAATATTCTTCTCAGCATTGGGTGATGAGAGTCCTAGCAGGAAGTTGTCCAAAGGGCTATTTTTTATTTCCTCTTGAACCATACTTAGGATATCAAGGATCCTGTAGAGTCAGTTGGTCTCGGAGCTCTACAATTATTTGACAATTGACCAAGTTATTTTGAGTGGAGATAAACTTATTGATATATTAATAGTATGAAGTCAAATTTATAATTATCTATATAAGTATTAAAGTCAACCAATGTAAAAATGTTGATTCATGACATCCAAGCAAGTCTTAGATTTAATGTTTTGTAAACAATACTGACTGATTTTCTATTCTCCCTCTTCTGTATATGCTGTGGTAATTGGCCATCCTCTTTCTTCCACTTTCTACTTAGAAGCTTTTCTGATTTTAACCTCTAAAAATTTAAGCTGAAAATGTTCTGAGCAGTGAAAAGATAAATGGCCATTAATTCAAGAGATAATCAGCCACCTGAAAATCAACAAAAGACTGACTGAGCATCATTTTCTGCCTTTCTGAAATATAGACTTTTATTTCCTTCTAAAGCCACAAAATCATTCTTTTTTTTTAAATAATTTAATTTTTATTTCTTCAAGTTACATCTCAATCACAATCCCCTCCCTACTTCCCCCTCCAGTCCCACCCTTCCACCCTCCTCCCCGTCAACCCCCCATCCTCTCACAAAATCATTCTTTTATCAAAGAAAGGGAAGTGTCAACTGCATGCATAATGGAGTACCCTGGCACTTCTGAAGCTGAAGCATCCACTTCCTGCCCTTCACTAAATGGCTTCCTTGAGAACTAAGGACTCTGGGCAACATGGAAAACAGGTGGGACCCCCTCAGCACACAGAAATCTGTAAACTTCTCTGACAGCCATATGCTTTCTCTCATCAATGAACTTGACTCCAAACTGCAGCCCTGGTTTTCTGTTACTCCTCTGGCGAGAATCTGTCAGGCCACTGGGCAAGTTACTTAAACATTGTGCGTTAGCTTTCTTTCCCCCATCTCTTAAAATGCATGGCCCCCCTTACGTTAAAACTCTGTTCCTGTGTTTGTCACTGTGGGACTTGAAGACTGTTACAAATATCATTTTTCAGAGTAAGTATTCACTATTCTCATGATTTTAGAAAACACGGTAGTGAACAACACAAGCAGCAACAAGATTGTCAACAGGCGTGGCCCTGTCTGGAGAGAGGAGACATCTGCTGTCCGTTGATCTCCGGCTCCAAGGAAGTAGATTCTGGAGAGAGGAGACATCTGCTGTCCGTTGATCTCCGGCTCCAAGGAAGTAGATTCATGTGACATAGTAAGTCGTGGTAGCTCTACTGTCTACAAAAGTCTATAAAAATCCCTTCAATAAATATGTTCTTTCCAAAATACATAATGTCCTAGCTCATATATAATTTTGCAAATATTTCCTTTTGTTTCAGTAGTTTCTCCTTTATCTGGAAATTTATTGTATCTACTTCAAAACTCAGCCAAAATCATAAATCTCTAGGAATGTTTCAGTACATAAATAATAGCATATACTGCTTTGTATGTATGAATCTTAATCTTTCTTGATTTTGTTCTTCTATGCAAGGCAAAAAAAAAAGTTAACATACAATATAGAAAATAATTTGTCCTCAGTGAAATTTTTTTTTCAAAACCAGTAACTCTGTTCTTACCCTTTCATGTGTACTTTTTCCAAGAAATTTGGAAAACTAACTTTGTAGCACATTTGTGCTCCTGTTATTAGGCTATCAAAGATGTATTGCTGCCACAGACAGTCAAGATTTCTTTATCCAGAAGTTTGTAATGAGCAATGGCTTAACCTCGAAGGTCTCCCTATTGGCCAAAGTCACTCAGGGCATGGTCTGATGTTGTTTATATGTCCTCTGGTGACATTAAGGAACCAAACAGTCGAACTCCAATGTCTTTCTTAGAACCAAAACTCCTGTTCATAGTATGCGTGACTGGAATTCAATGCTTAGTGTCTTACATACAATGAAGGTGATGGAAAGAGTTGGTGTACTTAAAGCAGTCTACCAAAGCTTTATTAACTGTTCTAAATGTTAGCATCCATTGTGAGATAGCTAAATGCATAGCTTTACGGAAACCAAGTTACTGTTTATCGTATTTAGCTTCCACTGTCAACTTGACACCTACTAGATATTACCTCAGAAGAGAACCTCCATTGGGGAATTCCCTAGACCAAATTTGCCTGTGGGTATGTGGGTGGGGGATTGCCTTGATTCCTAACTGGCAATAGAGGGCCCAGAGCTCTGTGGGTGGTACAGTTTTCTGGGCAAGAGATCCTGAGCTGTATGAGGAAGACAGCTGAGTATGGTTCTACTTGAGGCAAGAAGCAACTTTCTCCCCTGTAGTTTCTGCTGTACTCACTTCACTGTGAGTCACTTGGTCCAGAAAAAAAGCTGCATAAAATGGAAAGTGGGCTTGACTTCTATTTCCTGCCGTGACTTCCCTCAGTGATGGACTATATGGCCTGGGAACATAAGTCCAATTGACTCATCTCCTAGGTGGCTTTTGCTCAGGGTGTCTTATCAGAGCAACGGAAATGAGACTAGACCCTGTTTTAATGTACAGCTTAAAGTTGCAGTCATGGGTCTTTCCCTAATGTTGAAATGACTCTTTAGAAGCATGAGAATGCTGTTGCTATTTGAATTTAGTCATGCTTATTAGCAAAAAGTGGAAATATCTTTTGCAACACACACACACACACATACACACACACACA
>CAJQZJ010032401.1:1198445-1221430 GCA_907164525.1 Lophiomys imhausi
CACACACACACACACACACACACACGCACGCACACACGCACACACGCATGCAAGCACTCGAGCACACCAGGCCTTGGATATCTACTTTGAGCATATTCAGTCTCCCCTCAGCACACTATGTGTTCAGTGGATGTGACTTAGCATAGAACTTTTATAGCATAGAAGGGCTTTAGAACCTTGTGTTGTCCCACGAATACTGCTCACATTTTATGCAAAAATACTGCTGGGGTGTGCTAAAAAGCATGTATTTAACAACTGAGATTAAATTTTTGAGAAGGAGTAGTGACTACTCACAGTAGGTATGTCCTATATTCTATTTCCTCACACATTTTATTCTATCTTGTAGCCAAGGATAAGTGACTAGTAGCATAGAGGTTATGTTATAATTTAATTGACAACATTATCATTTTGACTAATATTTCAAAAGTGTTTAGAGGAAGTGATCAAATCAAATACACATAAACATCAGGGCCATGGGTGTAGTCCATAGATAGTGAGAGAAAAGCCACACAGAAGAACTTAACAAATATTGGTGAATTTTCAGAATGAGCAGTAGAAGAAATAGGTTCTTATTACAGTTGGAGAGTGGAGGAACAGGGTCCTTAAAGGAAACTCAATGTACTCACCTTATACAGAGATGTTGAGTTGTACATATGAGATGTTGTTTACACGAACAAACAAAAAATACTCAGTGGAAAGAAGGGAGAAGGATATGGGGAGAGTGCCTACCAAAACTCTTAGGAACTAGCAATTAGCTCAAAATGGGAAAAAAAATAGCTCCCTGATGGAAGAATTGCTTCTAAATAACTTCAAATAAATACTTAAAATTATTTCATAATTTACCTAGAATCTTTCAAATGCTTCTCTCAAAGAAAATGGTATTAAAAACTGAACTAGGTGTAAGTTTAAGATGAAACCATTCTTAAGAAAATGTAGCACTCTTATGTCCTTCTGTCAACTTTAAGACACACTGGTTACCATTCTGTACACTTAACAAAATCAAAACAGGAAAACTCTCATCTGGACCTGAAGGTTTTGCAAAACAGAACTGTTTTTAGTGCATGACCTTTACAAGATAGGAAGCAAATAGCTCAGTGTGGTCTTGATTGCTAATCGTCCACTCAGTCCTTATGTAAGTGGTGTTCCATACTTCTTCTTTGTGATCATTAGTTTTTAAACACTGAAAATATTCAACACCCACTGCTAAATTGGCTAAGTCCACAAGGCACTAAGGGCAGCCAACAATCTGGAGTGTTTTTAAAAATGGGAATTCATTAAAAATAATTTATTGCAAACCCTGTGACAGTAATCCACAAAAAATAATGTTGACATTCTAGCTATGATCTAGAGAATTCATCAGCAGTGCACATATGAGTATATATTCATATCAAACAAAGTCCTAATGGCAGAAATTCACTCCTAAAGCTACAAATTGAGCCATAAGCTTTAGAGTAAACACATGTTCATTTGCCTGAATGCTCATAACACTAAGAATTATAATTCTTTAGTCATACTATAAAAAGATGTCTTGTGTATGGTAGTTGAAGAAAATATGACTCATCTTCAATACTATTTGATTAACTTTAAGGCTCTTATATTAGTTGCCATTATAACATTTTGACCAAGTAGCTGAGAAAAGCAGCTTCATGGAGGAAGGGTTTATTTTGGCTTACAGTTTCAGAGAGTCAAGTTATGATCACTGGATTCTGAAACTTAGTGAGGCAGAACACCCTAGTGAGAAAAACTGTAGCAGAGTTTGTTAACCTTGTAACAACCACTAGTGAATGAGAGAAGGAGCAGAGATCAAGGATGGACCACAAACACTACATCCTAAAGCACACCCCAGAAATTTGTGTCTTCTGGATGAGTCGCATTCCCTAAGTTTTCCACTGTCTCCCAAAATGAAGTCAGCAACTGGAAACTAAGTATTTCATACATGAATCTTTGAGAGCATTTTGTATTCAAACCAGAACAGTTCCCTTATGTTGGCTGAGACATATCTAAATTGCACTCTGGCAAAGAGCCCATTTGAAACTGTAGCGTTCCTAAAAGGAATTCTGTCTTTTCCATATTGCAGACAAGGGAATGAAGGTTAAGGAAAATAAAAATATTTATCCAGAATTGCTTCAACAAAGTAATTTCCCTATTTAAACATGACTTCCTTCTACTTAGATATTGAAAAAAAGACTTTTAATTATTTTCCTGCACCACACAAAGTAAAAAGAAGTTGAGGAGAAGATTGGGAGAGAATTCATGATAATGTTCAGGCTAGAAATGTGACTAATTATATGTCATTAATGCAAATAAGCAGTACAAGTTTTAAAAATGAAAGAGAAGTTATATAAGCAATCCTATCCTTATACCAGCTTCTTTCCTGGTATATTAAAATTAAAAATTACAACACATACACAGACACACACACACACATGTATCCCACCACAAAGAGACATCCGTCTATTAATCTCAGCTCCAAGGTAGTAAATGTAGAAAGACTATTAATCTCAGCTCCAAGGTAGTAAATGTAGAAAGACTATTAATCTCAGCTCCAAGGTAGTAAATGTAGAAAGACTTGTTTCCTCATTCTTAAACCTGGAAGTCTGCATGATCTTTAGGTTGAAAATGCAAGACTTGCCTCAGGCTGCTCACACCAATTGCTGCGCATTTGCTATATTTGTCACTAGGATACTTGAGCGTCTGGGGGACCCATAAAACAGCCAGTTGGCATTTATTTGTATATTACATGATGATACAACAACAAAAAATAGCCTCTACTGAAGCAGAGTGTGTTTCAAAGTATACTTGATTTTTTTCCCAAAAGAACAGTTCTGTCTTTAAATTTCTTCTTGAGTTTATCTTGGTAACTGCCATCTACTTCAGAAAGACTCTTCTCTGGTTAGGGCTGAGAGATGCACTGTTCCCTGGACTTACATAAGTCATTAGGAGTCATGTCCATTTAGTGGCATAGTGGTAGTAGATTCTCCCCTAGGATCCTTCTATTCCCAGGTTCTTGGCCTCAACAGTGGTGATAGACATGTATTTCATCTTATGGAGTGGGCCATAAGTCAATCAGTAAGTGGTTGGTTATTCCCTTGACATTTGTGCCAGTGGGTATGTCTTTATCAAGCTGGCCATTATTGTAGCTTTCAGGGTTAACACCTGGCTAGGACTGGTGGTTATTTTATTCTTCTACTAGCATGCTTAGCATCTTCATACACAATGAAACCTGGCCAGGAGGGATGAAGGTTCCAGGTAGCAGCTTGATTTCTCTACATTCTACTATTCTAGTAAGTAGTCGCTGTGGCAATAAGATCTTACTGTCAAGTTCTGGAGAGTAACAAAAAAAAAAATGGCAATAGCCTTTGTAATATTTTTGTAATATCCAGAGATCTATAGGACTCCATTGGCTAATACCTCCAAAAGAGGGAAGTCCCATTCCTGGCACTGAGCTTTTTTATTTGTTAGTCTCTGGTATCTTCTAGGGTCAGTGTGATGGACAGTTTTGTGTCAATTTGACACAAATTAGAGCTATCTGAAAGGAGGCAACCTCCATTGAGAAAATTCCTCCATAAGATTGTCATTTTCTTAATTGGTGATTGATGGGAGAGGGCCCAGCCTATTGTGGGTGGGTCCATTCCTAGGCTGGTGGTCCTAGGCTCTAGGAGAAAACAGGGTGAGCAAGCCATGATGAGAAATGCCAGGAAACAACACCCTTCCATGACCTCTGTATCAGCTTCTCCCTCCAGGTTCTTGCTCTGCATGAGTTCCTGTCCTGGCTTCCTTTGATGATGAACAGTGATGTGGAAGGGTAAGTCAAACAAACCCTTTCCTCCCCAACTTGCTTTGGTCACGGTGTTTCATCACAGCAATAGTAGTACTAATGAAGACAGGTACTGTCTATTTAGGTTATTTTACATACAGAGAATAAGAGACTAGAATGCTCAGAACTAAATGGAACATTGATATAACATACCTCCTTTCTAAGGTCAGGGATCATTGCTGTAGAAAAGAGGGAGGAAAGATTGGAGGAGTGAGAGGCAGTGGATGAACACAACTAAATGGTAGTTCAGAGACACAACATACAGTCGACTTGTGCAAGATTAAGCCAGACAGAAGTCCAGTATGGAGAGAAGAAGTGGTTATGAAATCTGTCCCCAGCCCCCCTCAACACACACACCTTGTTTTAGGAGATATTGACAATTCATAGCTGCCGGGAGAAGAAGAGACACTTTTCTTTTGGTGGTCCTAGCAACCTACATTTGAGTATGACTGAATGGACCCTTTTTTTTCCCAATAAAAGATCTGTGAGGACTTTTGTCCAATTTTCTAATAAGTTGCTTACGTTCTTATTGTTGGGTCCCTTGTTTTAGAAGCACGTGTTCTCCTGATCAAGCCTTGACAAATATTTTGTACTAATTCTTAGCTTGTATCCCTTTTCTATGGCACAATCTGTCTCAAAAGTTTCAATCCCTACCGTGTCTGACATACTGTTTCTTCCCTTTTTCATCCCTTTGATGGTCTGCAGTGCTTTATCTAAATACACTCAGTGTCAAACCCAAGTTCTGGGCTTTCTCTGATGTTATTTTTGTTTCTCACATTACATTTAGTCTACAACTCATTTCAAGATAATTTTGTAAATGCTGTAAGGGCTACATCTAGATTTATTTTTTACCGGTGTCTATCTTCCTGATCAAGCATCATTTTTTACAAAGCCTGTCTTTGTTCCATTGTTTCACCTTTGTTTGTTTGTCAAATTCAGTTGAGTGTAGAAGGTCTATATTGAAATTCTTCATTCTGTCTCATTATATATTTTTGATGTTGACAATATACCTTAATTATTCCTGAAACTGTATAGTAAATCTTGCAGGTTTATATCTCAATACACTCAACAATATGCACAACAACAACAAAATTCTAGTTGGTTTTTGTTTTGTTTTCTTTTTTTTCACATAATTGAATTTTGCAGATCCACTTGAAAAATAAATGATACCTGGATTTTTTTAAATAAAAAGTCTTTCTTGATATATTTTAGCATGGAGTATCCTCTCATTTATATAGAACTCTTGCTGTTGTTGATTTGTTGTTTTTAAGAATTCATTTGCCAGAGTATTGGAATTCTCTTGCTCTAGATATTTCCTCACATACATATTTTACTAAAGTTATACCTAAGGATTTCACTTTGGAGATACTAACATAAATAGTAATGTGCTTTTATGTCAAATTCCAACTGTTCACTTCTGCTATGCAGAAAATTAATTTACATTTGTATATTAAATTTATGTCCTACAAGCTTGCTATAATTGTTTATTCATGCCAGAGGTAGGTTTTTCTTTTCTTTCTTTCTTTCATTCTGATTCTTTAGATCACACGCATACACACACACACACACACACACACACACATACATGCACACACAAATACATGCACACCCAAATGTACACATGCACAAGAAAAAAAAAAAAGAGGAGTGATTACTACCTAAAGAGAGACAAATGATGTAGACAGATGATAAATGATAGATAAGTATATATATATATATTACATATATACATCACCTTGAGAGAGGGAGATAGACTTTGGCTTCCAGGAGTGTCAGGTTTTTGTACAATCTTTATTTCAAAGGTCAATTTCATATAAAGATTGGATTCCTCCTAGATTGTAAAGACTGTGGACAATCTAGTTTTGACAAACATTTTGCCAAACAGTAAGAATTACATTGTTGTCTTCTAATCCACATACTGTGTTGAGGGTAAGTAAGATGCTGCGCATGCTGATGCCATCTCACCAAATGAATTAATATTTTACACAGAGAAACGCTGTAAATCTCCTTCTTTCAAAATGAGCAACTATAGGTTTGGTAGTATAATGAAACTATTAGCAGATGTTCAGAGAAAGAAAAAAACCTGAATATTCACATGCACAAAGCAATATATTTCCATTATCATTGGTGAAAAAGCCCTCTGGAAGTATCATAGTTCTAGGGTCTAAAAATTACATTAATGGAAATTAGGAGCCCATTTCTCAAAGGATCAATGTATGTGCATGATTTAAAGTGCACATTGCTTACATTTGCAAATTACATTGCAATACCCTTGCATTTAAGTGTACTAATCCTGAGAGAAAACATTACTTTTGCCCACATTTTCCAATTTCCATTCCAATTACTAAGAAAGGAAGGAAGGAGGGAAGGAAGGAAAAGAAAAGAAAAGAAAGAAAGAAAGAAAGGCTGTTTCCCATTGCATTTAAGGGTTTTCTGTGTTATAGTCGTGTTGTTTTAGGTCTTCTTCTTCTCTACTACTTCTTAGCTAACTGCAGATTTGGTAAATATGAGTGCCTCTACTTTCAAGTAAATGAATTTTTATGCAAACTCATTTCCACTGTTACACAATTAATTTCCCATTAGCATTATGATCTATTATATTTGTAGATGATAGTCAGAAAATGAAATGGGACTTTTCTTTCTGATGGAGCTAAATCCATTAGTGAAACTTCAAATTGTGTAGCTAAAAGGTCATTTTACTTCACTGTAAAATAAGTATTCTTTCACCCCCTTCATTTTAGAATCCAATCGTAGAGACAGCATTTAAGAGGCTGTCCTCCGAATGACAGGCAGTAATATTTGCACTCCTTAATTGCATGGCATTTTTTTTCCTCTTTAAATCTTCAACTATTACCCAAAGTCAAAATTGTGTTCGGTTTTATGTGGCCTTGGCTGTATTTCACTTGAAATCTCCATAGAGTATGCATTTTATACAACCACTAAAATGGTTCTGAAAAATGTTTTAATGATATAAGAAGTCTTATCTGTTCCTTAAAAGTACGTTTTAACTTTGATGCTTCAGTCAAGATGCCAAGGATGCTAAAGAAAAGAGACACCAAACTTATGCTAGAATTTCCACCCAGCATGATCAGAACAGCCCCCCAGCAGCTTTCTCTATGGCATGGTACTTCACCATATAAAAGTATAAAAAGAAAGGAGCAGAAGAGTTTTATGCAAATTGGACCAGAAGTTTTCTTCAGAGATGTAAGGCTCCAAAACAGACAAAATTGTGTCCTGGATAGAATCCAAATTCATTTTGGAAAGTCTATAGAGTGAGGCAGTAAGACTGGGTGCTTTGGCAGTTCAATTGGAGGTACTGCTGATGTATTTGAATCATTCTAGCTCTTGGAGTTTATTAGAACATATTGTGAATATGTTTTGTGGCTTGGATATAAGAATCCATGGGAGAGTGGGCTAGCCTAGGGACGCTTTGAATTCCTCTCACGGGGAGAACATAGAGAGGCACTGGAAGGAGATCCTTGAAGGGGCTAAGCATGCTAATCAATGCAGATGGATGGGAAGAAGGCTTTACCTAGGTCTCAGGAGTGGCCATCAGGAGAGACTTCAAAAGCCTTAGCAAGCATGTAGCTCAGTGTAAAAAGCTTGCATGGAATGTGGAATCCATGGGTTCCAGCCACAACACAAAATATCTCTCTCTTTGGCACAATCTAATAAAATCACTCAAGAAAGAACTTCATGGCCTTACAGTCTTCCCCTGCTGTCTTCTTTACACTCTGGTTGGGTTGGAAGCAATGCTTCTAGGATATAAGGAAGGAATGAAGATTGAATATTGACTAGTATATTAGACATGACAACCTTTTCTGAGTTGAGACTCTTTTTTATGTAGACAGTGACTGTAAGTCTTTATATTATCCAGGAATAATTGACCTGTTGAAGTTCTCAACCACTAAAGTACGAAAAACTTCTACCAAGTCTATTTCACATGAACATTAGGAAACAAAACTATCTGGATCATACAGTTCCTTTCCTTATATGTGATTGTATTGTGCATACAAAACCAGAATTTGAATAGTCACTGAGGCTTGGGGTGTAGGAAAGAAATATACATAAATGGCTTGTGTGAGTTTATCTTCACTCATGCCAACAAGGCTAATGGGTGTGAGGCAGTAGAGTAAAATATATTAAGGAAATTGGTGTCTGCATTATTTCTAGACAATGACATAAGGATGCAGTACAATTATCGAGTAATCATTTTATCCTTAACAATAGCAAGAACTAACCTGCACTGTGCACTTAGCTTGTATAAAACATTTTCCTAGGCATTTTATAGGAAGAGCTTCTAAAATGTTCTCATGCATCTCATGAGGTAGGTAAATGAGAAAGTAACAGGCATACCATGGAATGTGTGTACTAAGTGACAGAAAGAAACTCACACATAAACTTCTCAAATATCTGTAATAGCCAAAAAGAAATAGAGGGTAAAGAGGGTTACCAGTCTACCCAGAGCTTCTGCTCTAACCCCAAATGCTAGTGTGAACATGTAGGTAATCAGCCATCTTGTGACTCCCAGAAAGACTCTTCCTTCATATCATTATGCAAAATTCAGGGAAAGTAGCAGAAAGAGCCATCTTTTTTTTCTAAGTCAGCTTATCTATTTTAGTTTTAAGTGTTTTATCTGAGAAAATAAAAACGACCTATGGAGTGCCTTTGGCAGTATCTGTCTCACACTGAGGGACTAGGATCCTTACACCTCACACAGATGGGCACATGTCAGAATCCCAGCGCCTCTGTCCTGATTTGCTATGCAGAATTAGCTGAAATAAAATGTTATGGCCAGATAAAAAGATTTTATGAGTCAAGTTGGGTATTAAAGACAGAAGTGCTTAAAAGTTGCTTAATAATAATGTTCACTATGAAAATGAGATCACAAAACAACACTTTGCAGTCTTAATATCCTTTGCTGATTTAAAAAAAGGCTACAGCATTCTAAAGGAATACATTTGGACAAAATGCACCCCTGAGGATATAAAAGAAGCAAGCAACCCAAGAGGAAGTAGAATTCCCACTGCAATTAATTTCCTAGTTTATAAAAATAATGCATTTTATAAGTATTAAGAAACTCAGACAAATATAAACAACATAGAAACTGGTAGTGTGTGAGTGAGCTTCTCTTCTTTTGGTTTTGTTGCAGTGGAGTTATTAGTTTTCTGCATTTTCTTCAGTGTAGTTAAACCTTGGGTTAGAGTTTTCCTTCTAGTATCTTCTATGCATAGATACTGTTTAAATTTGGTTTTGTCATAGAATACCTTGTTTTCACCATCTATGGTGATTGAAAGTTTTGCTGAATATAGTAGTCTGGGCTGACATCTGTGGTCTTTTAGGGTCTACAAGATCATTCTGAGTGAGGTAACCCAGACCCAGAAAGATACACATGGTATGTACTCACTCATAAACAGATATTACCAATATAGTACAGAAAAACCATTCTACAATCCACAGACCAAAAGAAGCTAAGTAACTAAGAGGGCCTTATAGAGGATGCTTGGATTTCACTCAGAAGGGGAATAGAATAGACAGTGGAAGTGGATGAGTAGGAGAGGGAGAGAGGAGGGAAAGGAGGATGGGATTCAGTAGTGGGGAGAGTGGGGAGAAAGGTGGGAAACTGGGGGGGAGCATTTCTGAGACAAGATGGAGACCTGTGACAAGGTAGGACCTGGGAGGAGATGGCAGTGACTCTAGCTGAGACTCCTAGCAAAGCAGGGTATATAGAGACTGAAAATGCTTCCTTCTAGCTAGGTGGGACATCTAGGGGAGGAAAGGGATCACCAACACACACAAAACCTTCAACTCAAAATTTACCCTGTATACAAGGTGTGCAAGGAAACACAAACTCATAGAACACAAACTCATAGAACACTGAACAGTTGTGGTCTATACTTTTAGAGGGCTCTTCCCCATCAGGGTTTTGTGTGTAAGGAGTGTGTCAGAGTCTCAGAGATTCTAAGAAGATTCTAGCCTTCTTAACAAAATATCTGACTAATGAACACTGTGCCCTAACCCTCCCCCAAGCTCCAGGGCTTTCTTGGGCATAGTAAAGGGTGCTTCAACCCCTGAATCCCCAAGTGCTTATAGAATTCCCTGGGCAATAGTTAAACATGAATTAATGTCTCCAAATCTCTGTACTACTTTTCTGCAATCCAAATAGCAACATTTGGCAAAAGAAAAGTTGCCTTCATCCTGTGGACCAATAGCAAATTGGAGAGAGTGAGTGCCAAGTGGGTCATCAGTGGTCACTGAGTTTATATCCCATTTTATTTCTCAGGAAAACAAAGGAGCATGGGGGTTAAGTGGCTTGGCTGAGGATAGGGTACTGAGTGTAGTTCAGACTCTGGCTGGCAGATGAAACACTGTTTCCACATGTCCTGAAAGGAAAATGGTCATCTCTACAAATTTAAACAGTAACTTAAAAAGATCCTTACTTTCTACTGTGCTGTGCTTCCTTTTGGGGGGGCAAGATGGGTTAAAAATTACTTTAGAACCTGCTAACATCTTGAGACCAAATGACAAAGAAACCTGTAGTAAGAAACCACTTGAAACATAATATTCAGTGGGTAACAATATAACTTCATTTATGCCATCACATTTATGTGAGAGGCTAAACTCTTAAATATTGAACAGAGATCCTCTTTATTCTTGGGAAAACCTAGAATAGATACTTCCCAGAACATAAACTTGATGTGGACAGAGTTCTGATCAGTGATAACCCCAGAGAGAAGCCAAAATGAATACTTTTGCATTGTAAGCAATATCTCAGAATTCCCTGTAATGCATTGGTGCTGAAGACATTCCTGGGAATGTTTAAATGGTAGAAGACCCAAGTTGCCCACTTCCAATTAACACAGGACCATATTTCAGCCCAACCATTACCAGGCCTGAAGGCATACATGTGGAAATTGTTATCAGTAACCCAAGTGATTTATTCTTCTCTGTCAGTGGTAAAGACCTAGCTAAAGATTTAAAATAATGTAAACATCCAAGCAGAATATAGAGAAGACATCCGAAGAAAAGACTTCCTGGAATGCAAATGATAAGATCAACATATAAATTAGTAGAAGAGAAGGTTAAGTCAGGGCCCTGTCTTACAGAAGACAAGCACACCAGGAAGATAAAATATTGAAAAATATAACACTTATAGTTCAGATGCAAACTTATTTCTTCCACAGCAGCATGTGTAGTGTTTAATGTGGGACATTTCTCTGATATTGAGAAAAGCATTGATTGAAAGCAGTCGTTTTGACTGGATACTTTATAGATGCACTCACACTATAGCACTGAGGCACACTTGAGGTGTAAGTCATTCAAAATGACATGTTTTCAGACTATCAGAAGGCTTGCCTTAAGTACCAAATGTAATATGCTCACACACACACATAAATGCAGATATAGGCACATTTGTTTAACATTCTGACAGAAAATCATTCTAGAATGTATTAGACTTCATGAGGCCTTCCTTAAAAGCACACTGGGCATAATGTAATTTTCCTTGATGACCCAAAGTCATCACTGTGAATATTAATTATGGTACTATACAGTATTAAAAGTATGTATCTGATGCCTTCAAAAATGTCCATTCTCTGCTGCCTTTAGAGTTACAGAATGCCAGAATTAAGAAGGACTTGGGTGCTTGTCCAACCTTCACAATTCCAGATGAGAACACTAATGTCAAAAGAGGAGAGAAGTGACATACCTCGACCTCCCAACTTTACTACAGTCTTTTCAACTAACCCAATGGCTGAGTTCCACATCCTCTGTTTTTCTCTAGTCCTTCTGCCTGCTTCCCATAGTGTTTTCTCTTCTGCCTCCTGGGTCCCATCCTTACCCCATGCTGCTGGTAATCAGTTCACTTGCCTATAATATACTCTGAGCAGATGCTAGTCCAGGAGCATAAGACCATCACAAAGGGACTCATGAGGACAGGCAGGTTCTGGGAGTACCCCAGTAAAATTTGAAACTTAAGTGAGTTATCCAAAACTTATAAAATACTCGAGAGTGGCCCCCAGTTAAAGGATCTTATTAAATTCTGGAGTTGCAGGAACAACAATAAAGTGAAGAGGGGATGTTTGGAACCAAACACCACCAAGCAAGGGGTACCAAAAGTGTTAATGGTGTTTTTAGAGATAAATTCTGGACTCTGGAAGTCCCACCAAGCTTGGCTGAGACAGCACCCCTAATACACCGATTAAAGAAAAACATGAGAGAGGAAAGCAAAGAAAGGAGATATCTTTCACTGTGGTCTCATTGGGGACATTAACAAATTAAAGCGTCCAATGAACTGACTTGGTATATTGATGTGCGTTTCAGACTTAGAAGGCCCGAAGTAAGCACAGTTCTGGTCATACTGTGGTCATGCCCATCCCACCACATCGTTTTCTCTGCGCTAGTTTGTCTGACAAGGTGTACAGGCAGGTGGTGGGAACAGTGTGAGACGACTTTCTGGGAGCCAGTTTCCTCCTCTGCCTGGCATAGGAGCTTCAACTTTTTCCCTTCCTCCAGCACAAGCTTCCTGAGGAAATTCCAATTCCTTGGGACCATTGTTTTAACAGCTCAAGGGAAGAAGACAAGTGTCTTTCCTTAGAATGTCTTCATTCCTGCCAGGACAGCTACAGATGGAGCCCCCTGGGAGTTGTCTTGGCTGAATTCTCATGATGAAATAATTGTGGCTTTTTCCAGTCTTATATTTGTGTTTTGAAAGTTAACACAATGGAAGGGGAATGTGCCTTCTAATAGAATGCTTTCGTTAACTTTTAAAGGACTTGTATATGCCTAATAATGTATTTGGAACATATTTACTATTACCCCTCCCTCTAACTCCTCTCAGATTCATCCCAGACCCTAGCCCCCTTCCAAAGTGTGATGCTATCTTTGTATTATATAGCCCACGGATCTCAATTTGTTTCCGATATACCCGTCCACGTAGGACAATGCACTGGCATGTAACTAACTCACTAGGGGTCACACCCTTAAAAAATGACTCTTCCTTCTCCCTAAGCCATCATCTGTCAAGAGTTCCTCAGCTGTGTCTCAGGACTCATGAGCTTCCTCCCTATTCCCTGCTGGAATGATGAAAGGCTTGACCATGTACAAGTCTTGTGACCCACAGCTACAGGGAGTTGATGAGAGCAGGGGTAATAGAACTCCTATGCTACTTTGAACTTGGCTCAGGAAAAGATGAATCAGATGTAACAGTAGTCCATGAAAAGTTCGGAAGCCTGGGACTGTACACCAACAAGTCTTATTTATTTCTTCTGGGTAAACATCTCTAGTTTGCTCCAGGATTCACTGAGGTTTCAGAAAAAAAAATATAGAAAGATGAGTCACTTAGAGCTTTAGTTTCTAAGGCACTAAAATGTATGAAAGTAGCCTAGTGTTCAGGACCAGGAGGAAAAGACAGTATAAAGTATGCTTGTACTGACTGACCTCTTAGAGAAGGAAGGTGAGTTTTCACTTGCATAAAGAACTTCCCTTTGGAAAATATGACGATAGAGGCTCCCAAGGGGTGAGTGACTTATCCAAAGCAAAACAACAGCATGGGGATCAACTCTGATTAATACATCTCCCACTCGCTTCTATCCTAGGATCGACCAGGCCATGACTTACATATTCTGTCTACCAAATAGCGTCCACTTGCCTATCCAACTCAGTCCTTGGAGTAATGCTCCAAGAAGTAGTCACTGGTCAGGATCTATTATCCCAGAGCGCATGGTAGCGTGCAGGAGGACGCTCAGACAGGAAGGCAAACTGCAATTCTCCTTATGAACAGGAAGCATATGGCCAAACTATATGCTTCATTAGGGTCCAGAAACTCAAACTGAGCACACTAAGAGCTTGGTAAACTTGGTAAAGAAACAGCCTCAGTGGGCAGCCACTTGACTTGCTCTTTATTTTCATCTCCTTGATGAAGGACAGGTCAACTGCTCTGAGATGAGAGGACTATTTTCCTAGAATATAAATTGTTTTCAAGTCTTCTCTCCCTTACGCCATGATCTCTTACTTCTTTTGTCACACAAACGCACACATGTACACACACATGCACATATACACATGCACATACACATGCACACAGGAACACATGCACACAGGAACACATGCACACAGCTACACATACATGTACACACACATGCATACACACATATACACAGAGATTTTTCTTTTTCTGCATTTTAAAGTGTTTTTTTTTTTCAATTCACATAATTACTGAGGCTCTGCTATGTGTCAGAACACTGAACATCGCAAAGCCATGTATTAAGAAAACATGATTTTTTTTTTCTTCTCAAAAGTGCATAGTCTTATTAGGGAAGCAGAAGGCTCATAAATTACAAGGGTTCTTATCTAGCTGAGCTGTGCTGCTAAATGTAAAGGTGGACAATCCTAGTCTCTGAGTACAAAATGATGGTCATCTGGCCATCCATTCTGTGAATGAAGGCGTTAATGTCTGAGTCACTGAGTAGTGTGCTTGGCAGACATTAGTTCCTTGAGACAACCTAGGAAGTGGTGGCACTCACCAAGGAGTGACAGTCATGAAAACTGGGAAAGGCATATCTCCCCAGCAAGGACATGTGTTCCTTGCAAATGGACAAGTGTTGGTTGATGAAGGGAACATTTGTTGTTTTATGGCTGTCAGTAAGCATAACACCTGTCTTTGAGAACACTAGCCAATATCCTTGAACAAGTCCCCTGGTCCCCCTTGCATAGTCCAGATATTCTTGAGGGAGGTCACTACATTTTTTTTGTTACATAGCATGACCAGACACCTTTTCAAAGCATTAGCAGTCTCTGGGATGACTAGGTAAGGCTATATACAAAATTACAACACATTAAAGAATGGAAAGAAACCATGAGTGTAGTTTCCTTTTGTGACTTATTTTTAGAGACTGTACAGAAATATAAGGGAGGGTAGAAGAACAAAACAGGAACCGGAATCTCAGTCAAAATGTCCATGGGACACTCATTCTATGCCAAGAGTGACCCATGGCCCATTACTGAACCACCCTGTCTCTGCATTGAAAACCCTTCCAACTCAAGTCTGTTGCAATTTGTCAAACATATAGAGGTCTAGTGAAGAAGTTTCTACGTATTTGTTTATCTGGAAAGCAAGGGGACAACATAACATGGGAAGTGGGAAGTGGCCGAACTGGCCCATAAACTAGAACGAGTCAGTGAGGGAGAAACTGGATAAAACATGACCACAAAACCAGCAATTACATATAGACATTGAAGAGTTGACTGGTGAGACAGCATAAGACCTCCCAGAGACAGGAATGGCCATTAAAGCAAGGGATCATGGGTAATTTAGACACAGTTCCACCTATTTAAAACTTGCCCGCCATCACCTAGAATGCTTGTGAAAATTTCCGGGTCTCATGTTATGCCTGACAGAACCTGGATTTGTGCTTTGCTAACCAGCCTCCTAATGATGCTGAGGCTGGTGCTCTGAGATCAGCATTTGGGATGCCATAGCCAAAGTCTCACAAAATAACAGCATGGGAACATGAAATGAACCAAATAAACTAATCTTGTATATAGAATTCTTGAAACTTACAGTTCTCTCTCTCTCTCTCTCTCTCTCTCTCTCTCTCTCTCTCTCCCCCTCCCCCTCCCTCCCTTCCTTCCTTTTCTTTCTTTCTCTCTGCCCTTCTCTCCACTCAGGGAAGGTTCAAAGCAGAGTAGGAATTTGGGAAACCTGAGACCAGCTTCCTGAGTGCAGTTTTGTTGTAGTTGTTGCTGTCTGTCTTCAAGGGTTCTTCCTCTTCTAACTTAGAATTCATCAGTTTGAACAAAGACAAGATGACTGGCCTATAACCAGCCTTGGACTTGTTAAGCCAGTCCATCAGCATGACTAGACACCTACTGGCAATAAAAGAAGCCTACCTGTCCTTTGTTGTAAGCTGCCAGACTTTTAGTCTTGGGTCAAGAAAAAGAAGATTTATTTTTACATTATGTGTATGAGTGTCTTGCCTGTATGTATGTATGTATGTGCACCATGGGCATGCAGTACCTGGAGAAGCCAGAGAACTCCTGGAATCAGAATTACATATGATGACAGCCACCATGTGGATGCTGGGAACCAAAACCTGGTCCTTTGCAAGAGTGGCTAGGGCTTCTCATCACTGAACTGTTTCTTCAGCCCAGAAACTTGGAGTCTTTTAAGAAGAATAAAAAAAGCACTTAATAGTATCCTGCAGAACCAGTCTCAGTTCAACCTCAAGGGACTGCATTTCAACCACAGATTGTTTACTACAGATGGTGACTTTGGGGAAGGTTATGAGGGAGTGGGAATTAGGCAGAATACCTGGTAGGTAGACAAATAGAAAGAGGGACAATGGATAGATAATGAAAGTGGTGAATTTTCAAGGTGGCCAGCTTCTTTCTTAACCTCTGACTTGAGACTGCATTTTTTGTCTGCCACCAGCAGTCCCCTGTTGATGGAACCACTTAGTTTGGGGAAGAAGCTGTTTCAGAAACTTTAACCCTCTGGCCGTCAAGAACAGACAGACTTTCTGCATTGTGAGTCCCTGCTCTTTTCTGTGGATCTCCTCTGTGTGTCTGCTACACTTGTGTGCTTCCTGGTATGTGTTTCTCGCCTTCCTTCAAACACGATGCTTGCAATTTCTCTGCTGCTATAGTGCTTCAGATCTTTCCTGTCTACTAACTCATTAATTGGCAGGAAAAGGAACTTGATGAGGATCCCTAGGCTGTTATCAGTTGTACATCATCCTCAACAGCTAGAGACATCCTTGGAACACACAACACTGTGCGCTAAAAGAGAATTTTAAAAAATAAGGTAGCCGGGCGTTGGTGGCGCACGCCTTTAATCCCAGCACTTGGGAGGCAGAGGCAGGCGGATCTCTGTGAGTTCGAGGCCAGCCTGGTCTACAATGTGAGTCTAGGACAGCCAGAGCTGTTATACAGAGAAACCCTGTCTCAAAAAACCAAAAAAAAAAAAAAAAAAAATAAGGTAACGTTGAGTCTCAAACAAAAATCTAAGGAATAACTTGAAAATGACTATTATTTGGTGTGACACTATGTTAGTTATTTTATACGACTAATTCTTCATAATATCACAACTCTAAGAAGTAGGGACAATACTTAGTTGTGGTTTAATGAGGAGAAACCTAAGGCCTGAAGAAACGAATTACTTGTCCAAAGTCACAAAGTTTTAGTTAGCATTTAGTTAGTTAGAAAATACGCAATTCTGTCTATAATAAACATTCATAATCATTATATTCTACTCCATCCCTCTACCATGATACCAAAATGGCTTTGATTTGGACAAACTTTTAGGAAGAACGCATAAATTATTTCTTATTACATTATTATTATTAGTCTTGATGTTCTACTGAATACTACAGACTTTTCCTTCTTTCTCGTTTTTCTATCATATGTCCTAAATTTTAGGCCATGGAAATCTCTGGATTTCTGTTCTGTTTTTCAAACAATTCCTTTTTTATTTCTTTGAGCATCATTCTCCTTTCTTTGACCACTCAATACTAGGATTCCTGTGGGCCCAGTCAGCTCTTCTGTTTGCTCTCCATAGTTCCTTCCATTGGTAGTAACGTCCGCTTCATAATCACTTAGACTCAGAAGGAACCCATTGCATTCTGTTTGCACATACAAGCTGACATGCCAATGTGAGTATATGAAAGGTCAGACCAAATTCAGGAGATGTGAAAACCAAGCCAACAATTGCAGCCTCTACTTTCACCCCTATAAGCACCATGGTGCAGAAGTTGGTCTCTGTGTCCTGTGCATACTCCACCAGCTTTATTATTTCAGTTCGTACCCCCAAGTTCCAACTGTTAGTATTTGCATCTCTTGGCATAAAGATTTCTCCTGACCATTGGAATCTTCAATTTACACCCAATTTGGCAGCCAAAGCGATATTGCATCAGTGCCTACTAGGCAACTATAAACTCACAAGGGCAAGCTAGAGAACGATATCCAGAACCCTCCCCTTCAGAGGAAAAGCTTTGTGGTACATGTTCTATTCCAGTGTCTAGGTTTCACAGAAGGCCTGAGCTGATGTAGTGATTTCTTTCTTGCCAGCTTTCCCTTCTCCACTTCATTTCATTGCTCCTTCATTTGTATTTCCCAAGACTGACTCTCAACCCACTTGCCCTTAGTCCTGCCTAAGGTCTGCCACTGGAGAAGGCCATGCTGACCTATCTCTTTCTCCATCCCATTACCGAGCCCCCCTCTTCAGTGGGTGGGAACACCACCAGTCCAATTGCACTAGTTAGAACCCCAGTGATGTCTTTGTCCTCCATTCTCCCTTCTAGTCAAGGATTCTTAAGTCCTCAAAATGAGGACTAATAAAGAACTTTAATCCATCCACTTTTCCATCATCTCCATCAACAATACCATCCAGTTTACTGAACTTCCAGACATCAGAGGCCTAGCAGTAGCATGTCCCTCAGTTGCATAATAGGGACAACTTAACTAAATGTGTCCTGCCTCCTCACTTTTTCCATATTATCTAACAGTAAATAATGTTAACAACACTCACTTTTCCTTTCTAGACATTCAGGAGCCTCCCCCAACTCCCCACTGAGAGTTTCAGCATCTGTCCATCCCCTGGAATCTCTACACTCTGGAGGGAGGGGGGGGGGAGCTTATCATTTCTTTTACCTAAGCTGTAAGTGGAGAGGGAGGAAGGAACTGTTTCAGGTGGGAGTGCTTTGAATAACCCCTAGCCTAAGACACAGCACTGAGGAAGTACTGGGAAATCTACCACCCCAGCTGAGAAAGGTTCAAGGTAAAAATACATTAAGAATCCAATATCAGGCCACAGGATGGCTACATTTCAAGCTGAAGGAGATAGGTGGAGAATGGGTGAGGACTCTGCAGATGATGCCTACATCCTTAGAATGTGGTTGCCAGGAATTCCCTGGCAAGCTCTGGCATACTGTGAAGGAGAAACGGGAGGCTGACAAAGTGCTGGCAAGGATGTCATGCTTAGAGAGCTGGCTCAGCAGCCCAGGTGCGGGCATGCTTGTAAAGACAGCAGCTTTACAGTGGGCTGAAGAGGAGAGGTTCACCCGGAGATGTTCTGAAGGGAGAGTCTACAAGATCTGAGAACAATGCAGTCTGTCTCCGTATTTATTAGACACTGAGCACTTGTAAATAGGCATTTTAGAACTGATTTATATAGACTCCAATGCCAACTTTAGTAGGGTAAGGATTTTAAGGCTGATGAAATAAAAGCTGAAAGCATTCCCGTGTTCTGCCTACAAGCAGCATATATATGTTTGTATGCCCACACAATTGCACTCACATGTTTCTTATTCAGCAATGAAGAAAATAATTTAGCTTTTGGTGACTAATGAGGATATAGAGATATCAGTGAATGGGTTACCTTCACCCTCCTAATTGTTAGATGGGTGTGTTGGTTAATCTTTAAGATTTTTAAAATTTTTTTTAATTATGTGTACATATCTGGAATGGGCTTGGGATATGTACACATATCAGTACATGTGCCCTCAGACCAGAAGAGGACATCAGATCCCCTGAAACAGGAGTCACAAACAGTTGTGAGCCATTCAGCATGGATGCTCGGAACTGAACTTGGGTCCTCAGCCGCAGCATGTGTATTCTTCTCTGCTAGCCCTCTCTCCAGTCCAATGCTAGGTAAGCTTGATTGTCAACCTGACAGGATTTGGAATCACCTAGGAGATCAACTTTTGGGCATGACAATGAGGCTGTTTGTAGAGAAATTTGAATGAGGTGGAAGATACCTCTGTTTCCTAGGCTGCAATGTGATATGTACACACTGCAAAATATAGTCATATACAAAAAGAAAAAAATGGAGAAAATGAGTGAAGAAACAACATCCACTCCTCACTTTCTGACAGGATGTCATGCAACCACACACCTCACATGCCTGCTGCAACAGACAGAGCAGCCCTCACTCACATACTTTCCAAGTCACGCCTCCCCTGTCACAGTGGTCCACATAATCTAACTGTGAATCAAAAATATCACCTTTCTTCCCTAAGTTCTTTATACTCATAGTTTATTAGCAACCAGAAAAGAAACTAATACAATATGGAAACCAAACCTTGATACTCTGCCACCTCACATCTGAAAAACAAAGACACCATCAATACCCAGAGCTTCAGTTGGCTACAGGAATGTTTTGTCCACTCTTCTATAAATATACAAAGGTGTAGTTTCCAAGAGGGACAAATATTTTTCTCCTTGTTCCACAATAATCTGATCTAGAAATGTATTTGGTCCAGGTACAGCCTGTCCTTACTTTGTGGGTCACCTCTCTATAACAAGGACATCTCACTGCTAGGTCTCTGGCTTCAGAAGGAACCCAAGTCACATTTCAATAGGGTTATTATTTGTGAAATGAGGACGACAGAGAAAGGGTCACTTGAATGGAGAGAAGATCAATAGTTCAAAAAAATTTGGGGAAAAGAGGAACTCAAAGCATGAGTCACTATAAAGGAGACAGTAGACAGGAATAGAGGAGGAGTCTAAAGCTTGTACACTTGGAAGAAAGCCCATGCAGGTGATCAAAACAGGCTCATATGGAAGCAAAGACACTGGTCATGAGAAGAAGACAATTAGTTCAGTCTAAGGTAAGTTCAGTTTGAAAAAAAAAAGTGCCAGATATGCATGTGGCCATTTTCTCCTGAGGTGTTATTTTGGGAAAATGTGTTATATCACCTAAGACAGTTTTATTTCCATTTGGAGTCAGAAAGATAAGCTTAGCAGTTACAGGAAGAGAAATGAAGGCCCTGAAAGAGGTTCACAAATTGTAGAGGAGAATATCAATTGCAGGTTTTTATCACCCCAGATGATGCCTTGGAAATGACAATATTTCTTTATGCACCCAGGGGAAAGAAGAGAAGACAGAGAGCCAAAGGGAGAACTTTCTTCTCTTTTCCTATTGCATAAAAACTGAAACAGCACAAAACTGGGTCTTCAATGCCCCTGTCTACAACAAACACACTGCACTATCACACTCCAAGTCAGGTTTGTGCACAGCTGCTCAGCTGGAGAGAGGCTTTCAAAAAGATTGCCTGGAATATCTGCGAGCAAGGGCAAGCATCTCCCAGTGTGTCCATGACTGCTGACAGAGCTGGAGAAATCCTGGCCACTTTCCAGGGTAAGCTGCTGACAGGATATTTTAAGAAAGAGATGAAGAGAGGAAAAACTAAAGAATGGGCAAAAGTTGAGGCTGAATATAGGTTCGGCTGTTATGATCTGAATGGAGAAGAGATAAAGAGTAAAGCTTGAAAGCTCCTTTGGTTCCTCAAAAGGACATCTGTCAAAAGCCAAATCCTCAGCAGAGAATCAGAATAGAATTCAGAGAATCAGAAATATCCAAAACCTGGCATTCAGACCACCCCTCCATCTCTCATTAACACAGACACAGGCCTTAAGTATCTTAACATAACAAAGATGTGTTGGTCACAATAACACTTAGCATTTTCATGTGATCACAGGTTTGTGAACGATGAAATCATATGATCAAGTCTTTACTGACACTGATTTAATTCTAACATATCACCCACGTGTCTCCACATGACTCCATATATGAAATAAGTTTATTTTGTATAGTTATAGCAATTTTCAGATAAATCAATAATCCAACATATATAGTAATTATAGAGTTAATCTAGAGCCACCATTAAAATAAATTCTCAGTGCAAATGTTGAACATTCTATCAAGAGCACACCAAAAACAATAAGAAAAGAAAACTGTGAGCATTCACATGTTCCTGCTAGCTCTTCTGCCTTGACTTATACATTGAAAAGTCTTGGTGTGGGCCAAGATGGAGGCGACCTACACTGACGCATTTTGAACGCAGGGGGAAAAAAGAGCCATAAAAAACACAGAGTTATTGGGCACTGTGCAAAAACCGGAGGGGCTAGACCCCCCCTCCCCCCCGGGAACACTCACAGCTCCCAAGGGACTGTTAAAAGTCCCAGGGCAAGGCTCTCCCCATCTCTCACAGCCACTAAACCTGGGATTCGGGAACTCCCATTTGGAGAGGCGCCTGGTAAGATCGACCCCAACTCACAGCAGGCAGAATCAGGGTCCACTTGGCCATAGATCACTGGCCTATTGGGCTCCCCACACATCAGGTTGAACTTATACCCACTTAAAAAACTTTGCGAGATAGTGGAAGGCTTAGCAAGGAACAAACAGGGGGCTCAGCAGGTGGTCCGCAGCCGCTCTTGAAGCGGAGGGCGGGAGGTTCAAAGAGAGCATGGGAAGCTGGGAACACAAAGGCGGGCGGGAGGGGCTGAATCCCGCACACTTACGGTAGCGCAGCTGGGGAGGGAGCACGGCTGGCAGGGCCAAATCCCCGTGAACCCACAGCAGGTAAACTGGGGAGAGAGACAGGCGTGGGCGGAGCCAGGGATCCGTGCACCCACGGCTGAGCTGCTGGGACGAGAGGTCCACTCAGGCAGCCGGAGGATCCAGGGCTTGGGGTACCCACGGGACCCGTGGCGGCGCAGACAGGAAGGGAATCAGGCACAGAGTCCAGCCCTGTGGTGAGAAGCCTAGAGAGAAACCAGAAATCAGGTCCATAGCTGTATCCTGGAAAATCCAGACATATTAGGTGTGGAGCCAGACCCTGTCAGCCTCCCTGACGACAAACAAAGCCCACAGAATCTGTGCCTGGGCAAACAGGCCCATACCATCAGAACCATTACAGGCTGATAACTCAGAGTGCAACATAGGGAAGTCTGAATTGGGAGCAGTGAAACAATCCTGGTCCATTACTCACAACCTGGGAATAGGCTGCACCAGCTCACAGTGCCTCAGGCAATTAAAACCACAGTGACCTTGAAATCCCCCTGTAAGCAACGACAGATAGCCAAGTAACTCGTCCCCTGCAACAAATCATCCACTGTGGTTCCAAGCACAGAAAACAGACAGCTAAATGCATCCAATGGCGAAAGGTCAAAAAAAAAATAGAAATCAAGGAATTATGACTCCAACAAAGCAGAATCATCCTAGCTCATCCAATTCAGATGACCACACACCAACAGAAACACAATTCTGCATTATGGAAAGTGATAGAGTCCCTGCAAGAAGAACTTAAATCTATGAAGGAATTCAAAGAAGCCACAATTCTACAAATCAAAACAAGGAACAACACCATTAAAGAGCTCCAAGCCAAGGTGA
>CAJQZJ010032401.1:1231430-1266252 GCA_907164525.1 Lophiomys imhausi
GGAAACCTCTGGAGGGAAGAGGGTGGAAGGGCGGGTTAGGAAGGGGGAATAGGGAGGGGTTTGTTACTGAGATGTAACTTGAAGAAAAAAAAATAAAGTATTTAAAAAAAAAAAAGAAAAGTCTTAAGGTATTTATTATATCTAATTTGTGAACATGGATTTGGTTTATTTTTTGTTTCCACAATAAGAATAGAGCTGATGGCATTCAGCTCATGTTACTGTCTAGAGACACCCCAGTGATTTGTTTCATTATATTTCATGATGCTATTGAATATAAACAGCAAGAAGGGGGAAAAATTCACCATCTAACTTATAACATGTGTTTGTCAAGTATGACTTTCACAGATGGGGTTCCATAAATGAAATTCTTGGCAAGATTTAGTCCTCAACAGTGAAAGAGTCCCAGAGAGTGTCAGGCTTGATGTGACCCTTGTTCTGCAGCCATGAGAACTCTTGGACACAAGATCATAAGACCTGACTGTGGAAGGTAAGATAAATTAACTCCTCCTCATCTCCAGGGACATGTTCCATGACCCTAGTGGATGCTTTCAATCACTAGAAGAATAAAACCATATGAATGTTGCTTATCCTATACATGTACACCTATGATTAGCAGGAGATTAATAATGACAAAATAGAGCAATGCCAATAATATACAATAGGCATTATTACAATCTGTCACCCATTTATTTGTAGAATTTTTGCACATAATTTTGGTCTATAGATAACCTAAAACAAAGAAATTAAAACTGTGGCTGTGGGCTTAGTGTCTTCCCTAAGTCTGGAAGACCCGTAGGTGTTACTGTTGGTTTTTAAAAGTAAGTATGGTATAGTTGATGAGATCATTACTATAATTTCAGAAAATTTTATTAACTTGGTAATTGCCAAACCTATAGACCCACATTACAAATTTTCCCCCAAAAAGTGTTTGATCAGATAAAACTTTACCAAATGTTTTACAGATATGATAATTTATAAAAGTTGTGAGAAACCAGAACTTTACTTGCTATCCAATGCAATGAAAGACAAATAAAAAGCCTGTCATTTTCTACTCACTGACTTTTCTTGGCGTATTTCCTGTTATGAAAGAATAAATTATAGCAAATAAAGAAATTTGATATTCTATGAAAAGATACTTCTAAGACACACATAGAAGTGTGTGTGTGTGTGTGTGTGTGTGTGTGTGTGTGTGTGTGTGTGTGTCTGCATCTGTGCACATGCCACAGTGTACATGAGTGGTGGTCAAATTTTGGCTGCTGGTCCTTGCCTTCCCCCTTGCTTGAGACTGATCCCTTAATGTCTGCTTTGCCTAAGCCAGGCTCCCTAGCTCACAAACTTCCGGGACTTCCCTATCCACACATCCCATCTCATCATGGGAGTGTTGGGATTATAAATGCAAATGCTACAATGTCTGCTTTTATATAGGCACACTCAACCAGTGACAGCTTTACCTACTGAGCCATCTTCCCAGCCTAACTTGTTGAGGTTTGTTAAATTGAGTTGTAAGTTGAGCAAGAAATACATGGTACACATGTTCTTCTAGTCCTGTGATGGACAAAGTGTTCATGTACATGTACATTGTAAGAAAGGTTTGTGGAAGGTCTGAAAAACATTTTTTGAAGAGTATCTATGTGCACTTCAAGTTTATGGTATCATGTCTAAATTTCATTTTTTTCTCCCCCTTCTTTTTCTCACAAAAGATGTTCCAATGTGAGAAGAATAATGAAATTTCCTGAGAGAATAGTTCTACTGTACAAAAATGAAAAATAAGACCTTTAGCTTAGAGGGGAGAAAAAGGCAAATTTTTAGGGGGCATAGTAAGGAGTCGCTGGATCTTTTTGCTTTATGTGGCCATAAGGGGAAAGTTACTGAGCTGATGTGTGCCTGTGTGCTGGGGAGAAGGTGCATACAAGGGTAGGAATTGTCTTATGAGGTTTTGAAAGGATTTGCAGTTGAAAAGTAATGTGAAAAACAATAACTTCTGCGACTGAATGATTGTTATAAGGCTCGGCATCTTCCATAAAAGACTCTTCTGTCCAATTCCCAGTCACATCAAATTCTCATTACAAGCAACCAAATTCCATTTCTCCATTGGGCAGACTGTATCACAGGCAATAGTTCCACGCATTGAGTGTTGCAGCACACATTTACATCCCATATAGCCAGGTCACAGAGACGATAACAGACCTCTTTTTCTCTTGATGAAGGCCGGGATTGCTAGTCAGGCTTCAGGGGACCAGGAGCAAGAAAGTAAGGTGATCAAAATGCCCTTGGAGACTAGAAGAAATCCTGTTGCTGTTTGAAAGCAGAACTATCCAGCTCTGGGACTCACATAAAGTCCACTTTGTGTTAAGAGAAACAAAAACTAGGGTTGGGGGATGAGGGTCTGGGGTTTTTCTTTAATTCAGTATCCTTGAGGAAGAAAGTCAGAGGTTATGTAAGAGGAAGAAAATAGTAAGCAGAAAGAGAGAGAGAGAGAGAGAGAGAGAGAGAGAGAGAGAGAAAGGGAAGGAAGGAAGGAAGGAAGGAAGGAAGGAAGGAAGGAAGGAAGGAAGGAAGGAGAAATAGTAGAAAAGGAAAGGAGGTGAAAAAATAAGGAAGGAAAGAGTAAAGGGAAGAAGGAAGGACAAAAACAAACGAAGAAAATTTTTAGACTAGAAAGCCCAAAGGCCTATTTAATAATGTGCAAACTAATTTCAGTTTTCATGCTATTTGCAACTACTGTGTATTGCTCTATTTCCTTCCAAGGCCTGTTGAGAAGACTAAGAGTGTCAATGGAGTTGAAGTCCTAGACAGACCACGGAAATCAGAAGGAGTTGCCAACACTGATCCCAAACTCTGAGACTCTACATGCAAGCTTTATCTCAGTGCGCACCAGGTGCCACTAGCAAGGAAGCCTTTACAGAAAGTGGTGTTTAGCAGAGAGGAGATCCACCAGTAGACAAGAAGATGAACAGCACTTAAAAAAAAAAAAAAGGTCAGCTGACTTGTGTGAATGGAGGCAGGAAACTGTCAAAATTTTAAGACAATTTTGCTGAGGACATGAAAGCATGAAAGGGATGTGCTCTTTTCCTAGCAACGTGCCCTCCACCTCACTTGCTGTCCAAAGTTTGCTGAGTTTGAGAATGTCCCTTTGTGACTTATCTCAATCCAGACAGCTAACTGAGGAACACATCATTGTCATCGCTCACCTTGAACTGATGCTAGCCTGACTCCAGAACAGCCTAACTGAAGAGAATTCACATAGGAGAGATGGGAAAGAAGCAGTAAAACCTGGTACTGGAATGCTTTGAAGATTCCAGAAAATAAGCCTACTTGTAAGGGAATGAGAATCCAATCTGTAGTTACATTGTAAACATCAATCCTCCACTCATATATGTAAGATTCAAGGACTGGATTGTAAAAAAACAAAAACCACCATGACACAGACCAGTGTGTCTCTCTGGTCAACAAATGGAGTCTTCCCCAATCTTTGGGTCTGAACTGGTATTGAGCCTCACTTTGTCTAACAGAAAGTTGCACACATAGTAATTATGCCAATTTTGAGAATAACCATCAAAAGAATGCCTCCTAACCCAGGTGTGCACCACACGCCTTTAATCCCAGCACTCACAAGGCAGAAGTGGGCAGATCTCTGTGAGTTCTAGGCAAGGCTGGTCTATATAGGGAGTTCCAGGACAGCCAGAACCACATGGTGAGACCCTGTCTCAAAGCAACCACAACAACAAGGAAAGGCTCCTCACCTGTTTCTCAGAAAGTTCTGTTTGCATAGGGCTACTCTTCAAATTTAGGAATCACACACCAGTTGATCCTCCACACAACAATGAGCCTGTCTTTAGAAGCAGAACCAGATGCCTAAGAGGGCACAGCTGAATCAAAAGAGCCACTGAACTGATATCAGACCAAAATACCACCCTACAAAATTGTGACCTCAACAAGTGGCTGTTCCCTCAAAACATAGTTTTTCAGGCTGATTTGTCACATAACTAAAGATAATGGGTGAAACCCTTATTCTCTTTCAGGCTTCGTACACATACTATTAGCATGCCGACTCTTTACTAACTCTAAGTACATGACCAGCATACTGACAAAGGTGGATGACTACTTCCAGCATATAGAACTCACCATGCAAAACGCGTGGCATCCTGACCACATGGGGACATCAACAAGTCTCCAAGAAGACGATAACTGAGTGAAGCCCTGAAAAAGATTTCCTTGTGGACCAACAGGGAGCAAAGTGGAATGGTATCCCAGAAAAAATAGGAAGTGAATGAGCAGATATGACAAGAGTGGTTTCAGGTTTTATATTAGCAGAAATTAAGGTTTAGTCCAGAAATTGAAAATTTAGTAAGAATTAGACTTTGGAAGACTGTATGGCCCTTCAACACTTTATCCATATATTAAAAGAATAATTATTAAACTTTAGACAACATGTAGGCTGCCATTTTGTTCGAATAACAGTGTCTTTGCCTTACTGAAGCTTTTCAGTTTCATGAGGTCCCATTTACTGATTGTTGATCTCAGGTCCTGAGCTGTTGGTGTTCTGTTCAGGAAGTTGTCACCTGTGCCAATGAGTTTGAGAGTTTTTCCCACCTTTTCTTCTAGTAGATTTAGTGTGAACAGCCTTATGTTAAGGTCTTTGATCCACTTGGACTTAAGTTTTGTACAAGGTGATAAGTATGGGTCTAATTTCAATCTTTTACAAGTGGACATCCAGTTGGACCAGCACCATTTGTTGAAGATGCTGTCCTTCTTCCATTGTGCCGTTTTGGCTTCTTTGTCAAAAATTAGGTGGCCATAAGTGTGTGGGTCTATTTCTGGATCTTCAATTCGATTCCATTGATCCATGGTCTGTTTCTATATTAGTACCATGCTGTTTTTACTACTATTGCTCTGTAGTACAGCTTGAAATCTGGGATGGTGATACCTCCAGATGTTTTTTTATTGTACATGATTGATTTAGCTATTCTGGGTTTTTTGTTATTCCATATGAAATTGAGAATAGCTTTTTCGAAGTCTATAAAGAATTGTGTTGGTATTTTGATAGGAATTACATTGAATCTATATATTGCTGTGGTTGGATGGCCATTTTTATTATGTTGATCCTACCTATCCATGAGCATGGGAGATCTTTCCATCTTCTAAAGGCCTCTTCAATTTCTTTCTTCAAGGGCTTGAAGTTCTTGTTGTACAGGTCCTTTACTTGCTTGGTTAGAGTTATACCCAGGTATTTTATATTTTTTGTGGCTATTGTGAAGGGAGTTGTTTCCCTTATTTCTTTCTCGGTATATTTGTTTGTTGTATAAAGAAGGGCTTCTGATTTTTTTTGAGTTAATTTTGTATCCAGCCACCTTGCTGAAGGTGTTTATCAGCTGTAAGAGTTCTCTGGTGGAATTTTTGGGGTTGCTTATGTATACTATCATATCATCTGCAAATAGGGATAATTTGACTTCTTCGTTTCCAATTTATATTCCCTTGATCTCCTTTAGTTGTCAAATTATTTTGATGAAGTCAGAGATCTCTGGCTTGGAATCTAGAGACACAGGTTTAGGAATGATGAGTAGACAGACATTAAATCACAGCATGGAAGCTGGAAGCCCTCCAGGAGAGGGCTGAGAAGGGACTGGGCTGAAACCAACAAATGCAGAGATATGTCAGTACCCAAAGGACATGTAAGAGAGATGTAAAGAATTGCTAGCTTATGTGTTGTTAAAAAAAAAAAAAAAGATAGTCCTAATAGTTCAATTTTAACCAATGAAGACTCAGGAGACAGATGCTGGGGTGAAAACTTACTAGCTCAAAGAAAGCACCCAGCTGACCTTCCTACTCCACAGAAGTCCCAGAGGGATAACATCTGTTAGCTTACCCAGCTGACTTTCCTACTCAGTTGACATCCCATAAGGAAAAGGTCCTTTCTCCTTCTCCACAATTTCTTAAATTCCCTTTAGCTCAATGTCCCTCCTTTCTGTTTCCTTATGTTCACTCTCTGCCAGCTGGTTGCTTGCTCTGCCTCTTGACCTGTGGTTACCTTTATTTAGCTCTTGAACCAAAGGTGTCTGCTAGGGCTGAACCAAGCCACACGCACTTGTTCACAATAAAGAGAAAGCTCTAGGATCAATTGCTGAGACATCCCATAATTAAAACAGGTTTTTCCAGTTCAGAATCTTGGGGTTCACAGTGTGATCAAACAGTCTGCAGTACTTGTGGATGAAACAGCTTGAGAAGAAAGTATGGTGATGATGACATTTCAGAACCAACGCCTAAGGCAGCATTGCTTGAGGGCAACTGCAATGTGTGCTCAGAATCAAACTGTCTCACAGGAAGAGTCTTTCACCACTACCACTTCTGCTTCACTAGTATTTTGCATAAAGACAACTCAACAGAGAAGATGATAAAGCTGCATAGCAGTGAAAATGTGAAGGCACAATTCATATGACCCCTTTAAAAAAGTGCAATGGATGCAGATATTATATGTAACATTAAATAATATATGATTAATTATATGCTTTGATGAAGTGTTTTTAAAATTCAGTTCATAGACAACTTTTAATCAACAGTACATTTAAATTAAATCTTATACTTATATATAAAGTTATATGCAATAAAATGTCTTTCATTTTCATATATATCATCTTTCATACTAGGATTGGAAAATAACTGTGAAAATGCGACAGGAAATGAAGTATATGTTATGAGCCACAAAATTATGGCTTTGCCTATCGAGTTCATGACTGGGTGTGCCAGAAAGAGGAGCAGCCCTGGTACTGGATGTGGCAGAGTCTGCCATTTTCCAAAGCCTGACTTATGTCATAATCTGTAAGGATTTTATGCTCCTTATCTCTGTGCCATATTGAACCAACCTTATTGTAAGAAGTATATACCAAGGAGATTTTCAAATACTTGAGAATATATGCATAAATGTCTAATGTAGTTTTATGTTCTGACATGGAAAATGGGAACAACATAATGTTTATCAGAAGGAAATTAATTCCATAATCTTTGCATACATAAAAATACATTCAAAACTCATAAATGATAAAGTTAATACACTAAATATATTTTCATTTCTTGCCCCAAACTCAGACCATTTCTTTTAACTGAAGAAATTTGAAAATTTGCACTGTGGCACATGGCAACCCACATACTCACATCATACACACACACTTAACAATAAGTACTTTCTTTTTTAAAAATATTTATTTATTACTTCAGGTTACATCTCCAACACACTGTCCTCTTTCCACCCCTCCCAGTCCCGCCCTCCCACCCTCTATCCCCTAACCCTTCCATCCCACTCCTCTGGAGTAGAGTGTCCCTACATAACAGTCCCCCACCCCAGTTCAGCAGTCATATGAGGGCCAAGAGCCTCCTCATACACTGGGGGCCTACAAGGCAGCACCATTGGGAAAAGTGTCTCATTTACAGGAAATGAAGTCTATGTTCCTGTTCCCTTTGTTGCATTGGTTGTCATATAGTTATCCTGTACTATATGGCTGAAACCCGACTATAAGTGAATAGATGCCATGTGCATCCTTCTGAGTCTGGGTTAGCTCACTCAGGATGAGCTTCTCTAGTTCCATCCATTTGGCTGCAAATTGCATGATTTCATTGTTTCTGATAGCTGAGTAGTTTTTCATTGTGTAGATGTACCACAGTTTTTTAATCCATTCCTCAGTTGAGGGACATCTGGGTTGTTTCCAGTTTCTAGCTATTACAAATAAGGCTGCTATGAACATAGATGAGGAAACTTCCCTGTGATTTGGTAAGGAATCATTTGGATGTATACCCAGAAGTGGTATGGCTGGGTCCTGTGGCAGAGCTATTCCAAGTTTTCTAAGATATTGCCAGACTGACCCCCATAGTGGTTGCAAAAGTCTGCACTCCCATCAGCAATGGAGGAGGGTTCCCCTTTCTCCACACCCTCACCAGCATGTGTTGTCATTTGAGCTTTTGATCTTAGCCATTCTGACAGGTGTGAGATGGAATCTCAGAGTCCTCTTGGGTTGCATTTCTCTGATGATTAAGGATGCTGAGCATTTCTTTAAGTGTCTCTCAGACATTAGGGATTCCTCCTTTGTGAATTCTCTATTTAGCTCTGTTCCCGTTTTTTGATTGGATTATTTGGTTTCTTGGCATTTAGTTTCTTCGGTTCTTTGTAAGTTTTGGATATTAGCCCTCTGTCAGATGTGGGGTTGGTGAAGATTTTCTCCCAGTCTGTAGGCTGTCGTTTTGTTCGAATGACAGTGTCTTTTGCCTTACAGAAGCTTTTCAGTTTCATGAGGTCCCATTTATTGATTGTTGGTCTTAGATCCTGAGCTGTTGGTGTTCTGTTCAGGAAGTTGTCACCTGTGCCGATGAATTCGAGGGTTTTCCCCACTTTTTCTTCCAATGGATTTAGTGTGACATGCCTTATGTTAAGGTCTTTGATCCACTTGGACTTAAGTTTTGTACAAGGTGATAAGTATGGGTCCAACACCATTTGTTGAAGATGCTGTCCTTTTTCCATTGTAAGGTTTTGGCTTCTTTGTCAAAAATTAAGTGACCATAGGTGTGTGGGTTCATTTCTGAGTCTTCAATTGATCCATTGTCTGTTTCTATACCAGTACCATGCTGTTTTTATTACTATTGCTCTGTACTACAGCTTGAAATCTGGGATGGTGATACCTCCAGACATTTTTTTATTGTACAGGATTGATTTAGCTGTTCTGGGGTTTTTTTTGTTATTCCATATGAAGTTGAGAATTGCTTTTTCCAGGTCTATAAAGAATTGTGGTGGTATTTTAATAGGAATTGCATTGAATCTGTATATTGCTTTTGGTAGAATGGCCATTTTTATTATGTTGATCCTACCTATCCATGAGCATGGGAGATCTTTCCATCTTCTGATGGCCTCTTCAATTTCTTTCTTCAAGGACTTGAAGTTCTTGTCATACAGGTCTTTCACTTTTTGGTTAGACTTACCCCCAGGTATTTTATATTATTTGTGGCTAACAATAAGTACTGTCTAAAAGCAATCTGTATATGTACCAGCTAGACCATTCTTAGGCATATACCTAAAGGTTCTACATTATGCTACAAAGATACACACACATCCACATTTAGTACTGCTTTAGGCACAATAGCAAGGATACTGAACCAGAGTAATGCCCACCAACAAATGATGGGATAATGAAAACGTAGAGTTTTCTTCAGCTGTAAAGACACATGAAATGAAACTTTCAGGAAAACAGAACTGTAAAGAATTATGTTGGAGTCACCCAGGCTCATCATATGACATATACACCACCGCGCACCTCATATGCAGATCCTGGTTGCTAACTTTCATATGTATGTTTTTATTTTGGACTGAGTGTGAATAAAGGCTGGGGAACCAGATGAGAGAGAAAAAATAAGTTTGTAGAGAAAAGGTTCATGAGAAGGGCACATGATACAAAAGTAAAATGGGGAATATTGAAAGGGGTAGGCTTTGGGTGGGAATAGGGGACAGAGAGGTCTGGGAATAAGGGTGATGAAAATAAGTATGTATAAAAACACCAATGGGAAACCTGGCACTTTGTAAGCTAATTCAAAAGTAAAACAGCTGAATGAAGGAAACACATTAGACGTGCTTATCTCGGTTTCTGAAATGTCTCAGTGGGAACCTGTTGCTCAGTCTTTGTTCTCCCATACCATCTAATGGACAGGTACTGGGAAGCTATAGTGACAATTAACCCACCTAATGCCCAAACCCTGATTTCTACACCAAAAGGCAACTACGATTCCCTGGAGGAACAGTGGAGTCGGGATTAGGGGAGAGGAAGTAGAATATTGACCTCAATTCTGTGCCAGAAAAAAAAAATGATGAAAAATAAAGTAGAAAAACAAAAGATAAGACTCCTCTCCTTCCTTTCCTTTTCCCCCTCCCTGCTCCTAAAGGGAAACAGAGGAAGAGTGGATCTTCGGGAGAGGTGAGTTGGCAAAGGGTGAAGGATGGGAGGGAAGAAAAGTTGCAATTGGGATATATTGTATGAGAGAAGAAAAAAAAAAATCTGTCTATATTTTCAACTATCATAAGGTCATGTCCCAAAGGTCACCCCCTAGGAACACTGAACAAAGTAGATGGTAATTTAATGAACTCTAGTCTTTAGAACACACATAAAGATTCATGAATGAAGAGATAGATAGATGCAGAGAAGGAAAAATACTTCTAGCTAGTTAAAAACACAACTAGTGTCATGTAAATTCAGGTGAAATAGGAAAAGAAAGTTACTAAGCTGGGAGATGCAACTGGTGAACAAGAATGCTTCATAAGCTTGGGGACTTGAATTTGGATGTCCACATCACTGTGTGAAAGGCAGGGTGTGGCTGTGCACACCTGTAACTCCACCCTTGAGTAGTGGTGGTGTTTGGGACATAGAGACAGGAGGATGGCTGAGACCTGCTGGATGCCAGCATAACACAGTGGACTCCTTGTTCAGTTGGAGAGTTTGTCTCAAGGGGATACAGCAGACAGCAGTAGAGGACTGCCCACCTGCCCTTTATATGCACAGCCTGAGTAGCCACACCTCCCACGTGTGTACATACATACAACACATACACACATAAACACACACACACACAAAACCCATGAAATTACTACCATCAAACACCACAGTAATTGTTCTTTCAGGCATAAATCATCCTTGGATATGATGCTAATTATAAGCAACATCGTAATACACAATAAGGTAATCAGACATTCAAATTAGTCTCCATGAGATATTTATACAAATAAGGAAATACAGGATATTTGCATTACAGAAACTTGGCAGAAATTGCTTTTAAACTGCCAAGTGAACAAAGACAATATTTTCAGCTAATAAAATGAATAAGCATCAAGTCTTTTCTGATACCATGCATAGAGATCACATCCTCACTTTTAGTATCCTTGCCAGAGATTCACAACAGAATTAATTGTGAGGAAACATCAGAGAAAATACAGTGACTGTTATCCCAGTTGATGTGGTAGTAAACATACGGGGGTGTATTCATAATGCTTATAGGACACTCAGTATGGCCTTCATTTGAGTCTCAAAGAGACTAATTTAAGGACTTTTAAGAAGAGAGACTGTATGGTGAGAGTTATGCCTCAAGAATGAAACAAGCAGCTGAAGCAGGGAGATAGATAGAAGGAAGAAGCCAGGAACATGAAGGAGGACACATGTGACGGGTTTGAGAAAGAACCTCATTCCACATAGCCTGGAACATCAGCATAGTGTTGAGAATAACAGCCCAGGGGATGTATGTATGTATAGGGTCATATTTGGGGAACAGAAATAAGAGCTGGCTTAGATGGGTTAAGATTGCACAGTCCAGGCTAAGGCTTGATAAAATCCATCATAGTGTCTGTGTGTGCTCATTTATAATGGCGGGTTAAGGATTAACACTGCCAACCAATTAACTATAATATAAATACTGGTAAATAATTTAATTAGTTGTTTCTACAGGCAGCAGAGGGTGTGACACAAAATGAAGGAGTGGAAATGACAGTTATAGGATGCATTAATGCCTGTAAGAATCTATTATGTTATTTTGGGTATACAGTCATTCAGTTAGAGTAATGGCCACAGAAATGGACATGTAGAGGTCAAGCAGAGGAATAATACGAAGAATAAGGAAGATAGTATTTCACTCATGAATTGAAGCAGATTGAGAAAGAAGGGATGGTAGGGCTGTACTCAACAATGTGGGCACAGGAGTGTCTAGGTAAGAGGGGAGTAAATGGAAGGACAACAGGGGAGTCTGCTTAGATAGATATATAAGGTGTTATTGAGATATCCTGAAGAGAATTCTAGCATTGAGCAGGAAAGATAAAATCACAGTTGGAGAAAAAAAGACTCACACAGGAATGATTGTATCTGACAAGAAACTGAGTTTAAAGAGAATATTGTAACATTTCCAGTGTTATAAAGCTATAAATGGAAAGACTTATATTTAGATACAACACTTCTTTATGAAGTTTCTCTGGCCATATATTGGGACTCAACAGAGAAGAAGAGTTAAAAATAATTGCTATTCTGTTAAATTATCATTTTATAGATGCACAAAACATCAGTCTTATTTACAAAATTATACCCACCTTATTCATGCTGTGCATGCATATATATGTGAGTGAACTTGTACACACAGACATGTACATGCACATGTGTGTATGTGGAGGCCAGAGGACAATCCTAGGTGTCATTCCTCAGGGGCCTTCCAACCTTCCATCTTCTAGTTAAGATGGGATTTGTCATTAACCCATAACCTGACCAAGTTTTAGTTGAGCAGTGAGCTCCAAGTTCCCCCTGACTTTACCTCCTATGTCACCATTGCTGGGATCACATGTAAGTGCCAGCACAGTTGGCTTTTTACAAGGGCTCTTAGGACCCAGACTCTGGTCATCATGCTTGTGAAGCAAGTACTTAACTGAGGGAGCCATCTCCCTCACCATGCATCTTATTAAAATAACAAAAGATGATCGATACATAGATGATAGATGGATAGATAGATGACAGATAGATGACACATAGATAGATAGATAGATAGATAGATAGATAGATAGATAGATGATAGACAGATAGATAGATGATAGATACATAGATGATAGACAGATAGATAGATAGGTAGATAGATAGACAGACAGACAGACAGATAGATGAGGATGGATGGATGGATAGATGAAGTTCCCTTTGTCTCTGAATTCCATTGGACTTATGTCAAATAAAGACAATTATCAGAGCCTTGTATTAATAATCATTCTAGGCGACTGTCAGAGCCTATTAATCTCAAGAATTCTCCACTCACAGATCAGGACTCTGATTCTGCACATCCAATATGTAAATATAAGAAAAACAGGGAGACACAAGCATCCTTTTAACTCCACTATGTTTTAGGAGCTCACGTCTCCACTCTCCACTTCTTGTAAGAAGTGCCCATCTACAGCCTAGAATGTATTTATTGAAGGGGAAGTATCATTCTTTAAGCACATTTAGTCCATTCAGCTTTGGATCAGCAGAGGACAACCCAGGCCCAGAATGTTCCAGGGAAGAAGCGGCTACCATATATGACTGGAAATAGTCACTCCTGTGGAGCTTGCCAGCAGGCAGTGAAAGCTTGTCTTCAACGTGGAATTTCAGCTCCAAGCCTTCCATTATGGGGCAGGATGGGGCTGAAAGTAGTAGGGTAGCTTAGCTTTTCTCCACAAGGTAGAAGGAAAGAGAAAAAAAAAATCTCTTTCAATTTACCTAGCATACTAACAGGTTGGATGAATATAAGATGAAATAAGTAAGCTTATTCTAATTGAGCACTTCTATTTCCACACCTCTAATTATAGTGAGCTAGATGCACACATATTGGAAAAAGTAGACATTCTACACATGAATCCAGGCCTTGTCTTAAGTTACCACAGCCAAAGCAATTGTGTTCTTCAGTCCTTCCTAACTACAGTTCTCTTCTTCCTATACAATGTGTTTTCATTATTCCTGTTTTGCTAATCCTCCTGTAAAGGAACAGTCACACTGTGAATAAACACTGAGATACCCAGGAGCTCTGCTCCACCCTCTTGCAATTGTTACACAAATTTCTTTAAGGCCCCCGTCTGCTTCCAACAACCATACTTAAAAAAAAAAAAATCTCTCCATGGGGGTCATCATCAACAGTTGTGTGCTTTGGAATTCAGCTTGGCTTCAACCTCAGGGTCAGTCTCAGGAGCTAGCTGCCCCTGGGAGGGGCTGACTCTAAACATCCTTTACTCTCTACATTCTTTCTCTCTAGTTGTCATTCGGTCTTGATTACTCTTTTCGATTTTCTTTTCCTTTTTATATTTTTATTGGACAGAATTATAATTCTAGGGTGAAACAGCACATCTGATTTAACCAGTGAAGTTATTTTTTTTCTCAACTTTTTTTCCACTTCCAACTTGATTTCCAGCATCCACCTTCAGGAGATCAGAACCCCCATATTCTGGGGACTCATCAAGATTCAGTCTGCTAAAGAGATACTGGAATGCTTGGCTGATAGTCTGGACTCTCTTCATTTATTCTGGATATGCAAATTGGGTTTTGAAATGTAAATGGATGAGCAGCAGAGGGCTTGGTAGCCCTCACAGGCAATTCAAGCACAGGCTGAAGCTAAAGGATGAGGAAAGAGTTGGAAACATACAGTGCGTTCCAGGCTAGCCTAGGCTACATGAGACCCTATTATAAACAGACAAAGAAAGAAACAAGTTGAAGCAATAGCTAAATGAAAGATAAGAAAAAGATTACTTTCCTCTTCCCTCATTAGAATCATCCTTTCTCTCTGCTTAATACCATGTAAAGCTTCTCCAAAGTCGCTGAAAAGTGAACATCGAATGCTTTCTTTTTTCTTCCAAAATACTCAGCTTAGAACAATGATAGCTTAAATAACATCAAAAAAACAGAAGAGGTAGTTGGGCATTTTTCTCATTTCTGATATGTTGAGAGCAGAGCTCTGTTAGACAATCATAGATGTACTTAACATCTATGGAAGATGCTGGGACTTGATGAACATACAGCAGGACACGCAACGGTGCTGTTCAAGATGAGGATGAGGATGAGGCAGAATTGCTTCTCAGTGGGAGAAGTATCCGATGAATATACTTTTAATTTTTAGCAAGAAATAATAAGTATCTCAGATAAATATTTTATAAGTATATGGGTAATGTAATATGGCGATTACAGAAGGATTATTAATACAGGTCAGAAGATTTGACATTTTCGATGTAACAGTTCGCTGAGATTGCAACATAAAAGCAAACTGAATGTGTGGCATCCTTTATTTATTTGTTTATTTGTTTTTTAAATAAATGAGAGATCAGATTAGTGAGTGATTTCAGAGATCATGTTATTTTTTCTTATTAGTTTATACATGGAAATGAATGTAGAAGACTGAAAATACATACAAAATTTTATCTTACAAATTTTAGATGGTCAACAATGACAAAAGGAAAGGTGAATTTGTGGGGAGGGGGATTTGTCTATCTCAAATTTGAACTCATGTTTGGAAAAGGTAAGGATAATCCTGGCCATTGTTGAATTCCATGACCTCCTGAAAGATATACCTGATTTCTTAGCTATGCCTAGCTGTACCATCACAGAAGAGACAATGTCTACATATAAACATTGCTGGATGGAAGTTCTGCTCATGCAACACAGTACAAATTTTTAAAAAGTAGAAATTTGGAGGACACTGTCAGTATCTAAGAACCACAATAATATTACATAATTTGGGGCAACTATGCAAAAATTATTATCAAAGGACTATGCAAAAATATCAACTATCACAAACTAGCATGGTAATTTTATGACTTAAGAAGAATGCAGTTTTTACATGTTCAAGTGGATCTTGCTTCATAGAGAGGCGATGGAGTTACCGTTGTTAGCACCATCTCACAGTGCTGTGTGACAAACTGTCCCTCATGCTTTAGAAACATGGCATCAGTAATGGACAAGCACAGGAAATTAAAATTGTTATCTTGCCTATTTTGCAGATGAGAGAACTTGAGCAAAAAGCCAGGGCAGGAAGTCAGGCAGTCAATGACCAGATATCTACTCTAAAACCTTACTGTTATCACATTGGTGGCTGGCTTCTTTCTTTCTTATGGTTCTAAAAATTTCTCTGAAATATAAGTCACTCAAAACCAGGTTATAGTGTGTGTAAATGAATGCCAAAGTCACAACACCTACATTCATGTTAATAGTCACTGAGTACATACTTTCTTTTTTTTTGTTTTTTAAAGATTTATTTATTATGTATACAGTGTTGTGTCTGCAGGTATATCTGCAGGCCAGAAGAGGGCACCAGATTTCATTATGGATGGTTGTGAGCCACCATGTGGTTGCTGGGAATTGAACTCATGACCTCTGGAAGAGCAGCCAGTGCTCTTAACCGCTGAGCCATCTCTCCAGCCCGAGTACATACTTTCTTGTCTGGAAAACTTTAATACAAAAAAAAAAAATCCACATGAAAAACAAAAGATGTTTTCATCCCCACCAGTAATAAAGTATACAGGCAGTAAACCCATTTGCCCTCATAATCACACACTCATACATACTTACACTTGCACACATAGATGTTTCACAGATGCCACCACTCAAATAAATTCCTATATGTTGAAGATAAATAATGAAATAAAAAAGTCAATATTCTTTTTCTTCCCTCCCTTCATCCTTTACTGTTTTGGTTTAATAACTGGATGCAAGAACCTATATATTCCCCTCCCTTGCCCCCAAAAGAGCCACAGGAAGTTTAGAAACAAAACTAAGAAAAAAACAGCTTGTTTTGCCTTAGAAAAAACCCACAATATGTACTTAAAAAGCCATATCATTTTTCAGTGCCTGGGAAACAATGAAGGAAGCCAATATTGCTTTTTTGTGTTTTGTTTCATATCAAATAATGAACTGATTTTTAATAGCATTAATAATGCATTCTCCTGCTGAATGCCCATGTCCCAGGAGCATCATCATCTTTTTTTTTAATCCCCAAACACTCATTTGAAAATTAACTTAGACCTCTCATTACACTTGTTCTTATAAGCACTGAAAAATTTTAACACATTACAAAAAATAATTAAGTGATATTTTATTGCAATTTATTTCATTAGGAAGTAATAGGAATAACATTTCTCAAAGGAATACAATTTGAAGGAAAGGAAGGTTAAAACAAATAGTGGAATTTTTTAAAAATTCATTTCTTCTGAGGAAATTTGAGAAAACTTGAAGCTTTGTGTAGACAGGATGGGAGTTAGTTTGAAATCTTAGCAATCCTATCAACCAGAGGGCTCCATATGATCAAGCTTAAACTACATTCTAAACTACTATTAAAAGAAGACAAACCCATTCACAAGTGCAAACAACCCAACTCATGTCACCACATATGTATTTTAATGGTTTTGTGGATCTTAGAAAAACTCTAATCATCAATTTCATCGTGCCAACAATAACTATGCTGTGCATGGCCTGGTTGTTACTAAGGTTTCTTCCCTTTCCTTTTATTTCTAAGTTCTCTTTGTTATATCTCATCACTTCCCACACCTCCTTTCTTAAAACAGCCTGAAGACCCTCATCAGACCTTAACCATCATTACTTAACCTATAGTTGCTCTCTTCCTTTCTACTTGACTCCCATCAAAAATTATTCTTCTGATGTGGAAAGACACTTCATACTCAGAAAAGGAAAAATCCACCAAGATGGAATCTCAATACTGAACATCTATGCCCCAAATGTAAGGGCACCCACATTTGCTAAAGAAACACTACTAAATCTCAAATCCCACAACAAACCCCACACATTAATACTGGGAGACAACAACACACCAGTCTCACCACTGGACAGATCAACGATGCAGAAACCAAAAAGAGAAATAATGAACCTCACAGATGTCATGAATCAAATGGACCTAACTGATATCTACAGAACATTTCACCCCAAACACACACACAAAAACATATGCACTTTCTTCTCAGTACCTCCTGGAACTTTCTCCAAAATTGACCATATAGTCAGTCACAAAGCTAGCCTCCACAGATACAAGAAAATTGAAAATACCCATTGTAATTTATCAGACCATCATGGAATAAAGCTAGACTTCAACAATCACAGAAACAACAGAAAGTCTGCAAACTCAAGGAAACTGAGCAACTCTCTACTCAATGACTTCTGGGTCAGGGAAGAAATTAAAGTCGTCTTAGAATTCAATGAAAATGAAGGCACAACATACCCAAACTTTTGGGACACATTGAAAGCAGTGCTAAAAGGAAAGTTCATAGCACTAAGTGCCTTCAAAAGGAAATTGGAGAGTTCCCATACTAGTGACCCACACCTGAAAGATTTAGAACAAAAGGAAGCAAACACACTCAAGAGGAGTAGATGGCAGGAAATAATCAAACTCAGAGCTGAAATCAATATTAGAAACAAAGAGAACAATAGAAAGGATCAGTGAATCCAAGAGCTGGTTCTATGAGAAAATAAACAAAATAGACAAGTCCTTAGCCAAACTAAATAAAAGGGAATATATCCAAATCAACAAAATCCAAGATTCCAGAGAGGTTAGGTAATGTGCAAAAGGATTAGATTCCATTTATTGAGCTCCTGAGACAGATATAAACAAAGCTATAAAGGGATCCTTACATTAAAGAGCCCAGGTGTTAAAGATACCTGGAATGTATTATTTCTGCAAAATAGCTACTAATACTGAGTGTGGCATGGCCAAGAGAGACCATCCATGTGTGCTGTAGTCAACAAGACTTGGAGGAAGATCTTCTGCACTGTGTATTTAGATGCTGATGGTGCTTAGCACCTGGACATGGGCATTGCTTTGAATATTGAACAATTTCCTTTATCAATGTAAAGAATGCTCCCCAATTATATATCATTGGTTGACAAAAAGCTGGAAAGCATATAGCTGGCAAGAAATAGGATAGGAAGGCAGAACTTAGAATTGAGTGGTAGTTCTCAAAAGAGACCACTAGGAGAGACAGAGAGACAGGGAGGGAGAGGAAGGGGGTTGGGTGGGTCAGTATGGACTTTGAGGACAGGGCTATGAGGGCTGGCCTGATGGATCAGAAGCAGCCCAAATGTCACATATGGCAAGCTATGTTGAGAAACAAGACTGGGAAATAGCAAGACAGCTAAGAGGGTTGAATTCTGCCCAGCTCTAGTGCTTTAAAGCTTATTATAAATCTAAAGGGTCTCTGTGTCTTTTATTCAGAAACTAAATGTTCTGAAGTGGGGTAAAAACTCATAATAGATATTTAAAAGCAAGTTGTTTTGGTTAGATACTCTGTCCCAGTGATGAGGAAAGTAAATTATATCACTCCACATTTATTTATATCTTGCCTTTGCCACAGACAGGCTACAATCATTTATTCCTCAAAACAGGAGTGCAGAAGGAAGAGGAACTTATTCTTGAGGCAGAGCATCAAAGTACCTTGGCCTATGGGTAAAAATTCAAAAGTCAGCCATGTATGGGCACAGACAAAAGTTACGTATTGTAGTCTGTTTCTAATTCGGAGTCTGCTAAAGATGAAAAGTTGTTACCTGTCCAGCTTTAAGTTCCAGTGTTTATAACTATGGGCCATGGAAGTGTTGTACAAGAGATGTGAGTGGATCAGGTTGAGAACATGCCAGTATGGGTAACTCAAACTAAATCACGTGTTGAGCAAGTTTATCTTGAGCACATGCAAAAAGGTGTCCATCATAGGCCCATGTATTAGATGAGTTACCTGTTTATCACCAGACTGCTTTTCAAAATCATCAGTTAAAATATCTCCCCAATAAATACTTCCAACAGCATTCCATGTGATTCCTCATATGCCCACGATGACTAGTTCAAAATCCCTTACATATTACTTAGCAAGACTTGCTATTTAATATTTATTGTGTTTATATAATATTTATTGTGTTTATATAGCAGCCTCTTGCCTTTGGCCTCCTAGTTTCGTGAATCCACATAATTCACAAATCCCTTGTGATTCACATAATATTGACTTCACCAAATGTTCATTATATGACTTTGTAAATGAAAACATGGAGGAAGAAGAGAAGACAGGAAAGTGTAAGTTTAAGAGGAACCATGAAACAGTTACAAAATACCACTTGGGGTCTCAAATTATACAAGACAAACACTGAATGAAACAATTTTCAAATCTTTTTTTTTTTTTTTTGGTTTTTCGAGACAGGGTTTCTCTGTGTATCCTTGGCTGTCCTGGACTCACTTTGTAGACCAGGCTGGCCTTGAACTCACAAAGATCTGCCTGCCTCTGCCTTCCAAGTGCTGGGATTAAAGGCGTGCGCCACCACCGCCCGGCAATTTTCAAATCTTAATAGTCAAAACAAGAAAAAGTTAAGATGGACTGTATCTTCCCCAAGGAAGTCCTAGCCCTGCTATTTTGCTCTCATTTAATCCCTAAGCCCCATTTGACCCATAATGCAGCACAATCATGGTAACAGTCCAAACAAGGGAGAAATAGAAAGAGAAGGAGGATGGGAAAAAAGAAGAATAATAATACAATATGGTTTCTGTAATTGTAACAAATGTGTAAGATACTCAACTTAAAAAGAGAAAAAATATTGTTCCAACTCATAGTTTTAAAAGTATTCTCTGTGATCTGTTGGCTAATTCCTTCAGGCCTGGGTGAGTTAGCATATCATGATGGCATTATATAGCAGAAAAAGTTATTTATCTCATGGTGGCCAAAGAGTGTGAAAAAAAAAAGAAGTGACGAGTCCATTGACCCCCTTCAAAGACAAGTGCCCTGAGTGGCCTAAGTTCTTAACAATAGACTCTGCCTTTCAAAAGTTCATGGTCACCTGGTGCCTCTAATTCCTTGGCACCATGCCTTTAACCTGTAAGCTTTTGGAAACACTTCTCCAAACCTCAGCAAAGAATTTCTAGTGACAGAAACGACCAGCATATGTATGCAAGAAACAAAAATCAACAAGAATTTTACAACCGTTCCTTTAAAACTGCAGAGCATTTTAAAAACACATTCAATATTAATTTGTGAATACAGAGGCCCTGGGTGGATTGTGAGTTGACCAAGATAAACTCACTGAACCAGTGTTTTATATGAGACATCGACTTTTCCCACCATACCTCACTGCTTTTCTGATCTATTTTTATTGCCACTATAAACTTTAAAAGTTCTACTGTAAATAATAAAAAACACTTCTCAGCTCCCATAATCCTCATCAATAATGAGGAATGACCAGAACAGATAACTCACAGAGACATTGTCAGTGTTAGATAAGAGATCAACATGAAAGACTTAGGTCAGAAGAGGCATACTGGAAAAATTCAATGAACATAACTGCCACCAGCTACTATTATTTTCTTCAATCTAAAACCAGTTTCAATAAACATCTTCTCACAGAGCTGGCATGAAACTCAAAGGGGTAGAGTTGTAGCATACATAGTACTATGTCACAAAAATGAATTCCCTCTGTCACATCCTTGACCTCATGGCCACAAGGCTGCTCAAATGATGCAAAAGCGATTGACTTGTGCCTGCATACTTTAAGAGCTTGCAGGCTGCTCTGTGCTTTTTCATGGCTGTTATAAATATATCAAGCCATGCAGTGGGAGATCTAATGTTTTGAACTGTTCTTGGTGTTTCGAGAGCCTACATGTAACCCAGCTGTTTTTCCACCCAACACCCAGGAAGGGCTAACTCATTTTAAACAAGTATTTATTGCATCTATAATATGTGTCAAATTGTTGGTAGATATAGCAGGAAATAAGAAGGAGGGGAAAATTCATGATCTATTAGACGTTTGTTTCATGGAGAAGTGGCCTGGAATAGTATAATAGTGGAAATGAAAGTGTCTACTCCTAGGAAATGCTGTCTACTAAGCCGAACATATAAGCTGCTGTTACATTTAAGTAAAGAGATTTTTAATATGAAAACTATCTTTTACCTTGGCACCATGCACTCTCTTTTCTAGGTATGATTTCTTCAGTATGGTTAGGATTTTGGACTTCCTTATCTGCACCATAGATTCAAAATGAGAATAACATATAAAAATGACTGATATCCATTGATAATGTAGCTAATTGTAGATTATTATTAAACAAAAATGCTGAAGCTTTTTTTAAAAGTGCATATAAGCAAGTGAGGGAAAGTCACAAAAGTAACATTGACAATCTATTCTCACACCTCTACCACTCCTCTACTTCCTCACCTCTCTCTCCCTCCCTTTTCCCTCTCTCCCTCTCCCTCTCCCTCTCCCTCTCTGTTTCCCATCCCCTCTCAATGAATCCTCATGCTAAAAGCAGCACCCATAGTTGGGTGGTCACACCTAAGAATCTCCACATAATCTGTGACTTCTTCCCCCTCATCTACTACAAAAGAAAAGGAATATCAAATCCAAATCCACAGCCAATTCAAAGAGACCAATTCAAAGAGAGCTGGAGAGGTGTTAATGAATCCTTGGAGTATTGGTGGAATATGCTATACTGAAAATACCATTTGCTCTTTGCAAACACTTTATTTAGGAATACAAAAATAAACCAGTAACTTAATAACAATATATACATAGACACACAAAAGTATATATGTGTGAATTGAATATTCATCTTACAGATAGAAAGGTGGCATATAATTTGCAAACAGTAAGATGTTATTAAATTCTACATAACTTTTGATGTCTCAGATAATACTTTTGCAGACATTGCCTCTTCTTGCATCCACGCTGACCATGGCCACACCTGAGCCATGAGGTGACTACTAGATTTCTTACCAAACACTTAGGTTAAATTTGTGTGTCTACAATAATGACCATAACATTCTAGGTAATCGTTCAAGATAACATACTTAACATACCACTATCATGGTAAATTTTAGTCTATCAACATGAGATTGCTGAAGGCAGAACTGAGAAAAGCTACTCAGAAAGAACATGGCATTGTATGATTTCTCTGTCAAAATGATATAATTTATCCTTCCTGTCCAGCCTCATGATAATCTTTATGGAGAATATAGAATCATGAATAACCCATGCACTGCAAGATACTGACTTTCTGTGTGTTACCAGAAACACAAGTGGGAAGAGAAAGCAGAAAGTAACCCAGTAACCTGTGGATTAAGATCTGGTTGTCTCCGGATCTGTCTCCTGATCTAATGACAGGAAGCCTGTGTTTTTGTGCTAGCATAGACTACTCCGATCTGTCATTTGCCAGTCACAACACCTTACACAGGCCCTTAAGGCTGCAGCAGTCATCTCTCCTATGTGCAAAGGGTGTGTGTCCAACTGAGCTTCCTTCTGTGCATAATACAGGCTTGTACCTTGACCTTCAGACACTGTCTGTTCTTTCCTTTACAGTTGTTACTCCAGTTGTAGCTCTCCGTCTCTCTGTGTACCCAATTTTCTCTTCCTATAGAGACTATTCTGGGATGGGAGCCTCACTAATGACTGCAGTGCAACGTCCTACCACTGTGGGAGTCTTGCCTGAAAGCACAGTTCTGAGGTACCTCGCCTCAGGCTTCAGCACAAAGGTTCACGGGGCAAGGGGGCCATGGCAGTTCAGAGCTGTCCCCATTTTTGAGAAATGTTACACCAATCAGTTTACAACTTGGCTCGTCTGCAGTCTGTCTAAAGTGATTTGCCCACCTTGACTATGATCCTTACGATTGTTATGAGAAACTAACTCTTAGGGAGAAAACTTCATTCTCTGGGCTTTCAATTTTGAGGAAATCCATTATCTTCGCCTCTTGTAACTGAAAGGAAAATGCCTCCTGGTCTACCTCAACCAAAAAAGACAGGGGCGGGGGCCAGAGGGACTGAAACAATAACAGCAGTGTTGCTAAATCCGAAGTGTTAGACATTGTACCAAAGCTGCTTTCATTCATCTAATAAAATTGATTGGTTTAAGTGATTGCCCAAAACAAAATCTGCATGGTTCCCTAGATTTGTAGAGCTAACATAAGAGTTGAGGAGACAGAAGGGTGGGCACTAGACAAGAAAGCAAATACATAGAACTCACAACTGTAATGTGAAGTACAAATGCCAGTGAGTTGGGGAAAAATAAACTTATTTCACATAGGAAAGTGAGGCTGCCTTCACTATTGTTTCCGCCTCTCTGCAGAAGCTTAGTGCAGAGTCCCAAAATCAAAGAGACATGACTTAGTATGGTAGAGGACTTGGAAATAGAAGACGGAATTCACCAAGAGGGCACACATGTAAGGAGATAAGCTCTTGTGAATGCAGTCAAAAGATAACTAAAGCAGGCAATCTAATAGTGATCGGGTGTGATGCAGTAGAGAAATTCCACCACTGAACTTACCGAATCAATTAAGATTCAATTTTCTTTTCTTGAAAAGAAAACGTATATTGAAACCCAAGTTCCAATTTGTTCTAGTGTTGTGGAGAGGAAAGACAGAAGTGATACACACCTGTGTGTGTGTGTGTGTGTGTGTGTGTGTGTGTGTGTGTGTAAAAGAGACACAGACAGACAGACAAAGATTTAGGTAAATTATGTCAAAGTCATTTAATATACTTCATACAATTGGGGCTTCTTGGGAAGATTGCAAAGTAGCAATTTCATAGTTTATCAACCCCGATACATATATGTTCACATAGAATATTATCTTATCATATGGAATTTGATTCAGGTTCAAGACATTTCTTATTGTAAATTGTTGGAATAACCTGAAAGCTGCTTGTATTTTGTTGGTAATTACTTGCCCCAGAGTCTGGTTGCCACCCTTTGTTGTGTGAACCTTGAGCTACCTTATTCGGAGTTGATAGGTAGAATAAATGCTGTACCCTGGATTGGGTAGAAGAGAGGTACATGGGGAACAGTTGGTGGGCCTTGAGGAGCAGAGGATCATGGGAGGAAGAAGCCACAAAGGAGGAAGAAGGAAGACACTCCATGGGTTAGATGGAAGAACATTATTCCACATGGCCAGGAACACCAGCATAGCATGGAGAAAAACAGCCCAGGGGACATATGTATTTGTTAGGGGGCTCTATTTGGGGATAAAATTAAAAGCTAGCTTAGATGGGCTAAAATTGCACTATCCAGCCTAAGGCTTGTTAAAAATCCATCTGATGTCTCAGTGTGATCAATTATAAAGGTAGGTTAAGGATTGATACCACCAACCAATTAACTATAATATAAATACTGATAATTTTACATGATTTATACTCAAATCAAAAAATAATTTAGGACTCTTCTCTCACATTATCACTGTAAAATGTATGGGAAGAGATACATCTAAATACATAATGGGCAAAAATTGCCATATTATTACTTTGGTTCAGAAGAAAAGGCCCAAAGAAAGGAGAGCAGAGGGAATGCCATCTTGTGGGAGAAATACACATGTGCTTCCTTTTTAGTGAGAGGCTATTTTTTATATTCCTCAAAGGGCTTCAGGGATTCTCCTCTAAAGTTCAGGGCTTCACAAAGAAAAGCACTCAAGTGTGTCAGTTATCTCTCAGATCCAGCTTCGAAAGCCCTCCTGGAAATCAAGGGCAAGCAAACAGACTACCAAGTCATTGTCAGATTAATAGGTTATTGATGGGCATGCTATCTTTTAAACCATCAAACGCAGTGGGCAGCCATGCTCCATGGAATGTAGGTCACTAAGAAACCACTAAGACCGCTGTCATCTCCATAGTTGTTATTTCTAATTACTCACTTTCCTTCAGATTACCTATTAGGAAACCCTTCAAATTATACAGTGATCAATTTTTTTTAAATATACATTTTATATTTGGTAGCAGTAGAGACCTTTATGTTGTTTAAATGAGATTAGTCTGGAGTCTTACAGTAAGAAACCTGGTCCTGAGTCTCTGGCAATTAGTGGACATGGATATTACTTGGAAGTGACTAGAAGAGGGCCAGAAAGATGGCTCAGCAGTTAAAGGTATGTGCCACCAAATCTGACAACCCAAGTTCAAACCCAGGTCTCACATGGAGGAAGAGAGAATTGACTGCTGTAATTTGTTTAGTGACATCCTTATCCACGCCATGACATATATGCATCCACACATACAAACAAGCTGATATGCAATAACAATAAAGAAATGAATACAACGTAATGTTTTTAATAAAAGTGATGACTAGTAGTGACGGATGGTTGGCAGAATCAGCAATCATGTTGAAATGGATGGATGCTAATCTAACTGCAGGAAGAGCTACTTTAAGAGACCATATGCTACAACAGTGCATTGTGGGAGCCCACTGCCATGCTCCAGCAATCTGCACCCTGCCTGTGCTGCCTCTCTTTCCAAATACGTTGCTGTCTCTGGGAAAGGCTTAGTGGTCTTGACCGCTTGTCCATTCATCTTCCTAATCTGCAGAAAACATAATCATCTAATGGAAAAGCAATAAATCTAATCACAGATGGTTACAGATCATGAGAAAGCTGATGCTATAAAATTATAAATTTGTTTTTAAAGGCCTGGGATTGGATCAATTATTCTTATTAAAGCTGCCAAGCAAAGCCATAAAGATATATGAGAAGAAAGACCATCTCAAGGGATTCCATTGGTCTTATATAGGTTGTGTTCAAACATGAGGAGTGAACCCAGACTCCCAAAGATCCCTGAAACTGTCAGTACTGGGCTCTAACAACATCACTTCAGAAGAGTAGAAGTTGGAGAGCAGAAAAAAACTTCTAAACTGAAATCTTCATCACACGAACCCAGTTGATACAGGAAAGGGATGGTGCTAGATTAACATCTAGCACCTTAGTTGGAGCTAAAACCAACAGCTTAGTTGGTTCATAAAGAACATGGCTAAACTAAGAAACGAGTGGTAAACACCCAGCTGTAATTGGGACATTTAAGTCACCTCCTTCCAAAGCTCAGAGGCCATCTTAGAAGAAGTTGGGGGGATCCAAGATGGCGGTGACCCGCACGGACACATTTTGAACATGGGGAAAAGAGACATAAAAAGCACAGAGTTATTGGACACTGTGCAAAAACCAGAGGGGCTAGACCCTCTGGGAACACACACAGCTCCCAAGGGACTGTTAAAAGTCCCAGGGCAAGGCTTTCCCCCCATCTCTCTCAGACACGGAAGCCACTAAATCCGGGACTCAGGAACTCCCATTTGGAGAGGCTCCTGGTAAGATTGACTCTAATACACAGCAGGCAGAATCAGATCCCACACGGGGATCACTCACCAGCCTACTAGGCTCCCCACACCTCAGGCGGACCTTATAGCTATTTAGGAAACTTTGCGGGCTAGTTGAAGTCTTAGCAAGGCAGAAACAGGACACACACGGCAGGAGATCCGCAGCAGCTCAAGCCACAGCTAAGGAGCCAGGCAGAAGACCAAACAGGGAGGCAGGGCAGAGATGCGCACCTGCAGCTAAGGAACCCGGCAGAAGCTCACACAGGGGGGGCAGGACTGAAGCCCGCACCCGCAGCTAAGGAGCCAGGCTGAAGACCACACAGGGAGGCAGGACAGAGGCGCCGCACCCACAGGGAAGGAGCCTGGGGAAGCCTGCACAGGGGGGAGTGACAGAGGCGCTGTGCACCTGCAGCAGAGGAGCCGAGCGAGAAGCTGGCACAGGGGGCAGGGCAGAGGGGCTGCACCGCTGTGGAGGAGCCAAGCATGAAGCCCGCACAGTGAAGTGGCAGGGCTGGGAGCTCACAGAGGCACACAGAGGCAGAGCTAGCAGCAGAGACGCACAGAGGCCGAGGGCTCCAAAACGTGGAAGCCAGAAGCCAGGGGACCATAGCTGTATTCTGGAAAACCCAGACATATTAGGTGTGTAGCCGGGCCCTCTCAGTCTCCGTGATGACAACCAGAGTCCACAGAATCTGTGCCTGGGCGAACAGGTCCATACCATCAAAACCACTACAGGCTGATCACTCAGTGTGCAACATAGAGAAGTCTGACTTGGGAGCAGTGAAACAATCCTGGGCCATTTCTCATTAACTGGGAATAGGCTGCACCAGCTCACAGTGCTTCAGGCTATTAGAAACACAGTGACTCTAAGATCCCCCTGTAAGCAACTACAGATAGCCAAGCAATTCTACTGCTACACCAAAGCATCCCCTGTGGATCCAAACCCAGAAGACGACGAGAGCAGACAGCTAAACACATCCATATGGCCAAAGGTCCAAGAAAAAACAGAAATCAAGGAAATATGACTCCAACAACGCAGAACTATCCTAGCTCATCCAATTCGGATGACCTCACAACAGCAGAAACACATGAAAACGATGATAATTCTGCATTATGGAAGGTGATAGAGTCCCTTCAAGAAGAACTTAAATCTATGAAGGAATTCAAAGAAGCCACAATTTTACAAGCCAATACAATGAATAACACCATTAAAGAGCTCCATGCCAAGGTGACTCAGCTTGAACAGGAAAAGGGCAGAACAATGAAAGATTTCCAGGCAAAAACAAGCAAACTGGAGAAGGAAATGTACAAAACGAACAATACCATTCAAGACATGAAAATAGAAATAGAAACAATAAAGAAAACACAGTCAGAGTTAAAAGAGGAAATAGAGAATCAAGGGAAGAGAACAGGAACTACGGGTGTGAGTATCACAAATAGGATGCAAGACATGGAAGAGAGGATCTCAGGCATGGAAGATTCGATGGAAGAAATCAGTACAACATTCAAAGAAAATGAGAAGGCTAAAAAATTTTTCACCCACAACATCCAAGAAATCAAGGACTCAATGAAAAGATGGAACCTAAGAATAAAAGGCATAGAGCAAAGAGAAGACTCCCGACTCCAAGGTCCAGGAAATATCTTCAACAAAATCATAGGAGAAAACTTCCCAAACATGAAAAAAGAGATGCCAATAAAAATCCAAGAGGCTTACAGAACACCAAACAGAGTAGATATGAAAAGATCTAATCTATCTTGCCACATAATAATTGAAACACCAAATGTACAGAACAAAGAAAGAATATTAAAAGCTGTAAGAGAAAAAGGTCAAGTCACATACAATGGCCGACTCATCAGAATTACACCTGACTTCTCCTCAGAAACTTTAAAAGCTAGAAGGGCCTGGACAGATATCCTACAAGTCCTGACAGAACATAGGTGCACAGCCAGACTACCATACCCAGCAAAACTCTCTATCAACATAGATGGAGAAAACAAGATATTCCATGACAAAATCAAATTTAAACAATATCTACCCACAAACCCAGCCCTACAGAAAATCCTAGAAGGAAAATTCCAACCCAGAGAAGAAAACTACACCCAAGAAAACAAAGGGAATAGAAAACCCCACAGCAACTAAACCAAAAGAGGCACAGGACGATCACCTATACCAAACTAATGGGAAATAACAACCCCAGGTCACTAATACCCATCAACATCAATGGACTCAACTCCCCAATAAAAAGACACAGGTTTACAGATTGGATACACAAGCAAGACCCGTCTTTTTGCTGCATAAAAGAAACACATCTCACTTTCAAAGATAGGCACTACCTCAGAGTACAGGGCTGGGAAAAGGTTTTCCAAGCAAATGGACCCAGGAAGCAAGCTGGAGTAGTCATCCTAATATCAAGCAAAACAGACTTCCAACTGAAGTTAATGAAAAAAGACAGAGAAGAGCATTACATACTCGTTAAGGGAAATATCTATCAAGAGGACATCTCAATATTGAACTTCTATGCCCCAAATACAAAGGCACCTACATTTGTAAAAAAAAAAAAAAAAAAAAACTTCTAAAACTTAAATTGCACGTCGATCACAACACATTAAAGTGGGAGACTTCAACACCCCACTCACAACAATAGACAGATCATCATAACTGAGGCCAAACAGAGAAATATTGCGTCTAACAGAGATCATGAACCAAATGGACCTAACAGATATCTAAGAACGTTTCACCCAAACACAAAAGAATACACCTTCTTCTCAGCACCTCACGGAAGCTTCTCCAAAATCGACCACATAGTCGCACACAAAGATAGTCTCAACAGATACAAGAAAATTGAAATAACACCTTGTATCTTATCAGACCACCATGGTATAAAGCTGGACTTCAATAGCAAAAGAATCAACAGAAAGCCTACACACACATGGAAATTGAACAACTCCTTACTGGATGAATACTGGGTCAGGGAAGAAATAAAGAAGGAAATCAAAGACTTCTTAAAATCCAACGATACTGAAGGCACAACATACCCAAACCTATGGGACACAATGAAAGCTGTGCTACGAGGAAAGTTCATAGCACTAAGTGCCTTCAGAAAGAAAATTGTGACAGCTCATATTAGCGAATTAACAGCTAAGCTAAGTGAATTGGACAAAAAAGAAGCAAACACGCCCAAGAAGAGCAGAAGGCAGGAAATCATCAAACTTAGGGCTGAAATCAACAACTTAGAAACAAAAGGAACTATACAAAGAATCAATGAAAGCAAGAGTTGGTTCTTCGAGAAAATCAACAAAATAGACAGACCCCTAGCCAAATTAACTAAAAGGCAAAGGGAAAGAACACAAATCGACAAAATCAGAAATGAAAAGGGAGAAATAACAACAGACATTGAGGAGATCCAGAAAATATATGGGCCCTACTTTAAAAATCTATATTCCACCAAATTTGAAAACCTAAGCGAAATGGATAATTTTCCAGATAGAGTGCACCTACCAAAACTAAATCAAGATCAGATTAACAGATTAAACAGCCCAATCATCCCTAAGGAAATAGAAACAGTCATTAAAAATCTCCCCACCAAAAAAAGCCCAGGGGCAGATGGTTTTAGCATGGAATTCTACCAGACCTTCAAAGAGGAGCTAACACCAATACTCTTCAAACTCTTCCACCACATAGAATCAGGAAGAACACTGCCAAACTCATTCTATGAGGCCACAGTCACTCTGAGTCCTAAACCACACAAAGACCCAACAAAGAAAGAGAACTTCAGACCAATCTCCCTCATGAACATAGATGCAAAAATACTTAATAAAATACTAGCAAACCGAATTCAAGAACACATCAAAAGTATCATACATCATGATCAAGTAGGCTTCATCCCAGGAATGCAGGGATGGTTCAACATATGAAAGTCTATCAACATAATTCACCATATAAACAAGATGAAAGAAAAAAACCACATGATAATCTCGCAAGATGCAGAAAAAGCATTTGACAAAATCCAACACCCCTTCATGCTAAAAGTTCTGGAGAGAACGGGCATACAAGGACCATACCTAGAAATAATAAAGGCAATATACAGCAAGCCAGTGGCAAACATCAAATTAAATGGAGAGAAGCTTGAAGCATTTCCTCTAAACTCAGGGACAAGACAAGGATGTCCACTTTCACCATATCTCTTCAATATAGTACTTGAAGTTCTTGCTAGAGCAATAAGACAACTAAAGGAAATCAAAGGGATAAACATTGGAAATGAAGAAGTCAAATTATCCCTATTCGCAGATGATATGTTAGTATACATAAGCGACCCCAAAAACTCCACCAAAGAACTCTTACAGCTGATAAACAACTTCAGCAAGGTGGCTGGATACAAAATTAACTCAAAAAAATCAGAAGCCCTTCTTTATACAACAAACAAGCATACCGAGAAAGAAATAAGGGAAACAACCCCCTTCACAATAGCCACAAACAATATAAAATACCTGGGGGTAACTCTAACCAAGCATGTAAAGGACCTATACAACAAGAACTTCAAGCCCTTGAAGAAAGAAATGGAAGAGGCCTTTAGAAGATGGAAAGATCTCCCATGCTCATGGATAGGTAGGATCAACATAATAAAAATGGCTATTCTACCAAAAGCAATTTATAGATTCCATGCAATTCCTATCAAAATACCAACACAATTCTTTATAGACCTGGAGAAAGCTATACTCAACTTCATATGGAACAACAAAAAGCCCAGAATAGCTAAATCAATCCTGTACAATAAAAAAGCATCTGGAGGTAGCACCATCCCAGATGTCAAGCTATACTACAGAGCAATAATAATAAAAACAGCATGGTACTGGTATAGAAACAGACCAGTGGATCAATGGAATCGAATTGAAGACCCAAACATGGACCCACACACCTATGGCCAACAAATCTTTGACAAAGAAGCCAAAACTGCACAATGGAAGCAGGACAGCATCTTCAACAAATGGTGCTGGTCCAACTGGATATCCACTTGCAAAAGAATGAAATTAGACCCATACTTACCACCTTGTACAAAACTTAAATCCAAGTGAATCAAAAACCTTAACATAAGGCTGGTCACACTAAATCTACTAGAGGAAAAAGTAGGAGAAATGCTCAAACTCATTGGCACAGGTGACAAATTCCTGAACAGAACACCAACAGCTCAGGACCTGAGATCAACAATCAATAAATGGGACCTCATGAAACTGAAAAGCTTCTGTAAGGCAAAAGACACTGTCATTCAAACAAAACGGCAACCAACAGACTGGGAGAAAATCTTCACCAACCCCACATCTGATAGAGGGCTATTATCCAAAATCTACAAAGAACTCAAGAAACTAAATGCCAAGAAACCAAATAATCCAATCAAAAAATGAGAGACTGAGCTAAATAGAGAATTCACAAAGGAGGAATCCCTAATGGCCGAGAGACACCTGAAGAAATGCTCAACATCCTTAATCATCAGAGAAATACAACTCAAGACAACTCTGAGATTCCATCTCACACCTGTCAGAATGGCTAAGATAAAGAGCTCAATGACAGCACATGCTGGCAAGGGTGTGGAGAAAGGGGGAACCCTACTCCATTGCTGGTGGGAGTGTAGGCTTGTGCAACCACTATGGAGGTCAGTCTGGCGATATCTTAGAAATCTTGGAATAACTTTGCCTCAGGACCCAGCCATACCACTTCTGGGTATACACCCAAAGGACTCCTCACGGAGTCATAGGGAAGTCCCCTCATCTATATTCATAGCAGCCTTATTTGTAATAGCTAGAAATTGAAAACAACCCAGATGTCCCTCAACTGAAGAATGGATTAAAAACTGTGGTACATCTATACAATGGAATATTACTCAGCTATCAGAAACAATGAAATTATGCAATTTGCAACCAAATGGATGGAACTAGAGAAGCTCACCCTGAGTGAGCTAACCCAGACTCAGAAGGATGCACATGGCATCTATTCATTTATATTAGGATTTTAGCTATATAGTACAGGATATCTGTACTACAACCAACACACCAAAAGGAACAAGGACATAGACTTTTTTTTTCTTTTTCCTTTCTTTTTTTGTTGTTGTTCTTTGTTTTTGTGGGTTTGTGTGTTTGTTGGTCTTTTTTTAGTTTTCTCTTCGTTGCAAGGAGACACCTTTCACTGGCGGTACTGCCTCGTAGACCCCCAGTGTATGAAGAGGCTTTTGGCCCTCATATGACTCCTGAACTGGGGCAAGGGACTGTTATGTAGGGATACTCCACCCCAGAGGAAAAAGAGGGAAGGATTAGGCGGTAGAGGATGGGAGGGTGGGGCTGGGAAGTGGGGAAAGAGGACAATATGGTAGAGATGTAACCTAAAGCAACAAACAAATAAATTTATTAATTAAAAAAAAGCAGGTAACAATTTTAAAACACTGTAAATAAAATAAAGTTTACAGCCGTTCAACCTGGTTTTATAAACCTCCAAGAGTTGAAAAAACTTAGAGCTAAGGTAAAATACATGAAAAGTGTGGTTTAGCCCATGCCTTTAACTTCAGCAAAGACGGGAGGAGCACTATAGAGTTAGTTGTCTTATAAATTCTAGAGTTACACGGAACAGGGTGGTGAGGGTGCACACCCTTAATCCCATCATTCAAGAAGAGTACACCCTTAATCCCAACACACTAGAGACCGAAACAGGCAGATCTCAGAGCTCAAGGTCAGCCTGATATAAAACAAACTCTAAATAGAGAAAAACTTCGATCCAGGAGTGGTGGAACACATCTTTAATACCTTCAGATGGGAACCACAGGTCTTTGATCCCAATTATTAGAATGCAGAAACAGACACATAGGATTTGGAAGGACTTAAATTTAAAAGCTACTTACAAAAGGCCTACTCAATACAAACAAATTGTCCTTTGAGATCTCAAAATATATACACTAAGGCTTGTTTAGCTCCAAAATAACAAAATAATTTCTTCTTTAATCCAGATTGAAAGATAATACTTTATATATTGCCAAAAAACCAAATTTGCTTCAGGAGAAATATTACCTGACACCCCCCCCCCCAAAAAAAAGGGTAATTGTCCCAGAGTTAGGATTAGGGCAGGGCTCTGTTCTTATCTTTCCAGGAGATTTAAAGCATCCATTCAAGGAATCCAGGGACAACTGGACAACGGAAACCTCAACAGAAAACAGAATCAGACACCAAAGAAGAGGAGTGGCCCAGATGATTCAGCCTTGCAGACTCCCTCAATAGCTGTTTCCATCAAAAGACTACAACCACAACAACTCAAAATCGCTAAGATCGTTCAGCTCCACACACTGCCCCAGCCAGAACTTCAGTAAAGCCTGGAAGATCATCTTCTGTCTACAAACTTCCTAGGACATCTAAACAGCAGAGCACAAAAGGACTGAACAAAAAAGGATTGTACTAACATTTTTAACCATTTTTCCATTCTGGTTCGGGCCCCAAAAAGGTTTACTAAGACCCAAATCAGCAGGAAGTCATTTTGAGATAGCGACGTCCCATGCCCAGAGGGTGGGGAGGGTGTTTCTCCCCCCCCCTTTTTGGTTATTTGATGGATAACAGAAAACTATGTTATATTGGGGGAGAGACTACAAGCTGTTAAATGTTCTTGTTAAATGGGTTTTGGAGGTTAGACCCAGGGACTTCCTTCTTTTTCTTTTCTGTATCCTTCTTTCTCTCCTATGTAGGAGTGCACAGACTTGAAAAAAATGGGACATAGACATAGTATGGGAAGGACCAAGAAGAAGGGACAGATTATTGAATATGCCCTTATACCTTTGTATATTGATACAAAATTAGTATTATATTTGGCTAAAGTGGTATTGACCATTGTATATTGTGCAAAAATAAGATTGTATTGGATTACATCGGTATTGATCTTTGTATATTGATACAAAATTAAGAGTATATTTGGCCACATTGGAATAAATCTTTGTATATTGATACAAAATTAAAGATAATGCTTCTTACAGGTATTGTACCTAGAGATACTTAAAAATGAAATGTGAAGCTCTGGCCTCTTGATACCAACCGTCTTAAACCGTTTAGGATAGTTAAGAAATACAAACTCGGAAGATGGCGGCGACCTACACTGACGCATTCTGAACGCGGGGAAAAAAGAGCCATAAAAAACACAGAGATATTGGGCACTGTGCAAAAACCGGAGGGGCTAGACCCCCCCCCGGAACACTCACAG
>CAJQZJ010032401.1:1305084-1370925 GCA_907164525.1 Lophiomys imhausi
TCTCTCTCTCTCTCTCTCTCTCTCTCTCTCTCTCTCTCTCTCTCTCTTGAAGTTCAATAACCATAATAGAAACCGTTTGGTATTTATTTGGGATGCAAGCTTTTTAAATCATGCTGGCTTTAAAACTGCTGCAACCTCAATAAATGGCTTCTTTGTTCTCTGTAAAATGGGCAGTTTAACCTGACCAGAGACCTACTGGCTCCACAGTTGTGCAAAATAAAAGGCATTGTTTCCTACCTTTTGTTCTGGTTTCTTAAGGTGTGACATCCCACTTGTTCTCAAACAAGGAGCATCTTTTTTTTTTTTGTCTGCATCACAGGGTTACAGTTCATTCATTAAAACTGTTACCATGATGGACAGAATAAAGGGCTGGAGGCTCACATGCTGCCACTCAGTCTTCACAATTCCAGGATGTCATTATGCTGGGGAAAATGAGAGCCCTGCTTGGGGTTCACCCAACAGTAAGAGAGAGAGGACAAGTGCTCTACTTTGAGATGTAACTAATAACCAAATGGACAAGGTTTCCTGCTTGTTTTTTCTTATCTGCTTTAATGTTTAAGTGAAGAGGTTCTTGTTTCTTTAAAGGGCTTTCTTCAGATCCATGTCATGTACATGGATGTGCACAGTGAGCGCAGGAGGATCATCACAATTGTGGGAGCACACACATTTGCTGGCAGTCGAGTTTGAAGAGTTCCTGAACATTATGCTTTTCAGGCAAAGCCAGAGGAAATGGTTTGGATAAACATGGCAGCATAGACGACCCAGGCCCAGGTGATTTTTTCTTTGAATGACTCCTTGTGTCACTCAGAATCCTCTTTATTCTAAACTAGATAATCTCCCCTGGGAGAGGATTAAACCTTGGAAGGTGGTTGTCAGCAGGTTTCAAAGGCAGGCTTGCTGCCATATAAATCCCTTTATCTGTAGTATCTTTCCATTTGGGGAAAGTTAATAATAAGTGTTGTTTAAGAATCTCTGGTAACTCATTAGCAATTCTGTTTGCAGCGTCTAAGGCCATCATGCCTTTTCCTGAGACACTGAGGGCTGCAACAAGCAATGGCACTAAAGTCCCACCATGCTGGGAGCAAACTCCCTCCAGCAAACAGGAATGTACAGTCTGGAACCCAAATATCCCTAACTCCACAGTGAGTTTAATACGGAAGTAAGATCTGCATGAAGAAGCACTAAGCAATTTTAAAATATCAGATTAAAACACAGCTGTTCAAATACATATTTTCAAACACTTTAGATCTTAAGAATGTTTGCCTAGAGGATTTTTTTCAATCATTTCATATGTAATATTCTGGCCTTGAGAGTGCTAAAATTCTAGGAGGAAGCCACCGGCAATATTTCTGTTTATTAGAAGATGAACAATGAAATCAGATAACTTCGGATTCAGATCAAATTATAAAATGAGTCATTCTGAAAGTGTCAGTTTTGACTATCTGTTGAACATTTTATAAATCTTTTAGGAACTTGGAAATATTCTCATTCTATACAAGTATTTGTGGATAATATGTTCCTTCTTACGAAATATATTCCAGAGAACCTGCCATTGAAAAATGCAACAAGAAGCCGGGCGTGGTGGTGCACGCCTTTAATCCCAGCACTCGGGAGGCAGAGGCAGGTGGATCTCTGTGAGTTCGAGGCCAGCCTGGTCTACAAAGTGAGTCCAGGACAGCCAGGCTGCTATACAGAGAAACCCTGTCTCGAAAAACCAAAAAAAAAAAAAAAAAAGAAAAATGCAACAAGTCTTGCCCCTAAGATCATGCCTGTCCTGACCAAATCATACTCTCTCAGCACTGCTGAGTTGCATGTGTATTCTAGTCACACACAAAAGCCCATCTTCTCGTTCTACCTCTCAAAACATTGTTCAGGTTTTATAGGGAGTTCCAATTTCTCTTTATGACTGTCTTTGCATTATGACTCTAGATTTAAGTTTCATCTCCTTTGAGAAATATTTGCTCACTGCATTCCTTCTGGCTGTCCTGTGGTTTGACTCCTGACCTAGATTCTCCTCAAAGCTCCTAATGAATTTCTAGTAGAGGCTTTAATATGATTAACATCAAGGCCCCAAGGCAGCATGTGGAAGGTCAGGGCTGGCTGAGTCTGCCTACCAGTTGTCAAGATGCTGATTTAATTCATTAGCCAAGCCTGATGACATAAGGCAATGTTGCAGGCTGTAAGTCAACTAAGTGAATTTGAATGCTTCTGCTCAATCAGAACAAAGGCTTTCAATATGTGATTATATGAGCCTGAGTATACATGTTACCCTAAAAGAAAAGCCCCAAATTTTCTTCTCTTCCTCTCTGGCTCTTTCTTTCTCCCCTTTCCTAAAAAGAACATTGCACTCAACTTCACATCGTTGGATGTTATATTAACTTGAAGTGTTTAAAAACTTCACTGGCAGGTCTCTAAAATGAACACTTATGTCCCCAAAAGGCTTTTGTTTTCTGCTCATAAAAATTATGATCCAAATTGTTCCTGCACAAAAAAAGCTCATGTGCTGATGACTTCCTAAAAGCCATGGTGCTGATGACTTCCTAAAAGCCACTTATCCACTTAGTTGCATTTATTATTCTAATTTCTCACACACTCATTTTCTCTTGAATAGGAAAAATGTTTCTTGAAGAGTCAACTGTTCTCCAAACCCTTGGTTACTGCTAGTTTGCTTGTTCACAACGCCCCCAAGAACCAGCTGAAGCAAGCATGGCATCGTAAAGCACCAAGAAGCTTTGAATGTAACAGGCCTCCACTGCAACACTGTGTGGTGTCCTGCTACAATGGTGGGATTGTCTACTTTACAAGGACAGACACAATGAGCACCACCTACATCTGGGGATTGTGCATTCAAAATGTGACACGTGAGGCTGAGGAATGGACATGTTTATTTTAGTTAGTAGAACTTGCCAAAGCCAAATGTGGCTAGTTGTTACCACATTTGGTCACTCCATTCTAATATAATCAACCCATTGTTAAGATGTTTACCAAGAGCACCAAGGATAGTGTGCTAATCAGCTGTATGTCACTACATTAAAGTCTCAGAGAGAAACAATTTAACTGAGGGAGGCTTGTTTTGGACCAGAGCTTTGGCTAGCTCAGTCAGAGTCAATTGATGTATTGTTGGGGTCTGAGAAAGGCAGAGGGTAACATGGCAGCACAGGGTATAAGACAGAGGAGGCTGCTCAAGTCATGTAAGTCAGAAAGTTTTAAAAAGAGAGAGGAATAGAAGTTAGGAATAAAATACTCTCTCCAAATACATGCCCCAACTTATGTCTAATTTTCTATCAGATCCATTAGGCTGGGATCTCATGAATGCATTAGTGCGTTGAGGGAAGCACACTCCTGATCCTCACCTCTCAAACGCCCTACCTATAAACATCTCTGGGTAGCAACTAAGTCTTCACTATGCCAGTTCTCAAGAGCCACCTCATAAAGAAGCCACAAGAGATAAATATAATATTCAGGATAAAGTGATTACTTCAAATTCCTTTCCTATCAGCAGTTGACATCACTGGGTAAGCAAAACACAATCTCATACTAGTTTTTGAGAATCAAATGAAACACATACAAACACACAAACACACACACACACACATACACATACACACACACACACACACACATACACACACACACACACACACATACACATACACACACACACATACACACACACCACACACACACACACATACACACACACACATACACACACACACATACACACACACACACACACAAACACACACACACACACATACACACACACATACACACACACATACACACACACACACACACACACATACACACACACACACACACACACACACACACATACACACACACACACACACTTAGCTCCATACGAAACCATCTAGAATAAAAGCCATGTCTTAGGCTTCTTTACAGTGAAGTTGCAGCCCCCCAGTGATACAACCAGAAATAGCATGATGATCATCTGGAAAACTTTCTGAAATGAACTTGTGGCCTTTCTCTCTCTTATTTTCCTTCTGGCTATTGAGAACATGAAGAGAGTGACTGGAGATCCAGACATTTCCTTGGGCAATGAAATAAAAAGTTCAGGATGAGAATGTAAGTTCAATATAAACGAGTTTTTTCCCCCTGATGACATCACAGAACTACCCAACAGTCTTTAACTGTCAAACCCCAGATTTTACATGATATAGAAATAGAATTATATGTAGTTTAAATACATAGTTCTATTATTTTTTTCTACAGCAAATAACTGATCCCAAGCTTAATTTATATGTATTTGTTAATAGTGCATGATATTAGATATAAACTAATACACACCTAATAATAAGCAAAGGTGCTTTATTTCCCATATGAAAATTCTATTATATATAATAGAATAAACTGAGCATTATAAGGGTAAATGTTCATTATATGTTTCAACCAAGATCATCTTTATGTTGAGCAAATTTTGTGGCTGGTTATCACATATATGGCATGACAATAGACCCATTATTTGAGGGAGCTATGGCTCCAGATATTCAAGAGAGCTAAAATTCATAATATATATAAATATATATAATATATATAAACATATATAACATGTATAGCATTATATATAGTGCATAGCATATATATCATCATAAGACACCTAAATTTTATAAATAAAATTTGTGTCCAAAGTCTCATGTTCTCAGAATATATCCTCCCATTACAAAAAAAAAAAAGCTTGGATATTATCATATACCCTATATACTAAAAAGTATGGGCTACAAAAAGCATTAATATTATATGGTCAGAAGCAGCTAAGTTCAGTTGCAGGCTAGTTACGTAGCCCCATGCATCAGTTTAATGACTCACAGTATCCAAATCCATACCCTGATTAAACTGTAAATATCTATAGGTCATCAACCTTAAGGTATAAATGGGAGTCTTCCAAGCCATGTATACAAATATCAACAGTTAGTAATATTAGGGAGCCAGACTTCTTTCGAATGGCATAATGTAAGAGTAAGGTTTTTTGTAAATGAAAACTCAATGATAGTGATTACAGAAAGTGGGACAAATGAATATCAAAATAAGCCTTCAACTGGACCAAAGCGTGCTCATGCTGAAGTTCATACTCCTGACTTACAGTCCCTCTTCCTCCTACAGTAGCTTTCCTTGAATCCATGTGGTTCTAGCCATCCAGAAGGCATTGTAAGTAGACTCTTTGTTTCTATTGAAAAAATAGGCACTAAAAGGGAGAGATTCTACTCAGTCACTCTGCCTCTGTGACAAAGGATAAGACTTCTGTGCAGAAGGCGGAGACTAAGTATGAGGCCCAGAATAACCTTCCCTCCCAGCAACAGGAAGAGGGGAGAGTCAAGACACAGCAGGAGGTCAGGTAGCCACACCTGGAATAGAATCTAAATGACTCTCACGCTCAATGTGGTTAAGGAACACAATTAGCAATGGCTTTGCCACTGATTTCAGATGTTGAGATTCCTTAAGCAATCCCAGGAGAGGTAGACCAGAAGTCATTTCTGTGAAAGTGAGCACAAAACACAATGGGAAAAAGTTTTGTCTGTGAAACCATAAATGAAAAGTTAGTGTCCTTCCAGAGGCTGAGTGAGGACTTACTACTCAAGCACAATGTCTCCTGGAATTCAGAAGGACCACCACAGAAGGGAAATGGCCTGTATGAAATAATCTGATAAATTCACCAACTGCAGTGCAAATCCCACAGAACACCCTGGGCAGAGAGCTCACTTAGTCTTCATCTGGCTTGGCCATGCGGGGAAGAAAATGGTATGGAAGTTTGAGTTGACACGGTCTCTGATCATTTCATACATTTTATATCCTTCTTTTGAAATGGACTACCCCAAATTACTATAATTTATTTACCTATATGTTAAACTATAACGTTCCAGAAATTCTATGAGAAATACATAAAAGTGGGAAGACAAGGAGAAGGGCTGAGAAATGCTGTCCTCTGGACTCAACACACGCATTTCAATTACTAACTTACAACTGTGGTCAGCTATACTGGACTTGCCCACGACCAGCTCTGTCAGTAGTCAGTCATAGAGTGGAGCAGGGCTGCAGGGACCCTATCCTTTACTGCTGAACTACTGGCTCTTCATAGATTCTAGGAGAGAGGAGTCACTGTCATTAGCTGTGCATCTAAGGCTGAGCCAAACAGGTTATAACAGAGCAGCTCCAAAGCAACGGTCACATTGATAACTCTGGATAACGTCAGTAGATCACACAGCAAAATGAATAGCTGTGAACCCAAGAGGAAGATTTGTGAGCAATGGATGGAGAAGGGTCATGGGGACATGGAAGAAGATGAGGGTGGAGAGTTGTCAGCATGCATTATGTATATGTGTGAAATTATCTAAGAATTAATTTAGTTAAGTTAAGTTTAGTTTAGTTAAGTTAAAAAAAACACTATCAAAATGAACGAAGAAGCAATGTGGCAAACTGTCATATAGGGATGGATTGTAATTCAAATCAAACTTTCTAAAGGGAATTAATGAAAGTATGATTTCATACACTCTATGTGATATAGTAGTATTTCCGATGGGTACACTGAACAATGGATATTGAAAGAATCAATATTGTTAAAATGCCTATGCACGCAAAGTGATTTACAGATTCAATTCAATCCCAGTCAGAATCCCAGTGACATTTTCTATAGCAACAGAAAAAAGTCTGAATATTATATGCACATACAAAAGATTCAAATAATCACATCAATCTAAAGAACATTAAACTTGAGGTATTGTACTTCCTGATTTTAAAATATATGATAATACTACTGCAATTAAAACAGCATGGTTCTGTTATTTTCCATGTAAAACCTAAAAATAAACAATCCATAGATGACAACTAGGGGAGAATCTTCATGACACTGGCCTTAATCAATGCTTCTTGGATAGGACAAAATCAAAACAAATACTGCAAGTTAGTTTTAATATATCAGACTGCTGCACAGCTAAGGGAAGAGCCAAACAGAAAGGCAACCTGCGGAACGGGAGAAAAAAAAAATCCCCAAAATCTACCTGAGATCCAAACTACAGAGAGAAAACAAGGCTGAGTATGAACACCAGGTCTTAAACAATTGTCCAAGAACTTAGATGGACTTTTTTCCTTACAAATGATATACCAGTAACCACATAGTGTATAAAAATATGCTCGGCTTCCCTCAGCATTAGGAAAAACACAAAGGGCTTGTTAAAATGGTCATTATTAAAAATTAAAAGAAGAAACTACAGCACATGTTGGTGTGGACGTGAAGAAATTGGAACCCCAGTGTACCCTGGTGGGAAAGAGCAACAGCATACCCACAGTGGAAGAAGGTGTGGGGGGGGGTGGGCGTCCACACATAATAAAAAACAGAAAAACCATGTAATTCAGTGATTCTATTTCTATCCAAAAGACTTCAAATCAGGATCTCCAAGAGCTGTCTGAACTCCCACATTCATTCCAGCATTGTTGACAACATCCTTGATGTGGTAACCGCCTGGATTCCTACGGCTGATGATAAAGCAAATGTGGTAAAGAAACACAAGTGAATATTATTCAAGCTTTAAAAGCACATAATCCTGTCATAATTAATAACATGAATCTACCTTGGGGACAATGTTAATAAAATAAGCTGTTCACAGGATAAACATCAATACTATTTAGATGAAGTTGTAAAATAGTTTAAACATAGAGGCTGAGAGTGGAATGTGCAAGGGGATGGGGGAAATGGGATAATGGGAAATTGTGTCCATTGAAAGAAAATGTTTGTCTACATAAAACTGTAAGTTCTATGGAATCTTCTGTACAACAATGTGACTATGGCTAACAATACTGCTCAGAGAATCTCAGAGTCATTAGAACGTTAGCTTCAGGACTGTGGAAATGTCTCAGTGGGTAAAGTGTTTGCCTTGTAAGCAGGAGGATCTGAGCTCAATCTACACTCCACCCAACCTATATCAATAAGAATAACAACAATAACAAAAACAACTTGGTGTTGACACACACTTTAAATTTAAAATGTGTTGGAACACATTTTAAGCTCCTTGCTGAAAGTCAAAACAGGAAGATTCCTCGGCATGGCTGGCTAGTCAGTCTAGCCTGCTAGGGCAAGATTGATGCTAGTGAGAAGCTCAGACTCAAAAACAAAACAAAACAGGCTGAGATAGAATAAATGCAGTGGGAAGATTAATTTTTTTAAGTTTTTTTTCTTTTTAAGGTTAAGACTGTCCCACTAAATTACAGTTAGGTTGCAGCCAATTTGAAAAATTAGGTTTTTCTGATTTTATGTAAATTTACTTTTTGTCAATTTCCTATGCCTCTCTGTCTCTAATCTTATTTGTTAAAGATCCACTTAAGACTTTTTTTCTCCAGGAATTCACTGGGATGATAAAGTTTCTCTGTCTCATTGTGCTTTATAAGTGTATACTGTGTTAAAATTCACAGAACTGCACACCACAAAAAGAAAAATTTAAATTGCCCTTAGTGCTACTGAAGGCTCTCGCTCTTACAGAGGTCATTTGAATTTTTCATACTATAATTTATTTGTTATTTTCAGCAGAAAGCTAAGAACACTGGCAGAACATTTTAACCCATTCCCATATCCACAGCTTCTGTTTTGTTTGGTGGTCTACAGTACCTTACACAATTTCTCTTTAATGTCAGACATAAATGTAAAATAAGTTCATGAGAGTGAAGTATAAATTCCTTTCGCTAGTATAGTAAATCTACTCACCAAAGGGAATATTTAACAGCAGACAAGTAAACAATGCGGATCTACTAAGAAGTTAGAAAATCGTATCAATTTAGTCCCGTCTCATAGAACTCCTGGGAAAGCCAATAACGATTCCAACCACCCGCCATCTATAGAGTCCCTGTACACTAGTCTCAGCATTGCACGCATGTCAAGCACAATTGGTACTACCATGCAGGAGAAAAGGGAGCAGCTTGGATGACGTTGTCTGTACTTAATATTGACTATGGGTTAAACCTCAGACACCATGCAGGGAGCCAGCGCTACTCAGCTAAGTTTAATTAAATTTAAATTGCAACTGTACTCCTCACTCCTAAGACTTGTCAAACATCTCTCAATTTGTTTCTCACTGACAAATAGAAGACCATCTCTACCAGGCTCTACAGCTGTTGTGGATAATGTATGATGATGATATAAATTATATATATAGGTGTATATATATATATATATGTTTTATAATATATATAAAACATACTGTGCCTTCCATGTACATGGCTCCATTCTAAACACTATTACATACCATAACTCACTTGTATGTAAAAGAAAACAAAAACAAAACGAAACAAAAAAGAACAAAAAACTCTAGAGATTAAGTTTTATTATTTTACTACTGCTGTAGACAGAAAAGTTGAGACTAAATCAACCTTATGTCTCTTCATATATTTTTTCTTCCTTTTATTACTTTATGTGATCTAGGGATGGAATCTTGGGTCTCACTCCTGCTGGACAAGAACTGCCTGAGTTACCTCCACCTTCATTTTTCCAGCTTTTAAATTTGGAGACAGAGTCTTGCTAAGTTTCCCAGACTAGCTTTGAACTCTCCTTGTAGATCAGGTAGATCTACACGATTTGTGATCTTCTTGACTCCACCTTCCATGTAGGTAGAATTACAGGCCTGACACCATTAAGGCCATATGCTAATCGACTGAAAACTGAGAATGGAGACCCAGTAGGCCAGCTTCAGAGTTCATCAGCATCAATGCCTTATGATGAAGCAGCTCAGCACAGTAGAAGTAGAAGCTCCATCCATGGCTGTAAGTGCAGTATTTTTGTTTCGTTTGGACTCCCAGTAAGCTCCATACTGTGCGGGGCTATCAATGTTAATGAAGTAAATAAAACCATTTTGCCGACACTGATCATTTTTTTGGTACGTTTTTCTTTTAACAATGCAATAAAGACATAAATTTCTTCTTAATGTCTTTCCTATTCACCAAAACCCAAAACTTCTGCTGTAAAAAAGCCCTTGCTCTCCTGAGCTTGGGGCCCAGGTACCCACCTACTCTCTGTCATCTCTAGCTGTATATAAACCTGAACATACTGGACATAGGGAAAACTAACTGAATGGATAAAAGAAATGGGGTATAAAATGGAACAACATGGAAGATATTAGCTCTTAGTGAATAAATTGTCTTCCCTCCAGAAGAGACATGAGGAGACTGCCTGAGAGGAGAAGAAAGAATAGGAGGGCTCGAGGAAGGAAAGAATCCAACAGAAAAAGATCCTTAGACCAAAAGAGGGTAGGCAAGGGGGATAGGAAGACCCATTCAGGAACCTCAATGGTGACTAAGGAGTAGAAATCAAAATGGCTCAAAAGATGTAGGTCTCCATTCAAAACAGAGGTCATAGCCAAATCTCAGCTCTGTCCTTAAGACTTAAGACTGAGGAACTAAGGTTTCTGTGACCAAGAAGGTCTGATTGGTAGAGGAAGTATGTTCTTGTATTCTTTCATGCAGTAAGGTGATACAAGTCAGCAATGGTGCATGATATGCTTCAAACGGGCTAGAAGAAAGGATTCTAAACATGTTCACCACAAAGAAGAGATGAATATTTGAGAAGTACCTGTGTTTAATACTGATTTGAACATCATAAAAGACAATGTATCCAAATACCACTCAGCATCCTATAAATATGTACAAGTTTATATGTTAATTTAAACAAACAAAGTGTTCTGTGGTTGACCATGTTTTCAGGATCTGTGCCACATAAATTTTCCTTTGGAACAGGTTTACTGAGTTTTAATACTCATGTCCTGAAATCCTTCCCATTTAGTCCACAAAAAGATATTCCTATCATTGTACAAGCTCCATGACATATTGAGTTAAAAGAGTCAGTTAAGCCCATGAGAATTAATGTCTGCCAAAATGGATGCTTTGGCAGCCCTTGATACTTTTCATTCCTTTGTGTTTTAGCATCCTGTTAGTTCAGGTCTTCCTGAGACAACCTATGGGAATCACCTGGGTATCGACATGAGCACAGAATCGTGCTCACATCTCCCTCTGATTTCTTTGGCCCAAGGTCGTTCCACCACACCCTGAGAGTCCATTCCTGCTGTACCTTGTTTAGATGAAGCATGGCATTTCCCATTGTTGTGACTACAGAACACACACACACATACACTTATAAATCCTCCAAGATTCTAAACACATGAAAGGCTTATAGTAACCCCTATTCCTTTGTGTTAATTTGCATGACTTGGTGAATCCTCAGCCTCATACTACATTGGAGTAGAAGTGACACATAAGATGGATATCTCCATACCTTCTAATCTATCCATCACACCTTGCTAGGGCCACTTTCTTAACTTTGAAGTTTACTTTGCCAGGAGGATTCTAAGATGACTCTCAATATTACCATTGCCTGTTGTACATGACTCATGCTTTTTCCTCCTTTCAACTTGACCAGAACTGTGAATACAATGGACTCTTGCTCCCATGAAAGGGAAAATAATTAGTGGAGATCAAATTATTAGAAAATGAGGTTATCGGTGATCCAAGATGGCGGTGGCCCACGTGGACACATTTTGAACTTGAGGAAAACAGCCATAAAGCCACAGAGTTATAAGATGCTGTGCAAAAATCTGAGTGACGCAACCACCCTGGGTCTCACCCAGCTACCCAGGGACCATTAAAAGTCCCTGGGCAAGACTCTCCCTCCACTCTCAGACATGCATGGAAGCTGCTGAATCTGGGAATTAGGAACCCCCACCAGGAGAGATGCCAGGTAAGATCCACTCTAATACCCAGCAGGCAGATTTGGGCCCCACACAGGGTTACTCACCAGCCTACTGGGTCCGCAGATCTCATGCAGGCATTCCAGCTATTTAGCAAAAGGTTGCGGATCTGTGGGAGTGCCATACACTCTTAGCAGTGCACAGGCAGAGCACGCGGCAGCTGACGGTTCCACAATGTGTCAGCCCAGTGTCCAGCAGGTCCACAGCTGTATTTTGGAAAGCCCAGGCATATCTGTGCCCCTCCAGAGGGGTGCTGGACATACATAGAGACTCCTCTATTGGATTTACAGTCATTGGGAAAAAAACTCTTTAGCTGGACTGAGGAGCAGGATACTCTTCTGGCTGCAGGTTATGCAGACTGCTGTGTACCAGAACTTTGATGACAGTGGCACCATTTGCCAGGATCCAAAGCCAGCTCCATACACACATAGGCAGAGCTGTGAGAGTGGCAGAAAAGGCGGTAGGGTAAGAAGGCAGATTTGTCCCTCAACCGAAGAATGGGTTAAAAAACTGTGGTACATCTACACAATGGAATATTATTCAGCTATCAGGAACAATGAAATTATGCAATTTGCAGCCAAATGGATGGAACTAGAAAAGCTCATCCTGAGTGAGCTAACCCAGATTCAGAAGGATGCATATGGCATCTATTCACTTATAGTAGGATTTTAGCTATATAGTAGAGGATATCGATACTACAGCCAACACACCAAAGGGAACATGGAAATAGACTTTTTATTTTTGATTCATTTTTATCTGCTTGTCTGCTTATTTGTTTGTTTTTTAGTTCTCTCTCCCTGGCAATGAGATACTTTTCACTGGTGGTAATGCGTCTTAGACCCCCATTGTATGAGGAGGCTCTTGGCCCTCATATGATCTCTGAACTGGGATGAGGGACTATTATATAGGGACACTCCACTCCAGAGAGTGGGATGGAAAGGTCAGAGGGTAAAGAAAAAAAATGAAATGTGAAGTTTTGGCCTTTTGCTACTAATTGTCATAAACTGTTTAGGATAATTAAGAAATGCAAACTAATAGTCATGCAAGCCTTTCATTTTTTTTTTTTTTGGTACTATGACAGTCTACTATAGTTATTTTCTAAGCTAATCAGAAATCAAGTTGCTAAGAGACAAGCAACATTTGCTTATCCTAATATAAGAGACAGATAGGGCCTCTTCAAACACCTCAAGAGATCCAGGCATGGAAGATTCGATGGAAGAAATCAGTACAACATCCAAAGAAAGTGAGAAAGCTAAAAAATCTCTCACCCACAACATCCAAGAAATCAAGGACTCAATGAAAAGAAGGAACCTAAGAATTATAGGCATAGAGGAAAGAGAAGACTCCCAACTCCAGGGTCCCGGAAATATCTTCAACAAAATCATAGAAGAAAACTTCCCAAACCTAAAGAAAGAGATGCCAATAAAATTTTAAGAGGTTTACAGAACACCAAACAGATTAGATCAGAAAAGAAAATCCTCTCACCACATAATAATTGAAACTCCAAATATAGAGAACAAAGAAAGAATATTAAAAGCTGTAAGAGAAAAAGGCCAAGTCACATACAATGGCAGACCCATCAGAATTACACAGGACTTCTCCTCAGAAACTTTGACAGCTAGAAGGGCCTGGGCAGATGTTCTACAAGCACTGAGAGAACATAGGTGCCCAGCCAGACTACTATACCCAGCAAAACTGTCTATCAATATAGATGGAGAAAACAAGATATTCCACGACAAAATCAAATTTAAACAATATCTACCCACAAACACAGCCCTACAGAAAATCCTAGAAGGAAAATTCCAACCCAGAGATGATAACTACACCCAAGAAAACAGAGGAAATAGAGATCTCCACAGCAACTAAACAAAAAGAAACACAAGATGACCACCTATACCAAAATAATGGGAAATAACAACCCCTGGTCACTAATATCCATCAACATCAATGGACTCAACTCGCCAATAAAAAGACACAGACTTACAGACTGGATCCGTAAACAAGACCCATCTTTTTGCTGCATACAAGAAACACATCTCACTATTGAAGATAGACACTGTCTCAAAGTAAAGGGCTGGGAAAAGGTCTTCCAAGCAAATGGACCCAGGAAGCAAGCTGGAGTAGCCATCCTAATATCAAACAAAATAGACTTTCAATTGAAGTTAATAAAAAAAGACAAAGAGGGGCATTACATACTCGTTAAGGGAAATATCTATCAAGAGGACATCTCAATATTGAACATCTATGCCCCAAATACAAAGCACCTACATTTGTAAAAGAAACGCTTCTAAAACTTAAATCACACATCGATCCCAACACTTTAGTAGTGGAAGACTTCAACACCCCACTCACAACAATGGACAGATCATCAAGACAGACGCCAAACAGAGAAATAATGAGTCTAACAGAGATCATGAACCAAATGGACCTAACAGATATCTACAGAACGTTTCACCCAAACACAAAAGAATACACCTTCTTCTCAGCATCTCATGGAACCTTCTCCAAAATCAACCATATAGTTGGACACAAAGATAGCCTCAACAGATACAAGAAAATTGAAATAACCCCTTGTATCTTATCAGACCACCATGGAATAAAGCTGGACTTTACCAGCAAAAGAATCAACAGAAAGCCTACACACATATGGAATGAACAACTCTTTACTAGATGACTATTGGGTCAGGGAAGAAATAAAGAAGGAAATCAAAGACTTCTTAAAATCCAACGAAAATGACGACACAACATACCCAAAGCTATGGGACACAAAGAAAGCAGTGCTACAAGGAAAATTCATAGCACTAAGTGCCTTCAAAAAGAAAATTGTGACAGCTCATATTATCGAATTAACAGCCAAACTGGGTGAATTGGCAAAAAAAAAAAGAAGCAAATACCCCCAAAAGGAGCAGAAGGCAGGAGATCATCAAACTTAGGGCTGAAATCAACAACCTAAATACAAAAGCAACTATACAAAGAATCAATGAAACCAAGAGTTGGTTCTTTGAGAAAATCAATAAAATAGACAGACCCTTAGCCAAATTAACTAAAAGACAGAGGGAAAAAACCCAAATCAACAAAATCAGAAATGAAAAGGGAGAAAAAACAACAGACATTGAGGAAATCCAGAAAATATTTAGATCCTACTTTAAAAACCTATACTCCACCAAATTTGAGAACTTAAGCGAAATGGACAATTTTCTTGATAGAGTCCACTTACTGAAGCTAAATCAAGATCAGATTAACAGATTAAACAGCTCTATAACTCCTAAGGAAATAGAAAAAGTCATTAAAAATCTCCCAACCAAAAAAAGCCCAGGCCCAGATGACTTTAGCACGGAATTCTACCGGACCTTCAAAGAGGAGCTAACACCAATACTCTTCAAACTCTTTCACCAAATAGCATTTGAAAGAACATTGCCAAACTCATTCTATGAGGCCACAGTCACCCTGATTCCTAAACCACACAAAGACCCAACAAAGAAAGAGAACTTCAGACCAATCTCCCTCATGAACATAGACGCAAAAATACTTAATAAAATACTAGCAAACCGAATTCAAGAACACATCAAAAGTATCATACATCATGATCAAGTAGGCTTCATCCCAGGAATGCAGGGATGGTTCAACATATGAAAGTCTATCAACATAATTCACCATATAAACAAGATGAAAGAAAAAAACCACATGATAATCTCACTAGATGCAGAAAAAGCATTTGACAAAATCCAACACCCCTTCGTACTAAAAGTTCTGGAGAGAACGGGCATACAAGGACCATACCTAGAAATAATAAAGGCAATATACAGCAAGCCAGTGGCCAACATCAAATTAAATGGAGAGAAACTTGAAGCATTTCCTCTAAACTCAGGGACAAGACAAGGATATCCACTTTTACCATATCTCTTCAATATAGTACTTGAAGTTCTTGCTAGAGCAATAAGACAACTAAAGGAGATCAAAGGAGAACATTGGAAATGAAGAAGTCAAATTATCCCTATTTGCAGACAAATATGATAGTATATGTAAGCGACCCCAAAAATTCCACCAGAGAACTCTTACAGCTGATAAACACCTTCAGCAAGATGGCTGGATACAAAATTAATTCAAAAAAATCAAAAGCCCTTCTTTATACAACAAACAAATGGGCTAAGAAAGAAATTAGGGAAACAACCCCCTTCACAATAGTCACAAACAATATAAAATACTTGGGGGTAACTCTAACCAAGCAAGTAAAGGACCTGTACAACACGAACTTCAAGCCCTTGAAGAAAGAAATGGAAGAAGCCTTTAGAAGATGGAAAGATCTCCCATGCTCATAGATAGGTAGCATGAACATAATAAAAATGGCTATCCTACCAAAAGTAATATATAGATTCAATGCAATTCCTATCAAAATATCAATACAATTCTTTATAGACCTGGAAAGAGCTATTCTCAATTTCAAAAAAATTGAAACAACAAAAAGCCCAGAATAGCTAAATCAATCCTTTACAATAAAAAAACATCTGGAGGTATCACCATCCCAGATGTCAAGCTGTACTACAGAGCAATAATAATAAAAACAGCATGGTACTGGTATAGAAACAGACCAGTAGATCAATGGAATCGAATTGAAGATCCAGAAATAGACCCACACACTTATGGCCACCTAATTTTTGACAAAGAAGCCAAAATGGCACAATGGAAGAAGGACAGCATCTTCAACCAATGGTGCTGGTCCAACTGGATGTCCACTTGTAAAAGATTGAAATTAGACCCATACTTATCACCTTGTACAAAACTTAAGTCCAAGTGGATCAAAGACCTTAACATAAGGCTGTTCACACTAAATCTACTAGAAGAAAAGGTGGGAAAAACTCTCAAACTCATTGGCACAGGTGACAACTTCCTGAACAGGACACCAACAGCTCAGGACCTGAGATCAACAATCAATAAATGGGACCTCATGAAACTGAAAATCTTCTGTAAGGCAAAAGACACTGTCACTTGAACAAAATGGCAGCCTACAGATAGAGAAAAAATCTTCACCAACCCCACATCTGACAGAGAATATCCAAAATCTACAAAGAACTCAAGAAATTAAATGCCAAGAAACCAAATAATCCAATCAAAAAAATGGGGAACAGAGCTAAATAGAGAATTCACAAAGGAGGAATCCCTAATGGCTGAGAGACGCTTGAAGAAATGCTCAACATCCTTAATCATTAGAGAAATGCAACTCAAGATGACTCTGAGATTCCATCTCACACCTTTCAGAATGGCTAAGATCAAAAGCTCAAATGACAGCACATGCTGGCAAAGGTGTGGAGAAAGAGGAATCCTCCTCCATTGCTCGTGGGAGTGTAGGCTTGTGCAACCACTATGGAGGTCAGTATGGTGATATCTTAGAAAACTTGGAATAGCTTTGCCTCAGGACCCAGCCATACCACTACTGGGTATACACCCAAATGACTCCTCACCGAATCATAAGGAAGTTTCCTCATCTATGTTCATAGCAGCCTTATTTGTAATATCTAGAAACTGGAAACTACCCAGATGTCCCTCAACTGAAGAATGGATTAAAAACTGTGGTACATCTATACAATGGATTATTACTCAGCGATCAGAACAATGAAATTATGCAATTTGCAGCCAAATGGATGGAACTAAAGAAGCTCATCCTGAGTGAGCTAACCCAGACTCACAAGGATGCACATGGCATCTATTCACTTATAGTCAGATTTTAGCTATATAGTACAGGATAGCTATACTACAACCAATACACCAAAGGGAACATGGACATAGACTTTTTGTTTGTTTTTTAGTTTTCTCTCCCTGGCAATGAGACATTTTTCACTGGTGGCACTGCCTTGTAGGCCCCCAGTGTATGAGGAGGGTCTTGGCCCTCATATGACTTCTGAATTGGGGTGAGGGACTGTTATGTAGGGACACTCCACTCCTGAGGAGTGGGATGGAAGGGTTAGGGGGTAGAGGGTGGGAGGGCGGGGCTGGGAAGTGGGGTAAAGAGGACAATATGATGGAGATGTAACCTGAGGCAACAAATAAATAAATTTATTTATTACAAAAAAAGGAAGAAAGAAAATGAGGTTATCTGAGGGGCTCTGATGTAGTCAAGTGAGTGTTTGAGAAAACATGACCCTAAAGTCAGACAGACATGACCTGGGGGATTCCATTTGGAGCTGAAAGGAGACTCAGAGCCAGGACTTGTGAAAAACCTTGAGGAGTAAGGATACTACCCAAGGTGGCTTCCAGCAAGAAAGCAGGGTAATCAGTTCTGCAATACAAGGAACTAGGTTCTGCTAGGAACCATAAGATGTGGGAACATTACCTTAAGCTCTAGTGAGGAATTCACCCCAACATGATTTCAACCCCTTGACATACTGAGAGAGAGCCCTGTTACATATAAACTCACAAATAGACACTGATTTAACTCACTGAGTTCATATGAATTTTGATATACAACAATAAGAACTAATTTATGCACCTTTTCCATCTGAAAAAACCCCACCTAGCTACCATATGGAAAAACTAATTAATTGTTATTAACCTTTGATGACATTTCCTCAAATAATATTTCATGCTCTAAGATAGGTATTTCTTATACTCTATGGTACACATGCGTCCAAAACTACCCATTAATATATGTCTTCAATATATTCTCATCTGGACAAAAGCTCTGCATAATGAGTGATCCTTGGAAGACTTTGAAGAGGCTCCACACACCACATTCCCACTGAAGTGCCTGATACACAGCCATCTAGGAGAAGAGTCTTTCAGAGTCAGACATGACATAGCCTAGAATGATGCCCTTCAGTGTTGCCACCTCTGTGGAACAGCAGTGTCCTTCAGCCGCGGTACCACTCTAGACCTACTCTTGGCTGGTGGGATGGCTCAGTGGGTAAGGCAGCTCCTGCCAAACCTGACACCCTGAGTTTGATCCCTGGGACTCACAAAACAGAGTGAAGGAAATGAGCAAAATTGCAAAGTCAATGAAGGTTCAGAACAGAAAGGTACTACAGGTGCTGATGGCCTCCGTTTAAATCCCAAGATTTGTAGAGTTAAAAAGAGCTGTCTCCTGTAAGTTGTCCTCTAACCTCTTCACGCTCTATGGTGTGCATGCCTCTGTGTGGTGTGTGTGTGTGTGTATGTATGTGTTTGTGTCTCTGTGTGTGTGTGTTCACACACATATACATACATGCACAGTAAATTAAAAAATTAGTAAATAAATATATATATTTAGAAGACTTAGTTTTTGTTGCTTCCTCTAGCAAGTATCCCCCTGCTGCGCTACTGCGGCAGTACATGAGTTACTTGAATTTTCATTTCTTCATACTTCTGACAGGCATTTCATAAGATGTAGCCCTACTGTATTACGGAGTTGTGTTTTGTTCCTCTGCAGAGAAATATATTCATTTTCTATGTCAGGTTTGTTCTTCTGAAGTAGTTCTCAAATAAGTGATAAAGTCAGATAAACCTTCAGCCCACATCACAGGGATATGCTCCAAGATGCTCCACAAACAGCATCAAAGAGATGGTACAAAAGATTTATTTCCTAAGAAAGAATCCACTACTCTCCATGAACCTATGACCTTAGAGGCAAAATCAACTTGGCTCACACACTTCACTGTTCTCTCTTTTTGCCCAATATTCTTACAGAGGCAGAATTTAACCTTTTTACCTGCAGGCAAAAATCTGGGAACTGCGTAAGGGTATTCTGGTATCTTTCAGAGCCAAAGAGAGAAACAGAGGGGATGGACGAGGAAAAGAGTGTGCTTCATGGTTCTTCCATGTCCAGATTCCCTAAAGCCTGACTGACTGTGTGCAGAGAGACAAAGATGTCTCCAGAGAGGCTTCACCCCTTTGGGAGCAGGAAGATAACCCTGTGTAAACTGAATAAGTCCCCTAAATTCTTCCCTGTAGGTAAGAAGTGAGCATAATGCCTCCATGGGGGAGGGGGGGAATGCGGTTCCATAATGTTTCCAAAGACAGAGCACAGTCAATCGGAAGGGTTCTAGACTCTATCCATCACCCTCAAATAAACAATCTCATTTGATCCTCACAGTAACAACCTCCAATATAACAAGTTGCCCGCTTGATCCAGGTTTGAAATTTTCCATTTTCTAATTCGTGGCATTTGAGTTTGATTTCCGAAGTTAATATGCTTCAAAAATCAGCAGCAAGCATCGCTCCTAGGAATTCTTTCTTTATTGCTGTGGCATCAATTTTGCTGGTTAAAAGATGTTTAGGGAAATCATCTCACCTGGTGGTCCAGCTCTTCAGGGAGCTTCATTATCTCCGCAGTTGTACAGTTCTTGCCTTTTCATTTTCTAAGCTTTCATTGCCAGGGAAGAGCAAGGTAACATTTTCTGTCCTCAGTAGCACTCTGTGTAAGGGGCCACACTGTGGTTCCACGGAGCCGCACTGCTTCATTCTTAGCCCCACTGTGAGAGGACCCTTCACGTGCCATTTGCGATACCTCCTTGACAATTATCAGACAAGAGCAGCTGATTGTGTGCCCTGCATTTGAAGTGCTGTAAGGTAACTGAATCAAAGATACTTCTTAAAAGCTGAAAACACTGTGCTTAGGTTTTCCATAACTGAGACCATGGAGCTATTATGGTTACGTCAAAAGACTGAGCAGGGTTCTGCGGAGCTAACAAGGGGCGTACTGAATTGCATGAGCATAAAAAACGGAAATGCCACAACATATTGTAAAGTATAAACTTAAGTGTTCCTCATTTGTGTCCATGCTTCTTTTTAAAGTCTACCTAAAAGACAAAAATGGCCTCCCTATAATGTCTGCTCTTTCTTCATGTGCTCTTACAAACCTCTTGTATTTTTTTTTTTTTTTTTGGTTTTTCGAGACAGGGTTTCTCTGAATATCTCTGGCTGTCCTGGACTCGCTTTGTAGACCAGGCTGGCCTCGAACTCACAAAGATCCGCCTGCCTCTGCCTCCCAAGTGCTGGGATTAAAGGCGTGCGCCACCACCGCCCGGCCCTCTTGTATTTTTTAAGAGCTATTTATTTATTGTGTGTGTGTGTGTGTGTGTGTGTGTGTGTGTGTGTGTGTGTGAAGTGAATGCTAGAAGAGGGAATCTGATCCTGTTCATTCGGAGTCACTGACAGGGTGGATCTGGGAACCAAATCTGAGTCCTTTAGAAAATATCAAGAACTCCTTTTGGAAGCTGTTGGCCCTGCACTTCCTGTCTAACCAGATATATTTATCCCTCTCAGGTCTCTGAGGTGGTTGAAGACTAGATAGCTAGAGTCTTATAGTTAAATTTTGAGTTGTTTAGGAATTAAGAGGGTTTTCTGGATCTCAGAAGATGTTTTTTAAAATGTGATGCAAGTTAGGATGGAAGCTGAGCTGGATATAGAACTTTAAATTCATGGAGATGGCTGGATAGTAGAATGCTGAAGTCAGTTGCCAAATGCATATGGACTGGACATTGGGAATGTATGCTAAGCCTTATAATTCTCATAATTGTGGCCTAATTATTTCTGTTGTTTTGTATTGTATTTATTGTTATAAGAGAAAGAGCCATTTGTTGGACTGAAAGGGGGAACTGATGCGGGAAAAGATATACCTTAAACTTAAAAAAAAAAGGAAGGGGACGGGGAGGTTGAGGAAGAAGAGGGTGGGAGGGTGAGACTGGAGGGGGGAGTAGGGAGGGGATTGTGATTGAGATGTAACTTGAAGAAATAAAAAATAAATAAAATTTTTTAAAAGCCAAAAAAAGAAAATATCAAGAACTCTTAACAGCCAGGCCATTTCTTTAACCCTGTGTCTCTTATGATTTTATTGACTTTCAAAACTGGTTCTACTGCAGTCAGGAAGTTAATACTAATTACTCTTTACATATTAGCAACAGCACAGCTTACAGTATATTTTACTGTCAATCCTGAAATGCAAAATAGGGATGAAGTCTGTTCTGAGGCAGAGAGTAAAATGAAATTGCCCTGTGGAGGGTTTTAACCTGCCTACCACAAAATCCAAACATATGGGCAATAATAAAATAAATGGTCATAGGCCAAATATCATATCCAGCCATTATCTCTTCTCAAGAGCCAAAGAGGAAATCAATGTAATTACCATACAAAGAGTTCCAGTCAGACGGTGTAAGTAAGAGTTCCTAATATGAAATCCTTAAGACAGCTGTAAACAAAAGATAGTAGAATTTTCCAAATACCATGCACAGTTGTATCCAATGCTGGAGGATATTTGAGTCTTTCTCCTTGCAACGTTGTAACTTTTTGTAATAAACAATAGGGGATTTTTTTAAATTTCATAATTCTTTTGAAATTGAAAAATCCTTTAAAAACACTTGATGAATCTTCCTTGTTCTTTCAGATGGTTATATAAACCAGAAACGTCCTGTTGAACCCAAGAGGGGCTCACCGAATCCTGACTCCACAGACCACCAATGCCCCCCCCATTCGCTGTAGTAAACATGAGGTTTATTAAACTGACGCGCGAGGGTTCGATTCCCCCGTAGAGGAATGAACCCCGTAAAAACGGTCCTCTGGCCCTTTAAATACACAAGCAGCTACAAAAAAGGTGGGAGGCAAGGCAGCAGCCACAGGTGGTGATAAAGGAACAAAGAGTATGTTAAGTTAGGTGGTGACGCAAGTGGGGAGTGTAGAGGAGGGAACCAGAGGGGAGTCTGAACAAACCTGCCAGCTATGCAAGCTTTGATGTTTTCAAGGACTGAATTCTGTAGAAGGTTTCCAGAAGGAGTGAGGTCAGGGTCTCACCAGAGAGGAGAAGCCATGTATTTATTAATTTTTACAGCCTTACAGTCCGTTTGTTCTGCACCAGCTGCTGATTGAGAAACAGTGGTGCAGGGCTCCTGCACCTGAAGCTACAGGCTCTGGAAGGTTTTGCTCTAGCAGGAAACAGTCCAAAGCTTTTAGCAGATGTGTAGCTGAGACAAAGCTTTAGCAGTGAGTTCCCAGGAACTGTTAATCTGTGCTCAAATATCCCCCAATGGTTTTGTAGGGGCTGGGCTAGCAGAATGCTAAAAAAAATAGCAGGGTGGGAGGGATTAAACATGGACTGATTTTCTGCATTTATATGGCCATGCTCTGTAAAAGTCCCCACAAACTCTTGAAACCTTCTTCTTATTACTTCATTACTAAGGAATACCGCATATGTTAACCAATGGGCTATCAATAACTCGAAGATTCTGTGGCTTTCACAACTATCTGCCCACCAGAATGTTGTCTCTTTTCTCTGAGAACAGGGTGTTGAGGCTAGAAGGCTTCCAACTAATCAATATGCTTCCTAATACATTAAATTAGGGGTTACCCATTGCATAGCTCTCAGCAGAGGCGGGAGAAGAGAAGCAACGCTTCTTTGCTGAAACCTTTGAGAATAGATGGGCCTGAGAGAGAGAACTCAGGGGAAAACTAGTTGGAAGTTGTGGGGCCAGGGGCCAGAGAACCATCAGGCAGGGAGTGGAGGGGTGGGGTGAGAATGGAGCCGCCTGGAGCAACAGAGGGATCAAGGAATGTCCGAACCTCATCCCGAGATAAGCAGGAGGAACATCGCTCCCTGCCTGCTCTGTGCCTTCCTGTCCCAGTTCACGTAGCCCTGCACCCCCACCTTTGCCCCACCGGATGACATCTTGTAGTCCCGGGGAGCCATGTTCGACTTTCTTTCTCCTTATAAGGCCATGCCTCCTAGCACCAGGAATTCCTCCTTATGCAAATGAGGAGGAATCACCAGCACCCTGGCCATGGTCAATGATGTACACTTACCCCAGTAACCCTGACTCACCCCTCAAAAGCTGTCTCACTGAAGGTGCCTCCCAAGAGCCTGTTCTCACAGTGCTTACTGTCATCTGAGATCTCTTAACTCCAGGCCATTCCTACCTCACTTCTCCTCTCAGGCTCCACCAGTAGGCAGAAAGGAGCCTGGGTCCCAGAATGTCGAGGAAAATCCCCAGTAATTGGCAACACACATAAACACGCACACGCACACACGCACACACATGGCTCCTATAAAGGTGGTAAGTGCATTTTTTTTTGTGATTTTTAAAATTACAGCAAGTAGAATAATCTTCTAACTTCAAATACAAGAGTAGAATATCGGAAAACTTGGCATACCAGACTTATTACATTGCTAACAGGGCAGGTGTGGTCACACACATCTGCATCCCTGGGATTAAGGAGGCTGAGGCAAAAGGATTGGGATTGCCATAGTGAGACCTCTTCATAGTGAGACCCCTGACTCAAACAACAGCAATAATGTGAGGCCCTTAATCCACCTAAAATATTTAATGAATGCCTTGATTGTCATTTTATTTAGAGTTAAAAAGTTACAGGAACAAGTTTGGGGTCCTTAATTGAAATAAATTATGAGGATAAAGGGAAAATTCAATTTGGAAAATGAGAAACTGGAAGACATTAAGAACACATATGGAGGTGACAAGAGAGGTATGAAGAAACAGTGAGTGTTTTTCTAGACTAGAAGTGATCCAGCAAGCCATTCCTTTCTCTTTCCTCTCCTTGAGATGTTTTACATCTATCATGTTGATCTGTTAAAAGGTCAAGCCAGACAAAAGGATGTGAAAGCCTTTTAAAACTGCCAAGAACTAGCCGGGCGGTGGTGGCGCACGCCTTTAATCCCAGCACTCGGGAGGCAGAGGCAGGCGGATCTCTGTGAGTTCGAGGCCAGCCTGGTCTACAAAGCGAGTCCAGGACAGCCAAGGATACACAGAGAAACCCAGTCTTGAAAAACCAAAAAAAAAAAAAAAAAAAACTGCCAAGAACTAAGAATTATAAAACGCTGTCATTGCTAACATGATAATCAGGAGAAAGTTGGTAGGCTGAAGGATAATGACATTGTGCTAATTTCATTTCTCTCTCGGAATGGGAAGTAAAAGGAAAATTTTAGTTATACATTTTAATATAGGAAATAAAACCGAGAAGTAAAAGAAAAGATTAAAATTAAGGGGCAATGTGTTCGATAACAGACTACATTGGTATTTTAATGTAGGCAATGAGAATAATTTTTCGGATACTTGTGTGTTTTTAAAACTCTATCTCATTTGTGAAGTAACCATATTCAATGCTTAAGTTTTTATTCTCTCTTAATAAGAAGAAATTGATAGATTTGAGGATGATGAAGACTTTTAATTGTGGCTTATCTGCTTCTAAGAATTTCTACAGCAGTTATTATGATAATCATCATATCTTGCAACAAACCTACTGAAACGGAAAGCTTTTGGTAAGTAAAGAGTTGTGCTCATAAGCAGAGGGGTTGCAGGGATAGCTCAGCAGGTGAGAGCTATATTACTCTTGCCGAGGACCAAAGAAAGTTCCCAGAACCTACGCGAGGGGCTCATATCTGCCTGTAATCCAGCTCTAGGGGACCTGATATCTCTGACCTCCGAGTACACCTACCCTCACATGCATGTTCCCACATAGGCACCTACACCCGATATATAATTTTTAAAAAGTAAAAACTAAAATGTATGGGCCATACTAGAAGAAATAGGTATTTTCAAATTTTGCTTAAATGAACGAATTATCTTGAGAAAGTATTTCCTGATAGTCTAAAAAGGTGAGAAAGGCCTGACGTGCGTTAAGACAGATACTATAGTTAGGTGGTTTTGAGCTGAGCACTATTAGCCACACACCTAACCCCAGCAGCTCCAACTCTATTTATAGTGATCCGCCTGGTTGTCAGGTCGGCTTCACTGTGGGCCAGAGAAGAAAGCATGGAAGAGGAGATCCACTTACCAATGGTGGCTACCCTTTTCACCACACTCATAATATCCATGCCAGGTCTTTGAAGGAAGTCAGCTGTCATGCCCCACACTGCCCAGAAGTCTCCACTCCCAGGCCCAGCTATTCACCTGGCTTCTTGGTCCTCTGTTCTTCTCATCATCTCTGTTCCCTAGTGCAGTCAAGTCCCTTTACAGTCTCTTAGCTGATGCTCCAGCAAAGTATCATATAACTCTGCACCATTTTTTCAGGGCCTTATTACTCTTGCCGAGGACCAAAGAATACTTGGATATGTAGTATGTACAAACTAGGTTATACAAACAAGCATCACAGATGGAACATTCAGCCACTTCTAACACATTAAAATTCCCATGCCACAGCTACTCTCTTGCATTAACAAGCATGTAGACATAAAGCAAATAACTGTAAAGCAACAATTTCAAGCTATTTATAATTTCTAAGTGTGAGTGGAGTGTTCAGCCACAAATGAGACATCTCGACCACCTCTGCCAAGACTCGAGAACCACTGTGGATAAGAGGGTGGAAATCCTGTAAGAGCTAGAGTTCGAGGATGGCTGGAGAGAAACAGGGTCTTCTGGACTTCTTGAAGTCTTGAACTCACAGCAGTAACAGTTGCCTGTCTAAGACCAACACAAGATCAAGCCAATCAACATTGCAGGATGGAGGGGAGAAGTGATCATGAGCCCCAACCCCCTTATTGAGGACCTATTACAGTTGTTGGTGCCTGAGGAAGAGACAATCAGTTTTCTTTAAAGCAGGTTTACCTCACTCCAGAGGATGGCTACACCCATGACTATATATGGGCAGCACAGATTTGCCTCACTGAGTTATTAAGACAAGAACACCTCAAGACCCAGCCATACCATTTCTGGGTATACATCCATAAGATACCTCACCAAACCACAAGGACATCTCCACAACTATGTTTATAGCATTTTATTTGTAACAGTTAGAAACTGGAAACAACCCATATGTATCTTTACTAAAGAATGGTTTAAAAAACTATAGTATATTTATACAATGGAATACTACTCAACTATCAGAAACAAGGAAATCATGCAATTTGCTGCCAAATGGGTGGAACTAGAAAAGCTCATCCTGAGTGAGCTAACCTAGACCCAGGAAGATACACATGACATGTATTTACTTATAACTGTATTTTAGTCATTTAGTAAAGGATAACTATCCTACAACCAACAGACTGAAAGGTATAGGAACATTAACATACTTGTTAATAGGACACTATGCCCTAGTGGAGCTACCATGTAGACCCCCAGTGCAAGAGAAAACTCTTAGCTCTCATATGACTGATGAACTGAGGGGTCTGAGATGTGGGGGCATTCCACACTGGAGAATTAGCATAGGGGGTGGCAGGGTGGGACTGAGAAGGGCATAGCATGGGGGTTGTGAGAGATGTAATGAAGCAATAAATAAATGTATTTTTTTAAAGAAAGAAAAAAGACAAGAACAAAGGGGTCCTGACCGTTTGGTAGGCAAAGCCCAGGAATCCACTGTCTCCCTGTGCTGGTGCTAACAGTGCACACCACTGTATGCAGGTTTAAATGGCTGTTGGGAACCTGAGCTTCTATGCCATCCCTATGAATGTTTTTAAAGGAAAACACTAATAAAAATGGTAGATAAGTATTTCACTTAAACTCAAAGTTTTAAACAGCATCCCAAAACAATAAATGTCACAACATAGCTCAAGAAATCACAGAAAACAAGCATAACTTTTTTTAATTTTTCAACCAAAATATTTATATTTCCTATCTCTTTTGTCTCATGAATTTCTTTTCTATAAATATATTTTCAAGAAATGATGATCAATGTGTCAGAGACTCAGCTGCAAGGTTACACATGGTATGTTTGTTTACAAATGCAGAGCTTGAAAATAATATAGCCAAAAGACATAATTAAAATTCTACATGTCATCAAAAATGTGCCCATGAAGGGCTGGAGAAGTGCTAGATGATTAAGAACATTTCCCTCTCTTGTAGCACCCATCTGGCAGCTCAAGATCAACTGAAACCCCAGCTCCAGGGTATCTGACTCCCTCTTCTGGACATTGCATTCTTGTGGTGTACATGGTGTTGTGTAAGCTGTGTGAAAGGCCATAAAATTTTCAGAAGATTTGCTTAATAAAATAGCAACGAAACAATTAGCTGATATTTAGAATATGCTTGAAAAATAAATATATATATATATATATATATATATATATATGAATAGGTATATATGTATTCATACATACAAATTGTAACAACTGTGAGGAAAGGGTTAGTGATACATATATATTATATATATATATATAATAAAACCAATAAACATCAACTTATTCTCCTAAGAAATATACAATTCACTTTTGCAATAAAAGAGTAATGCTGTATATAATTTCAGTCTAATAAATCTGTTGACAAGAAATATATATAAAAAATATAAAAATTTGATAAAAGCATAAGAATTTACAGACAAATTAAAACAAAAAGTCAGCAGAGATAAAGCCACTATTTAACAAAAATAAAGTTACATGAGGTTTAAAACATTTAATAATAAAATTATACAATCAAGCCGGGCGGTGGTGGCGCACGCCTTTAATCCCAGCACTTGGGAGGCAGAGGCAGGCGGATCTTTGCGAGTTCGAGGCCAGCCTGGTCTACAAAGTGAGTCCAGGACAGCCAGGGCTACACAGAGAAACCCTGTCTCAAAAAACCAAAAAAAAAAAAAAAATATATACAATCATTTACAATCAGTCATCTTTTAATTTTATTGTATTGGTAATAATGACAACATTATAAGGCAATATTAAGTGAAAATGGAGTGTATATCACAAAACCAAACAAAATATGCTATAGAGATCATAGATTATACTACAATAATATGTTATGTACACATATAATAAAGTTCCAGACATCAGCATGGTGGCAGATGCCTATAATCCAAAGATTTGGAAAGTTCAGAACAAGGGGATTCCAGTTTATGGTAATCCCAGACTACATGGTGAGCTCCAGGCTAGTGTGGCCTAAATAGAGAGACCCTGTCTCAAAAAGCACATAGATAGTGAACTAAATAAAGATCCTTATAGTTCTCTTATGTGCAGAACATTTGAAAAATATATCATAAAAGACTAAGGAATGAAGCAAGTATTTATAGTGACTTCCTCCCTGAGTGATTACTTTAAAGATTTAAACGTGTGCGTGTGTGTGTGTGTGTGTGTGTGTGTGTGTGTGTGTGTGTGCGTGTGTGCATATATGTGCATATGAGTGATGGGCCCGTGTGGAAATAAGAGGGGTCAGATCCTGTGTGGTGGTGCAGCTGCAGACATTTGTTGCAATGACAGTTCTGTGGGTGCTGAGATCTGAACTCAGCTCCCACAACTGAGCAAGCAAGCACTCTTAATAAACACTTGAACCATTCCTCCAGTTCCATGTTATTTTCTTTTTTGGTTTGTTTTTTTTTTGGGGGGGGGATTGCTGTTGTTGCTGTTTTTGTTTTTGTTTTTTTTTGAGACAGGGTTTCACTGTGTAGCTCTGGCTGTCCTGGACTTGCTTTGTAGACCAGGCTGGCCTTGAACTCACAGAGATCCACCTGCCTCTGCCTCCCAAAGTGCTGGGATTAAAGGCGTGCGCCAACATGCTCAGCCATTACATACAGTTTCGAACTGCCATGTGGGTGCTGAGATTTGAACCTGGGTTCTTTGGAAGAATAGCCAGTGCTCTTAACCAGTGAACATTCTCTCCAGCCCTCATGTTGTTTTCTTAAGATTATATTTTCCTACCAATATATAAATTTGTTTTATAATCAGATGAAATACTTAAAAACATAAAATGAGTACCTGCTATTGAAACCAATTTTGTAATATAAAGAATACAAAATTGAGAATGCAATAACAACAAAAAAAAAGGCAGCTTGAGGCCTAGAGATGGTATTTCTAACAACCAGTCGTATGAATTGCATTTCCATTAACGTTTTTGAGGTGGTTCTAAGATTCAGCTCTTAGAAACAAGCATTTAATGTGAGATTGACTCTCTGTGTGTAGAGGGGGTGTCATTGCTGTTGAATGCCACAATGTAATAATGTTCAATGGCATCACCAGCAGTGGCATCAGGGACAAAAGGGTAGAGACAAGTGTAATCTATCAAGGTTTTAATGAGGACTAATAACCATAATATTCATTGGCTCAATAAACAAACTCTTCTGTATGGATGGAAGGTCAGAACAGCCTGAAGCGGTCGTCATGCTGTTCCGTCACATTTTAATCGCTGCTGGAGCTGAGATGCTATAAATAAACACAGCAAGTGCCCACTCATCACTCCAAGTGTGGACTTCATAAATAAAGGAAACCAGTGAAGATGATGTGTACTTGTCAACATCCATCTTCCTTAGCCTGGATCAATCATTTTGGCCTAATACTTGAAAACCTAAACTGTCAGAGCCCTGATCATACAGACAGCACAATGAGTTCAGAATTCCTGTTAGGTGGGGTCATTAATACCCCCAATCCCTCCACAAAGAATCTGATGCAGGAACAACTCTCAGACTCTTTCTGCCTTCACAGCTGTAGGTCTCCTTGCTAATCCCTGCTGTGGGAGCCTACTCATTCTTGCAACTTTTCTTAATTACTGAGTTACATACTCCATTTGGCTCCCCAAGACTTCTAACCTACTTCAACACAACTTTGATGTCTGTCTATACATTGGAGGTCATTTCCACCATAATGAACATTTTGATGCTGATTAAGTCTTGTCGGTGGAAGGACTGGGAGGGTCGGTTGTGAGGTCCAACCAAAAAACATTGCCAACCCTTTTGGGAACTGAATAAAGAAGACTCAGTGATGCCACTTCACTAAGCCTGTGATTTCTTTCCAGAAAAGACCTCCACAGGACTGCTTTGGGAAAAGTCAGTGGAAGTTTATACAAGAGACCTCTCACATGACTAGCGTTCAGTATATGGATTACTGAGGGTAGTGAAGAATGATGGGAGGCCGGGGGTTGTCTGTGTGAAAACAAGGCTCAGAGTGGATGATTGGGTAGAGGCGACTGAGGAAGTAGCACAACCAGGAAAACTAACTGCTTTGATAATGATTCAAGGTGTAAAATGAATTCATCTTAAAGGAAACCGACATAAGGAAGTATGTGGTTGGTGTGAGAGAGTGCTTTTCCACAGCCTTCCCTGAAATGCTACACCTAGCCTTCTTAAATTTCACCCAGAAAGGAAAATCGTCATAGAAGATGTCAAGGAAAACCCTCTAAATACTTGGGAGCTGAAGGCACATGCCATAGAGAGTCATTAGACCCATTGTTTCTCTTGAACTGTGTAAATACACCTTTAGGACTACTTGTATGGCAATTTCCTTGTAGGACAATTGTGACTACCAGCTAGTGCCTCTCAAAGCCATTGAGTGGATTACAGATATGTATATAATCTTTTCAACATGATAATGCAAGGCCTATCTTTCTTCACAGTATTTCTCCTTGATAAAGTTGAGCATGTGCTCAAAACTCCTGTGCCACAGACAGATGTATCATGACCTTCCTGCTCTTGTACCTGCTCATTTGCCATCCTGTTCCTGTAATTTTTGTCACCATGTAAGGCTATCAAAACTGCCTTCATGGAGGTTCATCTCAAATGAAGTGCTGTCATTTGACGTGCTTCAACATCACTTGAGGAAAATTTCCTGACCAAGAAATAAACAGATAGAAGCATACCGAAATGACAGCTGATGACTCCCTGGGATATCATACCCATCACCTTCTTGACTTTAGCTCTGTGGGTTTAGAATGTAAAGTTTCCAGATGGCAACATTTTCAACAAAGGAGCAGAAGAAAAATCCCATTAAATCCTTTTTTACTTTTTGTTAATCCTTTGGGAATTTCATACAATGTATTTTGAATATATTCATCCTCCCTTCCCCAACTCCTCCCATAACCACCATCACTACCCTCCCATCCCTTCCCACCTAACTTTGAGATGTGTAGGTTTTTTTCTTTTTCTTTTTCTCTTCCTTTTCCTTTTGTCTTTCCTATGAAGTCTAGTTTGTGTTGCCTCATCTAGTCCTGGGAGAGGGGCCTGCTCTGCAGCCATTTAATTCTTTTTTTAATTTATTGATTTATTTTTTTCAAGTTACATCTCTCCAGGTCCCACCCTTCCTTGTTCTTCCCCATCTCCGTCCTCCTCTTCTCAGATGATGAGAGCCCCCACTTACCAGCATCCCTCAGTTCACCAGTCACATGAGGGCTCAGGGCTTCCTCTTGTACTGGAGCTGATATGGCAGCCCAGCTAGGATGATGTGTTCCACTCACAGGCAACAGGGTCCATGACTCACTGCTGAGTGGAGTTTTTCCTAGGATAGTTATGCTAGATTCCCGTCTGTTTGGGTCTGTGTGCTGGAGGATGATTGTCCTACACTATATGGTTAATATCCACTTATAAGAAAGTACATACCATGTGTATCTTTCTGAATCTGGGTTAGCTCACTCAGGATGAGCTTTTCTAGGTCCGTCCATTTAGTTGCAAATTACATGATCTCCTTGTTCTGATAGCTGAGTAGCATTCCATTGTGTAAATGTACCACAGTATTTTTATACATTTTCCAGTTGAAGGAAATCTGGGTTCTTTCCAGTTTCTGGCTACTATGACTAAACCTGCTATGAACATTGTTGAGGCTATGTGCTTATATATGGTGAGGAATTGTTCAGATGTATACCCAGGGTCTTGAGGTAGAACTATTCCTAGTTTTCTAAGATATGCCCAGAATGATTTCCTTAGTGGTTGTACAAGTTTGCACTCCCACCAGCAATGGAGGAGGGTTCCCTTTTCTCCACATCCGCACCAGCATGTGCTGTCATTTGAGTTTTGATCTTAGCCATTCTGACCGGATTGAGATGGAATCTCAGAGTCATTTTGAGTTGCATTTCCCTGATAACTAAGTCTTCAAGTGACTCTCAGCCTAAATCTTTAAGAATCTTTATCTTAATGAAGTGTATTCTATAGAAAATAAGCCTTGCCTACTTTTAATGTGTAATTCTGACTTGTGTCACATGCATATAACTGGGTAAGCACCAGTAAATCAGGGTGTAGAAGGATCCCAGCACTACAAAGAATCATCCCATACCACTCTCTTAGCGATCAGTCAAGTGCTATACCAATCTTGAGACCTGGCAACAACTAGTATACTTTCTCTCTTCACATTTTTGTCTTTCACAAAATAGAACCACAGCATACAAGGCTCTGACTGTAGCTTTCTCTTGATATCTTATATGTTGTTTCATCTACAAAAAGGGTGTTCCTTCCTACTTCAGTGTAGTTTTCCATTATATCAATGCACCACAGATTATTTATCAATTAACAAGTTGAAAGACATTTGTGTAAGTTATTTTTTACTGTTGTGAGTAAAGTTGCCTAAAACAACCACATACAGGCTCTTGTACACTTCTGTGTAAAAGTATATTTTCTTTTCCCTTATGTAGATGACTCAGGTAAACTCAGCTCGGTCATAAGGTAAGTTTATGCTTGCTTTGTGTGCAGTTTGCAAACTCTTTTATGAAAACGGTGGTTCTTGTCTTTATTAGACCAACCATACTTAAGACAGTGTGCACTTCTAACAATGACAGCCTTTAATGCACATAGTCATCTTTTTATGTATTATAATTATAATTATAAAACTTTCATAATTATAAAAACAGGTATTATAATGGATGTAATCTGTGTTTTCTTTGCATTTTTAATTTTCTTTTTCCTAATAAATATTTATACTAAGTATTTTCATTTTCTTTCTGTACAAGTTCTTTGATAAAGTCTCTCTCCCTTTTCTTATGCTTATATTTTATCATGAAAAATTCAAGTTTCCAGTCAGAAGAATAGGCGGACAAAATCAAGTATAAAAGCATACATTTGTGTCTTCCTATGGTTGGGGCATGCCATTCTCTTGGCATGTGAATATGCCCTGGAGATTGAAGCTCTTTGTGTCTATGCAGGTCATTGGGCAAGATTAAGCCACAGGATATTGGTGACTAATTCAACAATGCACCTCTCTTCTTCTCCCTGAATGTTAGAAGTAGGGTTCAAAGTTCTAAGATTCACAAGGCTTGGTCTTTGTGGCTACTGGCTCCACTCTGGAGTGATATTGGGACTTGACCAAGAGTTGCTTATTAGAAGAAAATATTTCTATAATACTGGTCACACAGGGGAAAACAATGGTTTTAGGAATCAAAGGAAAAGACAAATCTCTTTCAATGAAATCCCAAAAACAGATCTTAAGAAAATATTCTTTGTGTTTATTTATTACTTCAAGTTACACCTCTATCACAGTGTCCTCTTTCCACCTCTAATTAAATAGTTCGTTGTACATTTCAAGTGACTGAATATTTTGACTTTGGTGGTTCATAAATATACTAATAAGATGGTTCTAGTTATATGAAGAATATAAGCATGGTCTCTGTGAGCTGATACCAACATCCCACCATATTTAAAACTTAAAGAAACAATTACCTTGATAAGGAAATACTCCTAAATAATATAAGTATTTATCATTTATCTTCATTATTAAAATTGTACATAAATAAGAAAAATCCTTTTCTAATGGAAATATGTCTTAAAACAGTAAGGACATTTTTTTCTTATGGTATTCATAAAAATCCTTATAAGTTCTACACACAAATGTTTGAACAGGTATCTCTTTTACAAATATTTTCTTGTCATTGTAGCTTGCCTTTTTTATTTTCCTAAGAATGCATTTTTTTATTAACTTATTTATTCAAGTTACATCCTGATTGCAGTCCCCTCCCTCTTCCTCACCTGGTCTCAACCCTCCATCCCTTCCCCCTCTCCCTCCTCTACTTCTCCTTGGACGAGGGAAGACCCCCCCCATATCAACCCACCTCAGTTCACCAAGTCACTTGAGGCCTAAGAGCTTCCTCTTCTAATGATTCCAACCTTAATGAGTAATCGCTTCTAGAGTATGCTAACTTTTTTTTTTAAACATTTTTATTTATTTATTATGTATACAGTATTTGCTCTACATATATGCCCGGGCAGATCTCAATGTAGATGGCTGTGAGCCACCATGTGGTTGCTGGGAATTGAACTCAGGACCTTGGGAAGAACAGCCAGTGCTCTTAACCTCTGAGCCACCTCTCCAGCCCGAGTATGCTAACTTTTACCTCATGAAAAAGTACATGGAGTTGGCCTATGTTTTGTTTTAGAAGTTTTATAGTTTAGTTGTTAGCATTTAGGTTTGCAATTTATACTGTGTTAACCTCTGCGTGCCATGTATGGTATAAGTTGGAGTTCATTGTTGGTTTTACAAATAAGTAGCTACTGTTTCAGTCACCAGTTGTTGCAAAGATTGCCCTTCTCTACCAAATTGTTTTTTTTAACCTGAACTCATGTCATTTGGCCATATATATAAAAGTGTATATACTACTAAAGTCCCCAATTTATTTTTGAGTAATCTATAGATCGGACCTTTATCTATTGCCACACTCTGTAGATTATGGTCGTTTTGTACGTTTTGAAATCAAATATTGAACTCCTTCTGTAGGTATAATGTTATTGTGCATTGTGTAAAGATTCAAATACTGATTTCTGTCTCCCCCCTATCTGGTTGCAGTCCTTATTCAGAGAATCTCCTCTCTCAATGTTTTGTGAACATTGCTCCCTAATTGTTCCCTGACATGTCAAAAAAGGAAGCTTAACAGCTAATGACTGAGCAGGGGAGAGAATAGGACTGGACTTCCTGCCAGTCAGGGGAAGGAAATAGAGAGGAGAAATGGGAATTTAGCCACAAGGAGAGGTCCAGGAGACATGAGGGGATACCCGGAGCAGGGAAAGCCATAATATGTGAGTATCTCAGAGATTTTGGCTGAGAAGTAGCCAGATTATTTTGGAGGATTAAAATAGATTAATACTGTCCAGTTATTGTGCCTTAAATATGCTAAGTAAATACAGTAGTCCAGTCTCGATCATTTGGGAGCTAGCCAGACTAAGAGAGCAACGACAACCCTTTTAAATTAGCACATTAGCACTGTCTTCTAACTTTGTCCACATTTCAAAAATAATTTCAAATATTCTTATTTTTTTCTGATCCAAGTTTTGAAACCACCTTACTGATTTCTACTTTAGAAAATTGTTTCACTGAGAGTGGTAGAATCCATCTGAAGTCCCAGCATATAAGAAGTTAGAACAGAAGAAACACTTTTACTCTGGACATGGGGTAACCTGAGCCATACAGTAAGGCCTTATCCCAAATAAGTATAAATAAACAAACAAACAAATAAATAGTAATTATTTTGATATTAGTTAAAATTTCACTGCATCTACTCTGGTTCTTAAGTAAAGATGAAACTTACAAGTTAAAATGTGATCAGTCGGTTTTCCCCTAGGTCCTAGCCTATGTCATCGCATGTGTTTGTCCACCTGTGTTGTATGTTATAGGAGTGTAACCATAAAATGACTCCTAATACCATTCAGCTATATATATTCTATATATAGAGAGAAATGTATTCATAGACCAGTGCATTGTTCAGCTATCATCAGAGGAGATTCCTACTGCAGAAGTTGGGAACAAATACAGAGACTCACAGCTAGATATTCTTCAGAGAGTGAGAGAGTGTCAGTCTTAAGTGTGATGTCTCCATCAAATCCTTCCCCTCAGGACTTAGGGGACTCAGCTCAAGAGGAAACACAAATATTTTAAGAGCCAGAAGGTGTGAAGGATACCAAGGAAACAAGGCCTTCTACCCTCAGTAGTACTGATAAATATATGAACTCACAGAGATTGAGGAAGCATGCACAGAGCCTAGACATGTCTGTACTAGATGGGGGTCCCAGTTCATGGAGAAGTAGACACAAGCTCTCACCCCTAACCCATATTCTAGCTCCCAACTGATAACACTGCCAAATAAAAAAAAAAATCAGTTCTCTCCAATAGAACTGAATCAAGTATCAACTTTGGAAGTTCTTCTTACATAATGTTTTTTCAGGGTTTTGTTTTAACCTTATAGATCCTTTGCATATATATTATGACTTTATAGGATTCCTGTGTGTATGAGCACATGTATTTCTGCATCTATATATGTTTCTTGCACGTGTTCTTTGGCTCCTTTTCTTTCTTTCTGTTTGTTTGTTTGTTTGTTTTGTCCTATTCCAGTTTGTATGTTTTTGTTTTATCGTATTTTATTATTATTCTTTACATGCCTATTTGTTGTCTAGGAGAGACAGAAAAAGTATAGATTTATATGGATGGGAGGGGAGATGGGGAGAATTTTGGAGGAGTTGAGGAAGGAGAAACTATGATCAGAATATACTGAATGAACAATTTATTTTCAACAAAAGAAAAATAGAGAAAACCTCAACTTGAGCGAAATAAATAATAACATTTCTGTCCCTTAATAGTCACTTGGAGATTTAAGTCTTCTACCATGTGGTAAAAGGAAGTAGGAAAGTGTACTGGAAGAACATGAAGATCAGATGTTGAGATTCCTTAAGCAATCCCAGGAGAGGTAGACCAGAAGTCATTTCTGTGAAAGTGAGCACAAAACACAATGGGAAAAAGAATGAAAGCCAATTACACCATTGGGATCCTGTCCTCCTCCAAGCTGCTTTTGGTCAAAGTGTTTCATCACACCAATAAAACAGAACTGGAACAGAGTACAGAAGAGTCTTGTTGTGTTAAGACCAACTGAAAATGACAGTCTGAATTCCTGCACTTAGGAGAGCTACAAGAGTTAAAGCTAATTAGCATGACACTATTAGAATTCTCAATGATGGTTGGCCCAATAAAACCCACAAGGCCTTCTGACTGGATGTTGGTAATAGATTAATGAATGAGTCAGCCTAGAGTTCCCAATTATATAAGGTCTCTAGCCCTGCCACACACCTTGTTACTGTCAATCAATAAAACCAATTTCATTTAGATAGGATAGATATTTAATTCTTAGTATTTAGTAATGTCCAAAATAATGGCAAATACTTAAGCTTTATTAGTGAGGAGAGTTATCAACAGATTTAGTCTCATCAGTCAGCCTGGCTTCTCCACTGGACATGTGACTTCCTGTGTGAGCTTGGGGGAAGAAAATCACATCTCTAGGCCTCATTTCCTTACTTTCACATTTTCCTCATTTCATTCAATGTCCCTTAGGCTTCCCTTGGCCTCAAAGACACTGATTTCTGAAAGACATTGATGTTATAAAACACTCCCTCACCAAAAAAAAAAAAAAAAGTAACTTTTTTTTAAAAACATCTGACACTGACATAAGATATAGTAAGGGCCTAAAAAATGAAAATGCATATGTCATACTTGAAATAATGAGATATAATTTGAATCTGTATTTTGAACTGTACTGGAAGGAATTTAGAGAGATGGTCCTCAAGTGGCTTTATTTCAAACATGAGTAACTGGTCTGATGTTAAAATAGCCTTGAAACATTTAGCAAGTGGAATGTCTCATCCACTCAACCCTATGAACTTTCCTTCAGCTGAGCAATGAAGAAGTGTATAAAATATCCCTGAATTATCTTCCCCAAAGGCATTAATTCATCTTCTCTAATGCTTAAAAATCCCTTTCTGTAGTAAAGCTGAGGGAATTGCTCTGTTGTTCTAGAAAAAGATACTTGAAGGAAGAAATAATTTCCTTACTAACAAAAATAGATTCCCTTTTATCTGCTTCAAGTCACACTTAGCTCCCAAGGTACTGCTGAAACAATTAGCTAGCCAGACCCTCTACCAATGAAGCCTCAGAGAAGCTGCTATAATTCATAGGAGGTAAGGAAGAGTTTTAATCCACTTTATATGGTGCAGCTATGCAATTGCAATGGTAACGGGGTTCAGCAGCTTTTTCAAGTTAGATAAACATCTATCTAGACCCAAAAGGCTTCACAATAATGTCTTCAAAGCCTGAGTTCTAACAGTAGGAGCAATACAGTTCCCTAAATGTATCTTGGAAACTATGATACTGTTTTTATCTAGTGGTAAATTCCTACATGAGTGTTTGTCTCTAGCAAGAGCATTATTCTGACAGTTTACAGACTGATGGTATGTATGTTTATGTAAATGATAGGGGCTAGATAAGTTGAATTGCTTCTGGGTTCCTTTCTAATAGGAAGCCCATATTCCAAAATAGTTGTTTCAGAAAAATTGAGAAGTAGAAGGTTGGGGTAATCACTCTATAGGCAAAGTGTTTGTCCCAGGAGCATGAGGACCTGCTATGTGCTTGAATCTCAGCACTGGTGAGACAGAAAGAAGGATCCCTGTGACTGCCTGAGCATCCAGTCTCACTATAGCAGAAAGCCCTAGGTGCAAGGAGAGACTGTCTCAAAAATAACGTAGAGAAGTATTTGAGGAAGATATACCAGACATCAATCTCTGGCCTCAACATACGCATGTACACATATGTACATAAACACACCTACTGAGAGAAAGTGGGGATGAGAATCATGAATTAATTGTTAATAAAATAAACATCACTGTCGCAGCTATGAGTAGTTAAGCTTCAGCCCATTGAGAACATTGGAGGTCTAGATAATGAAGAGCTGCTAAGCTTTTATGTAGGAAAGGGTCACTTGATCCTATTAGTTTTCAGCATATATTATTATATACTTATCATATGTATTATGTATTTATTATATATTTATATATTATTTATTATTTATAGTATATATTGCTGACTGTACTTACAAACACATATTTATGTTAGCATCATTTTCTCAAATACTAGAGAGTCTTCTGATGAGCCATACACATAAAGCCAGTGTCCTTTCCTAGCATAGATGTGGTATGCCTAGTATCAAATAAAGAGGAGAACATGCCGCTCAGAGCAACTGATTTCAAATAACTTGGGGCTGCCAGGACCAAGCCAGGGTCTTAACAAGCAGGGAACCCCCTTGAACCAAACCAGGCTTTGTAGAGTTCTGAATGCGGTTCATTAGTGAGATAAAAGGCATTTGAAATGAGTGCAACCCTTTTCCTCCTCTGCCAGGGATGCTGACTAATTAGCTGCCTTTGACTACAGGGTGAAGTTGAAGAGAAAGCAAAAAGATTAAATGGATAGGAAAGGGCAGGCATTTAAGGCTTAAAATGAAAGGATGGGTTTAGAGTGGCATTATTTTTTACATTAAAGCAAACATCTGTATAAAAGAAAGTCAAAAGTAGAAAGGGTAGAGAGAGGTAGAGAAAAAGAGATAAAGGAGACAGAAAGAGGAGAAGGAAGGAGGGACCAAGGAGGGAGGGAGAGGCAGAGGGTAGAGGAATGGAAGGAGGGAAAGGTTTTTTAAAGTGGTTATCTTATGCTAGAAAATAAAAATAATTAATGATGAGAGTAAATGAAGAAAAAGGATGTATAATAGAAAGCAAAGATGCAATTATATTCCCTAGCATCATTTCCTTTAACTGTCTTGTAATTACTTAAAATTTTAGGTAAACAAATTATACTGTGTAGAATTTTAATGTTCCATGTGTATCCAATCTATAAATATAGCTGGAGATTCTCCTGTCTATACTTCCCAATGTCTGGTCATATGGATTTATCCTAAATCCATACACAAACAACTCTAAAGATCATAAAAAACAAAACAGTTTTCTGTGCTGTGTGCAATTCAGTCTCAGTGTAAGCCTTTGAGATACTACATGTCTGTCATTGCCTTCTGTGACCTTCAGCTCATTTGAAGAAGCATGTGTAGCAAAATTATTTCATCTGCCTCTGACATTTGAAAAACAAATGTTCTGATGATGTGGAAAGTGATTTTACAAGAAGGTAATTCATTTTATCAATTTCTACTTTTCTTTACATTTTTCCTACAGACAGAATATTCAAGGTAATTACTTGGCAAGAATTTCTCTCCTCTCCTCTCCTCTCCCCTCCCCTCCTCATCTATTCTTGTCTCTCCTCTCTCCTTTCCTTGCCTTGCCTCTCCTCTGCTACCCTTAGTCTCCACCCCTCTTGTTTCTTCCTCTAACCCTCCACCTCCATTCCTCATCTCTCCTCTCCCACCGAAAATATTACCTACTCAATGTAACCTTGAAGTGGTGTTGAAATAAAAGACTCTCTAAAGAACCAGCAATGCTATCTTATTTTGAAAACTGTGTTTTGTGTCAATTGAAAATAAACTCCAGAAAAGAAATCAAATTTCTACAATATATTTCAAATATAGCAACAAACTTCAAAAGTTCTAAAGTTATGTCACTACTAAAATAAATATAACATTTTAATTTTTTTATTAAAATAGCATCACTGACTTTCTTGTAACACAGTCTACTGAAGGAGATAAGTCTATCTTTGCATACCTAAGGTTTCCAACAGTTAAACCTGGTTTATGTTAAGAATGTGCAACTCTTTTCCAATGACTCAGAGTTAATTAACTTTAATTAACTCTATTAATTTATGAAAAGAGCAAGAATAATTCCTTTTGTGTCCCTATTTCACCAATGTCTAATAGTCTTAAATTAGTCACTGAATAATGGTAACAATCATGTTCAGAACAGAAACAATGAAATCCCTTGAAAAAAAAAAAGGTCTTTCTTCATTGCTTAAAAACATAAAACAAAACTCCAGAATATCAGTGTGATAAGCCAAGGGCATCATCCTACACAAACTCAACTGAGAGATTTCAAGAGATTGATAGAAATGGATAAGCATAGTTTCATCCTCAGAAGAATATTATTTAGAAATCTGATCTTATATAAAATAAAGTAAAGAAGAATATTCTGATTTGGGAACTTGGTCTGTTCAGAAATGTGGACTAGGCTGGGCACAGGAATGCACACCTGTTACCCTAGCTGAGAGTCAGGGGCAGGGGGATCCCAAGGCCAGATCACAACACATGGTGAGAGCCTGGATCAAGATATGGGTCAGCTGTGTGTTTTACACAGGATAGGTAACTGATGCACCTCCGAGTGATAGTCCCAAGCAGCACTGCCAACAAACAACAAACAAAATGGACATGAACTTGGTAGAAGGGTGTACGGTATTCTGTGGGAGCTACAGGGGAGGGTGAATAGGATCGAAGTTCATTGTACATGTGCATAAAATTTGCAAATAATAAACACAAATATCATTAAAAAGTTATCAGGAAATTCAACATATTGTGCAAAGAATGCATGTTAGTAACAAAAGAAAGTTAGAAGGAATGACTTGGAATGACCCCAATATAAAAAAATAATGAGTGTTTAATGCGATAAAGTACTTAACCAAATTATAATGTTACACAATGTATACATGTATCAAAACCCCATATAGTGTCTCATTAATATGCATGATTTTTGCTTTTACATGTTAGTTTAAATAATTGTAATTAAAAATTACTTAAACATTAATTTTGGTATTAACCAAACACCAGTTAGTAAGTATATGAAGTACTTCATTTTTGTAACAAGTGAAAATATACTGTACAATAAATGACTATGTTATGTAGATGTTTTACATGTACATATATGATTTATAGTATGTCTCAGAAAAATGTAGGGCAGTCTATTTTCTAAATAAGTGAAGATCGGTATTTGTATCATTGCTTCTCTAGCCATCCTACCCATGAACTCCTAGGTCATCTGTAGCATGGGACGTGCATATTGGATATACTGCCTCCTGTCAACTAAATGCTGTTTCTCCATTCCATTTTCTGGCTCCTTTTATTTGTATTTCTGTGACAGATGAGCTTGGACCCTGGTTGTTTTGTAAAGCTTCTATACAGCATTGAAAACACAAAATGATCTTTGTAGGAACAGTAGAATATGCACAGTCATAGAAAGAGTGAAAGGATTCTCTCATCAGGGGAGCTTTGGCAGGACACTGATGCACAGGACAAATGCTAGCGTTTAAGCAGAATGCTCTGCAGGCATCCATGTGGCAGGGGAAGGTAAAATGCAGGACAATGAGCTTCCTTGGCTTCCAAGGGCATTTTTGAAACATGCCAGAGAAGAGAAAAATGCTACTCATGCACTGGGAAACTACCAAGATAGCTTACATCGTTCATATGAAACAGCCCCATGAACCAACCTACAGCTTCAAACAAGAAAATATTAATACAGTCCACTAACTACTCCAGGGTGAATAAAAATTGAGTAATAAGTACAAGAAATTATACAAACCATTCTGCTTTGAAGATAAAGGATGACGAAAGGTATTTGAGTCAAGTCTGGAGAAAGGTGTGTTCATGTAATAGAGAGTGGTTGGACTGATTGTCAGTCTAGGCAAACACTTTTTTGACCAGGCATGAGATTTAAATTCGTAATGTAAAATCTTCTACAGAAATATCTGTGCCTTCCCACATACCTTCTTTGATACAAGGGACTCTTCAGCTATGAATAACAAGGAGCACAACACCCAGGAGACAGGAAGAATGTGGTAGGATCCAAGACTTACATGGTCCATTATTTGGAGTGACCTAAGTCAGGCTTTTCACATTTGCAAGTGAGGGAAGAATTTCTTCCAGACAACTAGGTTGGTCAGAGAGGTTTGGCAAAATTGTGTAGGTTTTTATGAAAGTATGCATTCTGATACATTCTTAGAAGACAAAGCTAGGCCTTTCCCAAAGGCTTGTCCTAAAAGGATTAAATGAGTATAATTCCCTTTGAGAGAATCAAGTCACCAAGAGCCACAGGTTCAAATAATCTTCCAAAGAGTACATGATTGGCTGTTTGCAGAGGTACAGCCATGACAGTATCCTCATAGCAGGCATGATATTTAAATTACTAATGTGAAATCTTCTATAAAAAAATGTCTCTTCCTTCCCGCATGCCCTCTTCGATACAAGGAACTCTTCAGCTATGAATAATAAGGAGCTCAACACCCAGAAAAGAAGAGATGAGAAAGGGTGGAAATCTTAAGAATTCAGGACAGAAACAGAGAGTTCAATTTTTTTAATTAAAAAGCCAGTCACTTAATTATGATTTAGTACATACCATTAATATTTAATTGAATTTTCCTCAAGTGTTCTGAAACATTTTTAAAAGGTATCTTTGACATTTGGCCACTTCACATTAAAGTGAAAAGCCAAAATATAATTAATTACATCTACTTTCTTCCCAGTATTCCTATATAAGAAAAAAAAATCACCTCCATACTAGTAATTACTTAACAAAATTATAATTGAACTACATTAACAAAAGATTGCAAAAAAGAATTAGCCAGAGTGATAATTCAAACCTCAAAAAAGAGTTTAAAAGTTGCATGCCAGTAATAGATTAACAAAAGTATGAAATAAATCAGAGATCATATGTGTGCCTTTGAACATTCCTAAAATTCAATATATTCAAGCTGCTGTCAAAATGTGGATATTCATTTTCTCTGACATTATTCTCTGATTCAGACCTAAGTGCATCTTTAGTAATTCTGAAAGGCCTAGCCATCAGTGATACATCAAAGGACCACTACCATTTCGGATGCACTGGCTCCCGATTTTACAAGACATAGTAACATTACCTAACAGGTGGCAGCTGGCTTCTGTCCACTGACAGAAGTAGTGACAAGTAGTCCCATACTTGCTGGAGATAGGCAAGGGCTTTATACTAAATATCTACAATCACTATATAGAAAATCGCTACCGTCTCATGGGTCTTCCCAGAGGGGAGGAAAAATAAGTCATTTGTAAGTTGAAACAATCTTTCATTAGGGAGACATGTACTGTTCAAGGTTTAAAATTAAGATTTTTATAAAAAACAAAAATTTTAGTGAAACCTCATGCTGTAAATTTTATCACATGGTTTGTACGCATAGTCTATGCTCATTTTGATGAAATCCTCCTATCCAAAATCATTTCTAAAAGTACCAAGTGCTCAGAAATTCCCTACTAAGATACAGTAATCTTTAAAATCCTGAATGAATTACATACAATAAAACCAAGTGACTTTCCATTTGCAAACCTTCATCTGCCATTTTAAAGCAAATCACAAGGGAACTGACCTAAACAGGTACATAGAGAAAAACCAACCAGATGCATAATAAATACCAAAAGATTGACTAAACCAAATCCCTGAATAGTTAGTTGATTTTGGAAATCTAGAGTTACAAATTTTCTAACTCCTTACATGGCACAGGTCACAGAGGCCAGAAGTCCTGCTTTTGTATTGTATGCACATGAATTCTTAGGCTTCCCTCTGTTGTACAACTTCTAGAATCAGGTTGGAATTAGGACAGGAAAACCTCCCAAGACATTGGGACTGGATTATTACCCTCTGTGTGCTTCTAAGAATTTGTTAAGTTTTTTACAAGGACAGAATTTAGGGTGTGGGGTGGTACAGTCTGGTAATCAGATAAAGATAGTTGCGGTTAAGACAAGCTGGGACAGGGAAGTACAAAGGTAGACACTTGCAAGCTTTAGAAGAAAGAGATACAAGCAAAAAGAAATAAGATTTAAATAACTCTGGCTGCCAAAATGGGTAAGGCTTATGTTGGTAGTAAGTCATGGATGAGGGCTCAAATTGAGGGTGGATCAGGAGTCTAACTGATCCTCATGCAAGTTGTCATGATTTTCACTACAAGGAATCCTCAAGAACATTCTGGTAAAGAAGAGATAGTAAAACAACACAGACAGCCTTATCACAGATTCTGAATGCAAAGAAGAGTTCAGGGAGCCCCTAAATGTTATTACATCCTGAATATCATCTACCAGGCATCCTCAATTACCATACAGGATCTAGAGCATCAAATTCATTCCAAAGAACCAACAACGTACCTGAAAATCAGTTTCAGTTCTAATCTTGAGTTACTCTTGAATGATGGCTATTAATTTTGAAAGATACAGAGAAGAGAAGATTTAACAAGAGAAAATGACCCCAACAGAAGGAGGAGGGTGTGCATCTCTGTTACATCTCTATAGAAATTAGAAGGCAAGCCACAGGGTCTAAGAAGAATTAAACATGGAGTAAACATGCTCCATCACTGGTAATAAGATGATAACAGGGAACTAGTCTTATGAACAAAGTAGATTTGGAAAAGTAAGGTAGAGAAGTATTTTGCCCATCCATGGAGAACAGTGTGATGTTTGTTTGTTTATTCTTTTAATATTTATTTATTACTTCAGGTTACATCTCCATCTCAGTGCTGGTTTGTTTGTTTGTTGTTTGTTTTGGTTTGGTTTTTGGTTTTGGTTTTCATTTTATTTTGCTTTGGTTTGGTTTGGGGTTTTGTTTTCTTGAAAGCTAAATGTGCCAAGAGGAAAGGCTGTTAGACAAAGTCATATACAAAAATTACCCACTGACAGAGGATCAAGGATATTCACAACTCAACAGAGAACTGAGGTTATGCTGGGAAACTCATGAGCTTAGAAAGATCCCTGATTATTTTTACTTATGAATTTTCAGTTCATTATAACAGGGTTCAGAGAGCTTCTTGAAATAGCTCCAACATCAAGGCACAAAATTAAGCATTGAAAAAATCAAGCAAAAGAAAAAAATAACCATGGATAATTAAATAAGGCTTTGATTTGCATTTATACAAAGAAATACATGACATGAAGTTTTATAGAGTTGTTGAGATCGGGAACATATCCAACTTTAATCTTCCCAGGACTCAAAGCATTAGAGGATGCAGGGGGGTAGTGAGCTTGCTAATTTTTGTTCTGACACACTTGCCTCTCCTCAAGAAAACTTTTGAAGGAAAAACAGAAGGTTTGACCTGGTCTGGGTCTTTGGGATGTGAGCACTCCCCAGGACAAAGTGGAAATGTGACAACCAAGAGTAGCCCCATATGCGGGAGGTTTAGAAAACACCAAGGCCTATTGGTTATCACATTGAAATTGTCAAGAATATAAGATATTGGCCCACTAAGTTATAAAAGATGTGGACAAAGTTTGCTAAGATAATCCAAGTATCACATAATGTCATGGGACACTTAAAGTCATATACACACCAACACCTCACTTCGAGGAAGCTGTTTCCTCAGCTTCAGATCAAGGCTGCCTCATTCTGTATCTTTCATCTGTCTCATTCCTCATCAGTAGAACCCGTGTTCTATGGTGACAGACTTCCCTATGTTTCTCTGTCCCAATGAAAACCCAACTCTCTCCTGTCACTCTTAACCTTCACACTCACTTTCCCTTGATGTCTGTCTGGTGGATAGACAGAAAGCAGCATCTAGACTTTGCCCATCGGCATCTCTCTACTCCATATTCTCTCTCTCTCTCTCTCTCTCTCTCTCTCTCTCTCTCTCTCTCTAACAGTACATTTTTCTTTGTGTCCCTATAACACCAGATTCCAGTTATCACCAGCATGAATAGTTTAATCAATACTAAGTCATTCCGTTTACTTGCTACTGAAAGCCATGTCCTGGTCTTACTGTATCATACTTGATGAAAGCAATGTAATTTGTTTTCTTCTCAAATATGGAAATGAAAGCAAGCTTTTAGCAGGAGATCATACCGGACAGTTCCCCACCCCTTCCTTCTATGATGATGCAAATACCATTTCCTTTACTGGAATTTCTTCCCATAATATTTTCAAGAATATAAAAACCTATTCCAGAGCCCCTCATTTCTTGGATGCAACCTGAATATATCCCAGTAAATCATGCGTCGCTGTTGCATCTACTAGAACCTCTAACAAAGTACAAATATATCATGCAAGCCTTACATGCTTCTTTGTTATGGGCACCTCGGAATTCAGGTTGACACCAGGACCAAGCAAAATCCCAAGTACAATGGCAGAGCACATGTGTGCAAATGAACTCAATTTTCTGAATAACATCTTCAGTGAAAATTATATTGTGTTCTTTTAATAGGCAGTGCAAAACTTCTAACTATAATGTTTTATTAGTTTCAAACAAAAAAAAGATTCTTTCAATAATTACTCAAACTCTGTTCAGAGTCATTGGAGAACACGAAGACACAACGTGTTTGAAAAGTTCATGGCATGACTCAGCTGCATCAGTTCTCAAAAGGTGCCCACTTGCTTCTTCAAAGGTAATCTAAGCCAGTGTGTAGAGAACATCCCACAATATATTGGGGTTCCAGGTTGCCACAGTCTCACTGCTATTGCACACAAACATTTCTGAGTAAATTGATTCTATTCTTCATAAATTTGTGTTCAGACACACTGAGACAGTGTTCAACTATGAATGGTATATTCTCTTTTCATCATGGGACTAAGTTACATCCTAAAGTTATGTAATTTTAAGTTAAACAAATTGTCTCTACCTTGTAAGACAAATGCTTGGATAGATAGATAGATAGGCAGGCAGACAGACAGACAGACAGACAGACAGATTTAGATATACAGACAGAAAGGCAGATACTACTGTCTATAGCAGAAAAGGAACTGGCATTTACACATTTCCTAAATCTTTTCTGGGACATATTATCTTATATCTCTCCATACATCTCCATTTGGATTTTTATTAAATAAGAGACAGCATGCTCAGCAACATTTTGCAGAAAAAAAAATTATCTACTAAGCATCTAACAGAAACGTGATGCAAAATCAGGATCTGGTCCTTAACATCTCTTTAGGACACAATGGGACATCTTTTATTGATCCATGAATATATGACCTGGCTGTGTGGCAAATCATGAACACACTGGCCAGGAGCTTAGTCCCGTGGGATTAGCAGGATCTGGAGTGCCCTGGCCTGGACACAGCATGGGGAGAAAGGATTTGGAAGGTCTTTTCATTCTTTTAGATTAGGAAAAATACTAATCATGTAAATTACCAGGTAGTGTGAGGAAAATATCTATGAGGATGGGTGATGGGCCTTAAACTAAGATTGATGCCCCTGCCCTTGTTCCTGATCCAAGTCCCTTGGGTGGTTTTATCTGTTGCCTCCCTGATTCTACATCACTCTCCATGGGAGACCTGGCTGCCTGCAAAATTTCCTTAACTTAAAAAGACTATGTATGCTGGGGGCTTACTGTGCTCTTGATTTAGTGTCAATTTATCACTGAAACAATCTCGTAAGAAGTCACCGCTCCCATGCAGAGAGCTGCTGGAGAAATGGCAGAAAGGGCCAGAGAAGGACAGGTAAGTGGCCACTCCTCTTTCTTCTAGAGGGCCTCCCATGGCTTCTTCTGCTTCATTACAGAAGCCAACTTAGGTTCTTAAAACAGCTCCCAGCACCCCCTTTCCATGCTGGGCAGTGAGGACAGTGAGCTCTTCACATAGCATAGTAAGGGCTAAGTAATGAGCTCAGGCAGCCCAGTACTCCACAAGCCACCTTTTCCTCGGAGCTATTTTTAGTCAGCACCAAGAAAGAGGTTTATAGAAAGTGACTTTTCTTTTGTCACTCTGTCTATTTAAGTTCTGATAGATGATGATGCCTCCTGTCCTATGTGTGATGCCCAGCTGACCTACAGCACTGAACTGTGATAGGAACTTAACAGGAACCACATACAAGGTCTATTACCAGATACTGGGCACTATGAGACCATCACAGCCCTCTCCTCATCCTTGCATTATCTTCAGCTGCAATGACACCACATCTGTGAAAGAGCTCAGAGGGAGACAGTAACCATTCAGTCACAGGGACTTCAATGTGGCTTTGATACATTTTCAAAAGAATAAGAAAAAGTGAATCCAAAATCTTTCTAAGACAATGATTCATTTACCATTCCCATAACTTAACACAGGCCATAAGAACCATGTTTAGAAAATGGATGTTTCTAGAAGAGAATGCTCAGACTAGTGCTTTTAATAAAGTCAAGCTATAATGTGTGTGTATATATATATATAAAATCAAATAGATGGAGGCCAACCACTGAAGAAAATGTAGCTTGTGTCTCCAAAGAACAAGTAAAATGGAGTCTGCGATGAATCCACAATCCTGATTTGGAAGCAATACAAACTTGAAATCCTAGTTGCCCGGCCATGCCCGGTGAAGACAGACACCCTCAATGGGCCGTCACATGACTGCTCCGTTCACTCTTCTCTGTTTCCTTGGGCTAGTTCAGAAAGCCAGAAACTGTGAGGTAACTATTTCTCAACTACAAAGTCTTCAAATTACTGACCAAATTATTCATACCACTTCGCTCATATCACCCTTTACCAGTGGTTTCACTTCAAACACAGGGGAGTAATAAAACAGACTGGGTCATACAGACCATAATCACATATGTTCTACACTCTTCTAGGTCTCATGATCACCTCTGAATCATGGTAGATGAAGTAGAGTACCCGAGACAGACCTGAGACACACTATTCACACTCAAAATCCATGACAAATTACCCAGTGTTCTTGAAACATATTCACACCACCTCTTCATACACTGGAGGTGCGGGGGTGGGGGGGGAAGCCTTTTGGACCATGTGACATCATTTTTTCTGGAATTTCTATTCAGAAGCCAATATGTAACAAGTTGGAGTTTTATTTGCTTACCAGTTACTTTAAATGTTTTTTTTAGAAACAAAAGCAAACATTCCTGCACCACTTAAAAGATCTTTGGGTAATTGATGGTTACTGGCAATGGCAGAATCAGACCAAAGAAGTCAGCCTTAAATAACTATCAGCAACACTAAATGATCTCAGCAGGTTGTATTCAAAAACACACACACACACATACACAGACACACATATACACACACACACATATATATAAATTCATGGTTTCTTATTCTATTCTATATATATACATATACATATATATGTGTGTGTGTGTATATATATATATATATATATATATATATGTCATGAATTACATGGTAGGAACTGGAGTGGGGAAAGGAAGAGAATGATGAAGATACAGAACTCACATATAAAATTCTCACAAAATTCAAAATAAAGAATGCAAATGTAAATATCCACTATTTCATACTTTTACACCTTCTATTTGGTAGAAAGGTTAATAGTTTTGTGGTCTCTGAGGAGATGGTTCAGTAGGTAAAACTGCTTTCTGAACAAGAATGAGGACCAGAGTTCAAATCCCCACCATCAATGTAAAAAGCCAAATATGGCTATTCAGCTCTGTAATCCCAGAACTGAGAGGAGCTGAGACAGGAGGATCACTGGGGCTTGTGAGTCCCTAGCCTTGCTCCAGGTTTAGTGGGACGCTTTGTTCCAAAGAAGTAGTGAGTAACATCCATTGTCTTCCCTCCTTGAGTTTATGTTCAGACACACAGCCATGCGCACAGCACGCCTGTGCCCATAGACAACATAGACACACACCATATATATATATATACACACAAAATAATATTAAATAAAGTTGGATTAAATTTACTATATTGGCTGTCTTTTACAAGATTCTTGAAAGGTAAGCCTGCTTTGGTTACAAATATAGGGAGGCAATCCAGCTAAATCCTCTCAGGAAAATTTTGTTTCCAAGGAGCAAACATATAAGAAAAACCACCCTCTTCTACAACAAGTTTCATTTCACTATCATTCTTGGAGAGCAAGGGAGAATATTATTTCAATCAACAGTGTTGAGGATACTTACAAGACCACAAAACAAGTTATGGCTTAAACATTCACTTTTAATTTAGTTTTAAACAGCACCTATTCCAGGAAGCAAAATTATAATTATATTTAATTATACATATAAAGTATTATTTGACAAAGTAAGCTCTCATTTAGAGACACTGAAGTCTTGGCCTTGTTTCATGATTGCACAAAGGCAGAGCATTCTGAAAGCGATGTCCAACAACCCAAGAGCTGAAGACCCCACACATGGATTTAATTTTGTATATAGCTCTGTAGAAGGTGAAGCATGGGTGCTCATAGCCAGAAACCCCAAACAGACAATTCTGCCAAATTCAATAGCTATTTTCTTTTCTTGAAAATGAAAAAATAAAGTGAGATGAATACATAGAATAAACTTGAATGATGCTGAAAACAGTCTTTCTCAGGCTAAAGATCTAAATGTGTCTTCTACATTAACGTATTTTTCTAAGCCAAAGACCAAGTACAATAGAGCTGTCACTTTCCTGATGCAATTATCTGAAAATTAGTGGTTTATTTGTAAAATACTATGTACAAATCTATGATTGGAAATGGAGGGTTGAAAGAAAAATAAGATGCATCATGTTTTTAGCAGCATGCTAAAAAGGCAGGAGCCCATCCAGCAGCTATGATTTAATAGACTGAGCAGCAGAATTTAAATCAGTTATATAATGTTCATTAAGGTGCCTACAATGCTCCAGCCAACAGAGCACTGTGTTATCTCCAATCAAACCTTAGTTGTCAGGCACAGTGGCTCCATTGGTGCCACTCACACAAATGAAGGACATGTATCATATCACAACTTGGAATCACATGGGACAAGCTGGGCCAAGATGGACCAAAATTTAATCAGACATGAGGGGATATGTAGTGTAGGAATATGTGAGAGCTGGGACTGTGAGAACTAGGTTGACCCAGAAAAATGTTAAATATTGAGAGTCATCAGAAGGTGAGAAGAACGCAGGAGGCTGGAAAGGAGCTCAATGTCTACAAGGAAGGCAATGACAACACCAGCCTGTTGGAGGAACTGAGTCATATCGTGATCCTAAGTCAGCACATTCCTTCTCTGTCCTTTTATGTGACCTCTAACAAGACAGAGTGGCCTGGAACTACAAGAATATACTCATCTTAAAGAGTGCACAAAACCGTGAGAGAACATCTTATGGCATCTTGTGAGGCAACCAACCTTATTCCACACCATACTCTGCCACTTAAAGATGTAATTATAAAACCAAATACTTCTACGTGACCTTTCCTGGGGAGTTAGAAAGAGTCATTTTTTTTCACCCCAGATAGACACAACACTGACAAAACTGAAGAAAGGATTCCATTCCATTCAAGTCCACCTTGGTAAACAAATGACTTTATTGGGATTTCTTGCATAAATAGTGGTGAGTTGTTGAGAGCAGTATCACCTGAAAATCATCTGGACAACTTACAAGCAGCCAGTTCAAGAAGCAGGCCCTCTACAGTCTATTGTTCAATATCTCAAACAGTGCTAATTGTAGAAGAGAGTGCCCTCATGAGAATCTAGGGAAGGCCTTATGGATCTGGTAAGTTCTGTGACCCTCCTCCTTCCCTCACAGGGAATGCTGGTAGGTCCAACATCATCAGGGTCTCCTAGAGGTCATTACAACTGCTCTGCTTCAAATGGGGATGACCAGGTCTGCCTGGAAGATAAGCCCACACTATCCACCCTAGAAGATCATGCAGTCCTGCTGAGAGGACAAAATACACAGATCTACTATAATTTTGTGGCATAAGCATTCTTTCCCTCCATTCTAGGTTTACTATTTGCTTTATTGACAAACTACAACATCGAGGCTTATCCAACTTTCATCCTCACTTCACTACTACCCTCACTTAAAGTGCCATATTCTGACATCTATGGTACCACTCAAGTTCCACAACTTCACCAACTACTACTTCTGTAGTTCTCCGAGCATTTCAAAATGAGGCTCTACATAGTCATAAAAGTATGCTCTTCTAGAGCCAGAGAGTAAAGAAAGCCAGTGAGGGAGAAAATTGGATAACACCCAGGTATCCAAAAAAAAGTAGGTTTGCTGTTTCACTCTTTTATTGTGAAATTACTTCTCCTTGCATGCTTGCATGTTTCACTTGTTTTTCCTAAAAGTACTTTCCTCCAGCAAGGAAGTAGATAAAACCTCAGTGTGCAGCCTGGCACACTCTACTGTAGGCATGTATTCTCAGAACTGTAAGTCAGAGGGGGGGGCAAAACACAACAGTGGATTTTGGCAAGATTTAACTTTGAGCTTATAATGAGTCAGTTGTGGCTTATTATCCCACGATGAACTTCTAAATTCACATCTTGTTCACATAATACTGAAGTCACCTGTAAGCAACCTAAGTTACATTCTTATTAAGTATCTTGTGCACAATGCTTTATAATCCAGGAAAAGATGGCAGTTAGATGGCAGATGGCTAATGAAAGGATTTCTGTGACTGAACATAGGCCAAGTGATATAAGTATTGCCCTCCCTTGCAATACTTTAAGCTTTTCCAATCCCACACCTGATCCTTCAACTTCACTTCTAGAAAATTTGACTACATTTACATAGTTGTCATAAGTAAAAGAGTCTGAATCAATTTGGAGAGCAAATTATATACACTAACAAGAACATCAAAATAAGACTCAAACCAAGTAAGCCAAGTGCATTTTTTTTGTTCATCTTCTCTTAAAAACCTTGTTCAGCTAGGGCTGAGGAGGTGGCTCAGTGAGTTAAGTACTTGCTGCCCAGGTATGAAGGCCTGAGCCTGGATCCCCAGAACCCACAAAGAACTGGGTGTGGTAGGACTCACTGTAATCTCAAGCCTCTTATGTTGAGGTAGGAGGTAGAGACAATGTCTTTAGAAGTTCATGGACCAGCTATTCTGATGCACACAGTAACAACCATTAACAGACTGTCTCAAACAAGGTTGAAGATTGAGACCTATACTCAAGGTTGTCTTCTGACTTCCACACATGTGAAGTGACAGACACACACACACACACACACACACACATACACACACACACACACACACACACACACACACACACACATAGCAACACTCACATAAATACATGCAAACACCCACACCCAAACCCAGTACTCACACCCATCCCTGCTAACCTCCAAAGAGATAGAGATGGACATATAGACACATGTACACAGATAGGGGAGGAGGAGAGAGAGATTTTAATTCAAGCCTGGGAAGATGGCTCAGCAGCTAAGAACATTTATTGCTCTTCCAGAGGACAGAAGTTTTGTTCCCAGGACCCATGTAGGAAAGTTGTCAACTTTGTAACTCTAGCTCCATAGAATCAGATACCTTCTTCTGGTATCTCGAGCACTTATACTCATGTGCACATACGCACACACCAAAACATACACATGCATACAAATGATAAAATTTATCTCTAAAAATATCTTAATTAAGTAATATTATCAGTCATTCTCAGCCAAAATGGCTTGCACCATGCATTCTTACTATTCTTAGTGGCCTTTTCTATATAACTAAGTAGCAAATTCTTATTATTCTTCCTTAGCATATATGATCAGAGAGTATAATGGGAAATCACAGCAGACAAATGGAGCAGTGTGAACAAAAGGGAGGCAATATTGCCACCAAAATTTCCCAATACTATGAGTCAAATGTTCAGACTCCCCTACTAGGGTTTCAGCATAAATTCCTGACCACTGGCCTCATGCAGGAACAAGATACTACAAATCACTCTCTAGGCACTAACTTACTTAAACTCCATTGTTTTCACCTTCATTTTTTGGCAAATAGTAATATTAGCATCATTATCTGAAAAATTAGGATTGTAAAAAATTCCCTCAGGAATTACACACTACCAGAATATCAGCCATTGAACATGTTAAATGCTGTCTAACTGAAGAGTAGCTTCTTAGAAAGTGGTAGGTGGATTCATGGATTGGACACGTGGGTTACACTCAGTTGAAAACAAATCTCATTTTAAACCAAATAAGCAACTAAGACTGACTACTATACAGCTTATTCCTGACCCATTTGCTCTTCCACATGTCTACTAAATATCTTCCCATCCTACAAAATATCTGAACCTTCTTTATCCTGTGTCTCTTATAGACTTGCTTCCCAATTCATGAGAAATACAAAGTCAGAACCCTTTATTCCTCCCATCCGAGGTATGCCATGTACATCTTTATATTCTATGTTTCTTCAATATACCATCTTTAAAATGTATAATGTAATTTTATTTATATTTATGAATTTAAATTATAATATAGTTTATAGTTTAATATAACAGTTTGAGAATTTTGTAGCATTATATTTTTATCATATCCATCCTCAGGTCTGCCTCTCTTCTGAAATGGTCCCTGAGACTTGCGGTGGAGGAAAGAAAGATATTATATTTGTTCTCAGCACTCCACTGACTGACAATCACTCTCTGTACTTGAACGTGACTGTGGGTTCTCAGCCCTCACAAGAAAAGTTTCTTAGTGCATTGGATGATGATCAATACATTTTTAACCTTCATCTGCACCTATGAATCCCAGACCTTCTGTATCATTATGAGCAAACTCCATGAGCTCTTAGCTCAAACCACCCCCTCTGCTCTCTATTCACTCTTAAGCATTTTTCCTATTTATGTCATCTTCCCTTATTTTCTTCTTTCCTTCACCCCTATCTCATCAGTATACAAATAGCCAATTCCAACTGTACTAAAAGACAAAACAGAAAATACTTTCTTCAGTGACAATATCCTTTCTTTCTTTTCCTGAAAAATAAAATACCATCTAATATTGACCTATATTCCTCATCCTTAATTTTCACCCATCCGTTATTTAAAACTTCAATCAAGCTCGGTACACATGACTCTAACAAAATTCAATTTTTATGTTACCAGTGACATCCATAGCAGTAGTGGTCATGAGAACAGGACCTAACAGTTAACCCGTAAGCAAAGTTTCCAGTAACTTAATAACGATTGGCCTCTCTAGGGAATCTAGGATGCAAAGGTCAGGAGATACATTTAGCTTATGCAAATGAGCATGCAAATAAGTAATATTTGAAGTCAGAAGCGGAGGTGGTGAGGAAGAAGGAATGGGGAGCAACTAGACTCAATAAATGAAGAATTTGTGTCATCAGTCCACAAGTTGTAAAACAGTAATAATAAGCCTTTCATTGTTTTTTTTCACATTTTTAAAAAATAATTTACTTTTTATTTCTTCAAGTTACATCTCAATCACAATCCCCTCCCTACTCCCCCCTCCAGTTCCACCCTTCCACCCTCCTCCCCCTCAACCCTCCATCCTCTTCCCGTTTTTTTAGTTTAATGTATTTCTTTCCCCCCCCCAACAGCTCTCCCTTTCAGTCCAAAAAATGGTTCTTTCTCTTATAACTATAAATACAATACAAAACAACAGAAATAAATAGGCCACAATTATGAGAGTTATATGGCTTAGCATACATTCCCGATGTCCAGTCCATATGTATTTGGCACCTGACTTTAACATTCTACTATCTAACCATCTCCATGAGTTTAAAGTTCTATATTTAACTCAGCTTTCATACTAACTTGCCTCACAATTTTAAAAATATCTTCTTAGATCCAGAACACTCTCTTGATTCTTAAACAACTCAAAATTTAACTATGAGACTCTAGCTATCTGTTCTTCAACCACCTCAGAGACCTGAGAGGGATAAATATATCTGATTATATAGGAAGTGCAGGGCCTGCAGCTTCCAAAACTAACAAATGACATACCAGTGGCTGCCTGGACAGTTCCCATTTTCTCTCCATACATTACAGCATCAATCTTCAGCCGTTTGGCCCCCTTTCATTGTTTTAAACAGAGTTATCAAATTTAATGGTAAACAATGGGAGGATTAGTTGAGTGGACTGTAGGGATTCTATTCCCTGCAGATGACACAATTCTGTGTTAAATACACTTTCATAATTCTTTGTAGTATATATCTTCCTTCAACTCATCCCACTGCAAGTTATACCTTCAAAGATGGACCAGTCAGATTTCTATGAAATTGTGTTTCTGCATATCTTTCCATAGTGGAATATAAAATTACTCCTTTTCTTCTCAATTCTCTTTAAACTATAACAGCTTCTTAGTCTTTCTTTAGGACAAAATGAAACAAATAAACAACCCAAGCTTTCTTACTGAAAAAGAAACAAAACAAAACAAACCCAGTAGTCAGCATATATTTGTACAACTTACTACTCCTTTGTTTTCATGGAACTAAAATTCTATATTTTTACAAAAGATGATTTTTCCTGCTTCAGATTATAATCTTTTCTTAGAAGCAAGTCACATGGTTTTTCTGTGAAATCATGTGGTTTTCCATTTATGTATCAGTGAAATGTCTTGAATTTATATCTTCATGGCAGTTGTCAATTTTTAAAACTCTTGGCCAAAACCACTTGTCTAATATACCTAAAATATTGGAAAATGTTACTATCTACATGATTTAAGTATTTATTGACTCAGAATATGCTCTCCCTAAATGAAGTTCATATGGCAATCATAGTTCTAGATTGAAAACAGTGGAAATTGGCCTGATTACTAAGATGTAACCATTCTCATTGGGAAGATATCAGAGCTGGAAAAGCTGGGTTTGGGAGAACTCCAGAAAGAGAACAGGATCATAGAAAATGTCACATGTCAAGCACTGTCTTCTTTGCTGACACAGCCTGTGCATTGGAGCTTTAAGAATGTGAGCAGAGCCACACCATGTCATAAGCAATCCATCACCATTCCAAGAAGAATGCATCACACCCACTTTGTTCCCACAGTGATAAGTGAATATTTCTTCAAATTCAGTCCCTAAATAGTAGGAGATGTTCTGAAAGAAAATCATGTTTTAAGAGCAAAGAAAATGAGGAAGATCAAACATAGGCTTTCAAAAAAAAAAATGTTACCTATCATGAGTAGCCTCACTCCAACAGTCTTGAACATCAGAAATACTGTTCAAACAGCCAGTGATAGTAGTGAGCACCAAGTTTCCAGAAAAACAGAAGAGCCTTGTGAGAGAAGATAAGCCTTGGGTTTGCTTCTGCTTTACCATGGACATATTTATATATACTAAGTCCTGGACCTTGTCGTGAACACGAATTGGAAAGCTGCCATTTCTCTAACTAGACATTTTCCTGACTCACGACTTCTATTCAAAATTCACAATGGTCAGGGGTTGCCTCTTCTATACTAATAAACAGAACAAAGACAGCTTTTGAGAGTCTGAAAGCTGGTTTTGTGGTACATATATCTTCTAAACTTCTATTAGAAATAAATGGAAGGGATGAAAAGATGGATTCATGCAAAGAACACTGGCTGCTCTTCCAAAGGACTTGAGTTCAACTCCAAGCACCCACATAGTGGCTTATAAGCATCTGTAACTCCAGAATCAAGGGATTTGATGTCCTCTACTAGCCACAGGTGACATCAAGCATGCCCATGGTACACAGACATACATACAGGCAAAACACTCACTCATACATGTAATAAAATAATAATAATAATTTTTTAAAAGAATGTGTTCACACTGGGATACCTCAATAAAAAATACTGATATAACAATTCAATCCAAAATTTCCTGAATGAAATCAAGTCATCAGAAGGAGGGTTCCTCTTCCACAGAAGCTTATTGAGGTCAAACTAAGACTGAGTCTGAGAGACTCGTGAGCGGTCCTACCCACACTCAAGATTCTCTGACCTGTCACTGCACACATGCTATCTGTCACCAGTGGAATAGCTTTATTTTCATTACATTTTAGTTTATTCACAAAATTATTCGTTTATGTTTAAGACACTGTCTTAGTCAGGGTTTTTATTGCTGTGATGAAACACCATGAGCAAAAGCAAGTCACAAAGGAAAGCGTAACCCTTGGCTTACGCTTCCAAGGGTACTCCATAATTGAAGAAAATCAGGCAGAAACTCAAGCAAAGCAGGAACTTAGAAGCAGGAGCTGATGCAGAGGCCATGGAGGCGTGCTGCTTATGGCTTATTCTTCATGGCTTGTTCAGTCTGATTTCTTATAGAAACCAGGACCACCAGCCCAGAGGTGGCACCATCCATAATGGGATGGGCCTTGCCCCATCAAGAAAGATTGTAAGAGCCAGTGGGAATGGAAGACATCAAGTAAACAGTGTCCTCTAGGCACAGGACTGATGTGCATATGAACTCTCAGAGACCAGGGCAGCATGCATAAGACCTGCTCAAGTCCAAACCAGAGGGAGTCTCAGCAATAATGAGGGAACTAGATAAGACCCTCGGTCTCTGACCCAGAAGCTATTTCCAACTGACAACCAGTCACAAAGGAAAAATTGGTTTTCTCCAGTAGAGTCTCACTTTGTATATAAACCTCACTTAGGGCAGGTCCTATGTCTAGCAATAGATACCCAACACAGAAAGAACTCATGGTATCTTTGGAGTCTTTTGCTTATATATTACAGTTTCTGATTTTGTGTTTCTCTGGGGTGTGTGTGTGTGTAGTTCGTATCCCTATATGTTTCTCAGACTTTTTTTGTTTTTGTTCTATTTGTTTATTTTGTTTCTATTCTGTTTTGTTTGCCTTTTTACTTCTTATTTGTGCCTCTTTGTTTTTTAAAGAGAGAAAGAAAGAAGTCATGAAGGGTGGAGAAATAGGGAGAATCTAGGAGGAGATGGGAGAGGAAACTGTAATTGGGACATATTGCATGAAAAAATATTTTAAATAAAAATTTTAAGTTTGGGTAAAGTTATTCTCTAAAATAAGAGAATTACATAAATGATTAAAATAATTAGAGGATATTCTAGTTTCATACACTTATATATTATAATTTTCTCTAATTTTCAATTTTTTCTTTTGTTCTGATTTTTTTGGAAAATTTTCAAGTTTATCTTTAAAAACCTTCCATTTCTATGTGTCATGATTTCAATCTCCAAAAGTTTATATTATATGCATTATCCTTACAATTCTTATTTTCTGAATGTTTGTTTTATACAGAACTCAGTTCTTAATTTATAGTGGAAATTTAATATCGTGTACCTCTCAATAGATATAATAGTGTTTGAACAGCAATTTTCTTTTGTTGTATTTAATTCCCCTTCAATATGGGAGTAATTTAAGTCCTATTTTCTATAGAAATAAACAAAATGAATTTCAAAAAAGTAAATAAAATAAAATTATACAATTTTCTTTATACTAGCATTTTTCATATTCCAGAAAATCAGATTATTTATTCAAAATGTATAATTAGAATTTTCTATATATGTTGCATATTTAGATTTCCTTTCAGTTAATAAGCTACAGTATTTGAGGATAAAGATCGGAATCTGATAATAATTACCATTTCATAATTTAGTACATAATTTAGTACCATGCCATTCCTGATCTTGGTGATGGCTCCATCTAAAATTAAATGACACAAAATGAAAAGTCTTTGCGGTATTGTTTGTGTGTTTGAGCTCATTTGTTTGGGTCTGTCTGACTTCCTTTTGGTGTTGGGTTGTTTTATTTTGTTACAATGTCTGACTCTCAGTCAATTACACACTGTATCACCGAATTACATCCCCGTCCAAGGAGCCATTTTCATAAGAAAATATCTAGCTTTGCTGAACGGTGGCCTGTATATCTAGAGTACTTGAATTTGAAGAACTAGCTCTGTAGCAATATTTCAGCTTATTTTAAACATGTAAGCTTTGTTATTTAGAACAAGTGCCCTACCTCCTCCTAGCCACAATCCCCTGATCTACACAAAAAGATGATAATAGGCAGTGTGTAAACCAGAACTTGTGGGAAAACAGTGCACGGCCTGCTGTTCTATCTCCTGTTCTCTCTGTGGACTCATGTCTGTCCTTGGGCTAACACTCTTTGAGGTACATGTGATATCCTATAGTGTCAGAAGTGACTGCAAAAACCTCACAAACTGACACAGTCACCATAAACCCAAGAAATTTCATAAAAGGCCCATCTGTAGTATTAATCTTTGCTAATAGAGACATTTTTTCCTGGGTGACAGATCTATGTTCAAAATCTTGTAATTTTTTTTGAGACAGGGTTTCTCTGTGTAACAGAGCCCTGGGTGTCTTAGACTTGCTTTGTAGACCAAGCTGGTCTTGAATTCACAGAGATCCTCCTGCCTCTGCCTCCCGAGAGCTGGGATTAAATGCATATGCCTCCATGACCAGCTATTAAATCTCATAATTTTTAAGGAATAAAAAGTTACTTCTTTTTAAAAAGATGAGTCAATATCATATAATAAAAGTAATGAATTTTTCATTCAGTTAGACTAAATGGTTGGATGGTGATTCTATTACAGCCAGATTTCCTGGTCTGAGGTCAGTCTGTAGTAAAGGATTAGCCTTAAAGATATTATTAAGACTAAGGCAAGAGCTTCACGGGGCCAAAGGGAAAATGTGCTTCCTATTTTCATGATGAGTTCAGTAGTGCCATTAAATAATTGAGCCATTGGTGCTTACGGTTTGGAGTTTATGGATACGTAGGTATTTATAGCTGGTTTCCTCTGGCATGCTTCAATTTCATGCAGCCTGTCTCATTATCCCTAAAAGAATACTGTTGTTAATATCCTTTAGAAGTGCTGAAACGAGAAAGGTACTTTCTGCTGAGAGGACAGAATGCACTGGTTCCAAACCAAACAGGTTTAGAGAACATTGAAAACACTCTGGTAATAAGAAGTTGGTTAGATGGGAAAAGGATCAGATCACACAGTCTCTGTTCTGGTAGCACTGGACCAGTATTTGAGCAGGGTGGTCACTGTCTGTAGTTCTGCCATCTAGAGGACATATATATGCAAACTCTGTCCCTTGATTAGCCAATTGTAAAGACTGATCTTGGGAGAAAAGGGGAGTGATAAGCCCCAAAGCCAATGAACATGCATCAGTAGGCGTGGCTAACACAGGAAGCTGCGTGCATCACGGAGAAGACTCAAGGCCTCACCCATAACACAGGATGAATCACATTGAAAGATAAAGAAGCAAGAATGGACAAAGCATACAAATTTGTTTCAAACACATAGCTGACACACTTGAAATTGAAAGCTACACCATGAAAAGACGGAGCTGGACTTTGGAGTTGGGTTGATAGATAATACATTGAAACTACTTAGACATGGGTAGCTCCCATCAGTAAATCAAAAGAGAGTATCTGCTGGGAAAAGTTTAATAAATTGAGTTCGATAGCTGTGTGTACAATGGTAAAGGAATAGTACATAATTTGGTAAAAGAATCTCTCAATACATACTTCTTTTAAATCCTGTACAACCATGATATCTGTAACCTCTATGAATTCGTAGGACAAAAGAAAACTTCATATGGAATTTTCTAAACTTATAAAATATACACAGTTACAGCTCTCTGCATGAGTTTTCCATTGAATACAGTTAAAATTCACTTTCACCGACACTGTGCGGTGGCCTGTCTCATGTCCTTGAGAAGCCCTGTCACACATGCCCTTTTTCCTTGCATCTTCCATCTTCCTTTACTCACTCTTTTCTGTCAAGCAAACATGTGGAAAATTGATTTTTTTTCTCTTAATAAATGAAGAGAAAAACTCTCCCTTGAGCCCCTGATCCTGATGTTGCACAAGTTTATACTTCTCTCTCACAAACTTCTTGAAATAAATGCCAATTCTCTCTGCACTATTTATCCCCTCCTTATTCTTCAGCCCTGTGTTCCTCAAGCAGTGCCCTTCTTTTCAGTTTGTCACTTGCCTAATCACCAAATCAAATTAATTTCTCCAATCTTATGGTATTTGGCAGTTTGGAGACACAGGATAGTATTGGCCATTTTCTCCTTGAAATTCTATACTGCCCTAATTTTCTTTCTAATCCCTATTTTCAATCAGTTTTACAGCCCTCTGATTATCCATTCCGGTGGACTCATGGGGTGCCTTGATAGTCAAGATGACTGTTTCTCAGTTGTTAATCCAGATCACATGTCTATGTGGGACAGCTCTTTTCTGTTCTTTCAGGAGACCTTAAATCAAATATAGTGAGTGAATTTATCATCCCCTAAAAAGCAAGCCCTTTTTTCCATATTCCAGTGAATGACAGATGCCATGCTTAAGCTAAATATCTAGTCAGAAACCCCAACAGTATCATTCTTGCCTTTATCAGACCTTGTTACCGTCCCAACATGACTAAATACTATCCCCATTTTTCCAAAAATAATTATTCTACTCAGCCCAAGCTTTCATGGCTCCAGGGTGACAACAGGTAGAGCTTTTGTAGCTAACAATTGGGAGCATGATACTCACATGGAACCAAGATGGTAGACCCTATGATTTGAACATGAAATGTTTCCCACAGGCCCATGTGTTCGAACAGTTGACCTCCACACAGTAGTGTATCTTGGGAGATTGTGGGATCTTTGGAAGGAGGTGCTAGCTAGAAGAAGTAGCTCACTAGGGAGTGGGCTTTATGAGTTCCAGTCCCAATACCCTCTATTTTCTTATCTGCAAAGATGTGAACAAGCTATCTCAGGTTTCCACCACCAAGGACAGCAGCCACTCCTGCCACAGAGAATGAAGCCATATCTTCTCTTTCGTGAAACTGCAAGTCAAAATAATACCCTCTTCCCTTACTAAACTGCTTCTGTCATGTAGTTTGTCTTTCATAGCAATAAGAAAAGTAACTGGCCACACATTAGAAGCAAGCAGCACTTTCTAGCTTCTCTGACACTCAGAATCTAAATGATAATAAAGCAGATTCTTGCTGAAATAGGTGACTTAGGCAGTCCACACTAAAGCTCAGTCCTGGGTGGAGACTTTGCAAGAAAACACTCAGGAAGGTCTAAGCCCACAGCCCACAGTAGTCCGATAGGGGCAGTGATAACATAAAAACAGAGACTCAGTGGACAAAAGTGACACAGAAATGTGTACAAAACAGAAACTTTGTAATAGTGGATCTGGTAACTTCAAACCAGGTCAGCACTTGAGAAGTGCCATGCAAATACATGGTACAGTCACAAAGAGCCATCATGAGAAACTTAAGCCCAACCTTGTTTTAAGCAGTCCTCTCCTGTTGTTTTTTTTTTTTTTTTTCCCCTCGACCTCTGCTATAATCTATCTAACTGAGATTTTTACAAAGTACTTGAAAAAGGCCTTGATTTTTTTGTTGTTCTGTGTCTTCTGCGAAGCTTGGACCTTGTCTGATACCAAGCCTCAAGTGCATGCTTCTCTGCAGGAAGGTCTGAGCTCTGTTGGTTTCCGGGCAGAAAAGAATGAGACACAGAATGAGATTCCTGTCACAGGATATGAATCTGTGTCTAGACAGAGCAGTAGGAGAATGAACTTTCTCCACAGCAAAGGGTTACAGCTCCAGGATAAAACTTTAGGATAGAGACCCTCTCTGCCATGCATCTTAAGGTCACAGAATTTTTAGCTAAGCTGCCAGCCCCAGCAGGGTAGCAGCAGGGAGTTCAAGGCTTCTGAACAGAGCCTGACTTGGCTCACGTGAATCTGACGGTTGCTTCGGGAACAACCAACAACTGGAGAAGGCAACAGTTGTGATGGATAGGGCTATGGTGACAAGATGGAGATGGGAGTTTGCTCTTGAACACTTGGAACTAAGTTCTGGCTGCCAATGGCAGGGGCCTGCGTAGACAGGCAGGTCCAAAGGTCCAGAGATGAATTCTTCTGGGAGGAAAAGGCTTTTCCTTCCCAAGTGTTATAGCCAAAAAAAAAGCAGAGAGTCTCAGAAGATCTTTGATGAAGTGCATGGAGGAAGGAAACAATGATTAATTTTGTGAACAGGGGCATTATAAATCTTGGGCAGTGGGAGGGGATTTGAGGGTGAATGTGCTTGATTGGCTGGGGCCAGGAGTGTCAGAGACTCTTCATTTGCATACAGCAGCAAGGTTCTATCATGGGAAGGGGAACACAGTACCTGATTAGCCTATGGGTGGAAGAGGATGAGGGAAGAACTCCAGGTATGGTTAGAGGCATGGGAAACAGTCATTGGCTAAAATCTAGGGTACTAAGATATCTCATTAGCTTGGGGAGGTTAAGGAGTCCCAGTGCTGCTGAACAGGTTTCTTATCAGGAGAAAAGCTTGGATCTGTAATTTCCCTGAGGGCTATATGACATTCCTCAGAGAAAGGGTGTGGGGTCTGGCAGTCTGGGAACCCCCTGGTAGAGAAAGCAAAAGCCTGCTGACAAGGAAGTCTGTCATTTTTGTACCAAGCTCAGGGGCTTTTTGGTAATGCCAGACTTACTTAAATCCTGCCTTATCAGCAGAATTGTCCAACAATTTTTTTATTTCCCTTTGTTCTATGATTACAAAAGTACATTTTTGTGTATAACTTCAATGCATGCTTCCCAGCCAGGGTCACTCATAATTGGCTCAAAAGAGGTTATCTCTTATTTCCATAAAATCTAGTGTTTTATGCCAAAGACAAATAGTTTGGTTGGACAGATGAAGAGTGTGGGAAGACTAGGCAGACATATGAGATTCATTCAGAGATGGGGCTTCAGAAAACCCAGACCGTGTACAGCAGAAAATTCAAGACCTTCCATATCCACTTTAGTGAGTACCTTCATTGTTCTGCATTTCATACAAGCTTCATCATGGCACCTAGGACCATGATGCATTAGCAGGTACTGAGAGAAAGTAAGAGAGAGTACATCATGATATTCCATGCAGTCAACTTCAGCTGAGGACACTTGGTTCTGTGTTACCGTCTCCCTGCCAGTCAGAGAAATAAGGCTATTTCCAAATCACTTCTTGACTCACTAGCAAGAAACACAAAAACAGGGGGTGGGGGGTGGGGGGCAGGGCATCCCTTTTTTGCCTTTGTTTTCTTCAAGTAGAACATGAAGACCCAGAAAGGACAGTTTGGTAGAGAAAGTGAATGTCGACTCTTACCTGCAGAGTCATCTCAGAGAGGAAAAAGGTTTAGTATTTTTTTTCTAAAAGTGAAGAATTTTTTTTGATTTACTCTTTGGTTTACACACACACACACACACACACACACACACACACACACACACACACA